>BSBM01000730.1:600000-987500 GCA_027924585.1 Larix kaempferi
ATTTGTATGGTGGATCACATCAAAGGAGATTTAAATCGTTAGCATTCCATGGTGGCGTGAAGAGATAGTTGATATTGTTTGTATGTTTGAGAAGGAATTGTCGTCAAGTTTCATGGAATTGCAAGATTCATCTTCTAATTCACCTAGTTGATGAGGTTGAATTAGTCGGGGTGGTCTCTTGTCATTGGATGTTCTTCTTAGAGAGGTTCATGAAAAAAGTGAAGGGATTTGTTCGACAAAGGGAAAAACTTGAGGGGTCTATGGCATAGAGGTACATAGTATATGAGTTGTTATATTATGCCAGTGAGTACATCAAGCAAATCGACCACACATCAGGCACTATGATTTGGGATGATGAACTCGATGAGGATAGAAGAGAAGGGGAGACCGTACTGGAAACAAATGAAAAAAAGGCGCATGTTAAAGAGTAAGTCACTTATATTTCTATCTTCAAATTTCCACATAGTACCTATTCACAACAAACTTCAAAATCCATATTTGATGCCATACATAGTGAATGTGGTTTCGTTTCCATGAATACAACTGCGAATTCAGAAATTGATGTAATCAATACTTTCATTATTTACAACACGGAGGAAACACAACCGTGGGTTGCATTATATGAAGGGAAGAGGAGGAAATGGGACATTGATAGATAAGAATTCAGGTAGTTGCACGGTAGGACCATGCCTTTTACAGATCATTTAAAATAAAATATGCCAATGATATGTCCCAACACCCGGGTTGGAGACCAAGTTAGAGAGAAATATGGTGCATCTGTTAGTTACCCTCCTGAAGAGGAGGATGCGTAAACATTGGGATCAGGTGCAACAACTCGGTAATCAAATCTTTATGTACATAATTTCTAACTTTATAATGCAACTTTGAATTATAACATCTATGTTTAATATATTAATGGTTGGGTTAATAGACATATGACATCATCATTTGTTAATTCTTCTTACAGGTGCATTCATTCCCATCTATGTGGGATTATGGACATCATTTTCGCACCAAGGATGTTGATGATGGGCGTGTTACACAAGACTGTGGAGTGGAAGTCGAGTTCGACCAATCTAGTCATGCTAGCCACCGGGATCGAAACATGGTAGGAGGGATGTTAGGTTATGTCGAAAAGATACAAAAGATCATTCAAGTGGACTTTCATATTTCCAATGTGTTATTTTTAGGTGCAGGTGATGGGACACATTCGACAAGAATAATGTAAAGGAAGACTGTGATAGTGTGTTGATATGTATCAACTCTAGAAAGATGTGGGATGAAAGTAAGGAGCCTTGTGTTTTCTCAAAACACTACAACCAAGTGTTTTTTCACCCGGATGTGTTGGATAAATATTGGTGGTTCATATTAAGACATGACCCTAGATCTAAACATGTTTATGAGAACAACATTTCTATCATGCCAACCGAAGAAGATTGTGAGGGTGATGGCAACATAGAGTGATATGTACATGTTTTATTTAATAATATACAGATTGAGATATCATTTTGTTATTGTTATCTTTGATTGTCTAATTATATTGTTTATTTTTCATAATATGATGGTGGAAAGTGGGTGGAAATAGAAAGTTGATTACTGGATGCAGTGTTTAAACAATTTCAGTTGGTTAAGAACCAATTATATTATGCGAAATATAGTTTATGTTTATGAAGTAATTTATGATTGTATAGAATGATTATATGCCAGTGTCCAAATTAATCATATTATTTTTTCTGTATGCATATAAATACACCATGAAAAACAACTTACATGATTCAATTTTATTTTTGTGAACGTAAAGGCTAACATATTCTTCCCAACTTGAAGGTGGTCTCAAATTTCTATATTGATATTTCAGTGCTTGTATTTTATGATGTTTTTGTTATAAATAATGTTAAAAATTATAATTGCATTAATTTATTGCATTTATGTTAGAATGTAATGTTTTTTTATTATATGATGCGATTAAATTGAATTTTTGTTATAATGTAATGTTTTTCGATGTTTTTATTGTATTTATAATACTAACTCCAACATAGAAAATGACACATTTGTAACCTTGATGGAGATTGAAAATTCAACAATTTTTTTACTAGTGTTGAGCTCTAAAATGACTTAATTTATGACCTTGATAACAATGAAATTTACAACAAAATTTAAGGTGCTCTCTAATTTCTCCATCAATATTTGAATGTTTGTATTTTATGATGTTTTTGTTATAAATATTGCTAAGAATTATAATTGCATTAATTTATGACGTTTCTATTAGAATGTAATGGTTTTTTATTATATGATTTGGTTAAATTGAATTTTTATTATAATGTAATGGTTTTTTATTATATGATTCGGTTAAATTGAATTTTTGTTATAATGTAATGTTTTTCGACCTTTTGATTGTATTTATAATGTTAACTCCAACATAGAAAATGACACGTTTGTAACCTTGATGGAGATTGAAAATCCAACAACTTTTTTACTAGTCTTGAGCTCTACAATGACTTAACTTATGGCCTTGATAACAATGAAATGTGCAACAAAATTTAAGGTGCTCTCTGATTTCTCCATCAATATTTGAATGCTTGTATTTCATGATGTTTTTGTTATAAATAATGCTAAGAAATATAATTATTTTAATTTATAACATTTATGTTAGAATGTAATGTTTTTTTTATTATATGATTCAATTAAATTGAATTTTTGTTATAATGTAATGTTTTTAGATTTTTTTATTGTATTTATAATGTTAACTCCAACCTAGAAAATGACACGTTTGTAACCTTGCTGGAGATTGTAAATCCAACATTTTTTTTTACTAGTGTTAAGCTCTACAATGACTTAATTTATGGCCTTGATAACAATGAAATTTACAACAAAATTTAATGTGCTCTCTAATTTCTACATCAATATTTGAATGTTTGTATTTCATGATGTTTTTGTTATAAATAATGCTAAGCATTCTAATTGCAAATGTTTTCTTAATGACAATAAGAGATAGAAAATGGCTTGAAGGATGAAGGTGTAGGCATGGAATCTTCTTTAAGAGAAAAAAAATGGCTTTAAGAGAGAATTTTATTTTCCCTTTGTAATAAAAGAATTAAATATGTTATATTAATTATGTTGGATTGAATTTCTTCATCTCTCTATTTCTAGGAGGTTAAAATCCATCTTAGAATTGGTTGAGACAATAAGGATTTAGATGAAGCAGTTAACAAAGATGTATGCTTAATATTTATTCACCTCATTTTATGGTTTGTAAATAGGTACGTAGTTTTGATTTGTAAATTAAAGCCATGGTTGTATATTTGAGTAAAAAAATTTCATATATGTATGAATATATAATAATTGATTTAGATTTTATTAATGTAAATATATAGTAACATAATCCTATGTTAATCTAATTTCTATAACTAATATGAATCTATAGTACTATTTTAGAAATTAGATATATTCATCGACAAACTCAAACATGAATATTTGATATCTTAAATCTTGAATAGTTTTGAAATTATTATTCAACACAAAAATATTTTAATGTTATTAAATAAAAATTTAAAAATAGTAATATTAACGAAGTAATAAACCGAACTCTTAAAAACAGTAACATTAACAAGTTAATTTTTTAGCATCAATTCAATATACTCTAGGATCTTTACTAAGAGAATAACATGTACAACATATCAATCACAATAAGCAATCACATAAGACAATAGACACACAAAGTTTCACTGGGGAAACCATAAAGGTGAAAAACCCCACAACTTCCTCAGAGATAGAAAGAGCAATGATACAACCCAAGTACAAGAGATAGTCCTCCTGGCAGCTACTCCTCCTTCCTCACTTGTGCGCCACTCTCCAATGAGTGTAGAAGTGAAGAATGAAGTGATCAAATAGAGTGCCTCCCGCACTCTATTTTTACATGACCTGTCCTGCCTAATAAACTAGCAGGGCCGACTTGTCTAACTCAGTCTAATAACCCATGGTAATACTAATCAGGGCCGACCCCACACTTGGTGGTCTAATAACCCATCACTTGCAAGTTGCGACACTTGTTAATACAAATGACAACACTTCCGTATAGAGGAATAATACCATCTCTATAGGAGTACAATATACATAGGTGAAATACATTCCGAAGTTACAATTACATCAAACTCCCTCTTAACTAGGAAGGTATTTCTTGACACAGATCTACTAGCACAAGTCTTCTTCTTTGGATCATCGATATTGGATCATCGTCATCGAATCATCGTCATCGTCATGGCTGCTGCTATCTCAATCAATCTCTGAACTACTCATCATAGGAAGTTCTACAGAGCTAGCCCTTTTCATGTTGGATGTAGGCCCACCACCTGTAGGTCTTCATCATTAGTGGCCATACTGTGGAACCTAGGACTAATTATGTGCGTCAACAAAACCTAGCGCAGACTATAGGATATTTTACATGTTGACCTTCACAAAACCTACTTAGAGCATCCTAGGATGTTACGAGCACACTGCTCTACCTGTCCAGATCTCGATAGAGCATCCCAGGCTGTTCCAAGCACATCGCTCTACCTGTCCAGATTTTAAAGGATCTTTTCTATGTGAACTTTCACAAAACCTACTCAGAGCATCCCAGGATGTTACGAGCACACTGCTCTACCTATCCGGATCTCGATAGAGCATCCCAGGCTGTTACGAGCACACCGCTCTACCTGTTCGGATTTTAAAGGATCTTTTCTATGTGAAACCATAGCAAGACCTACTCAAAGCATCCCAGGATTTTACGAGCACACTGCTCTACCTGTCCGAATCTCGATAGAGCATCCCAGGCTATTACGAGCACACCGCTCTACCTGTTCGCATTTTAAAGGATCTTTTCTATGCTACCTGCACAACCTGTCCACGGCCATAGAGTATTAACCTGATACTCACCATACATCATCCCGATGTACATGATCAACCTGATCATCGTCATTGCATTGTTCTGATGCATGTCATCTGGAGCAACATCCTGAATCTCATCATCCATGATCATCCTGATCATACAATGCATCCACCTGATGCATACAAAGTATCTACCTGATACATATACAAATACATGATCCACTTGATCATACAATGTATCCACCTGATACATATACAAATACATGATCCACCTGATCATACAATGTATCCACCTAATACATATACAAATACATGATCCAATTGATCACATTGTTGGAGCCAAGGCCGCAGCTATGGTAAAAGCTGCGAATTTTGAGGAAAAAGCACAAGTATGGAAGAGAAAGTGCTAAATTTTGAATAAGCGCCAATTTTGGGACAGAAGCAGACGGTGCGCAGTACGGTGCCAGATGGATAATCTCAGCGTAGATTACGGACTGGAAATCGCGGAGCTTGCGCGCACGTCAGAAGAGAATGAAGGTAGCTGAGAGGAAAGCCCAGCTACCACAATGAATGAAGCAATGGGGTAGAGGGCTCAGCTACCCTCATTAAGGCTGAATACAGAAGTTATGGTTGCTCGGACCAAGGAGGAGCAACGGACCAAAGCATTGAAGGCGAAGGACAAGGCGCCCATACCCGTAAGCTGTGCTGAAAATCATGGAGCCTGCAGGAAGCGGCGACATGACTGCAAGCGGCGCCTACAGTACACCTAGCCATGTCTGGTTAGGGTTTTTTGGGATTACTGCTGGGAAAGGCCCACAGTTTTGTAAAGGTGCGACCGCCATGGCCACCTATATATATGCATAATTGTAAAGAGTAGATGTTAGTTAGTGAGTTAGCTAGTTAGTGAGCTGGTTAATTAGCGAGTCAGTTAGCTAAGCCTGTGAGTGAGCTAGCTAAGATAGTAGATACTAGATGTAAGAAGGATCGATCGAGTAGATCATCCTCTGTTACGATCTTGTTGATTGTTTTCTACCGTGTTGCTAGAAAACAGGAGTTAGAGCTGGTTAGCAGTGAAGCTAATCCTTGAAGTGCAGAAAGTCAGAGTCAACGTCTGAACTATTGTAATCTCTGAAGAGGAAGAGACTAGATCGAGAGAAGGGCTCCCAGCTGTGTGCGTGGAGTTTCCTGGAAAGATCTAAGGCTGCAGCTATGTGCGTAGCATAGTGTATAAGTCTATCATTTTCTGGTTAATATAAGATACTCCCGTGGACGTGGTTTTCCCCGTGGAGGTGGACTTCATATTTCTCGCTATTGTGATGTTGTGATTGAAGTGAGTGCCTGTTTTAAGTTTACTAACATCGTACGCAGGAATATTGCATTATCTTTATGAGTGTGTTGAGTAAGTTCTTGGAGCTTCCTTGGGGACTACATCGTTAAGGGTCGAAGGAATCGGTGAGACAACGTCACCGCAGCGATAGGAGAACGTGTTGCTGCGACGGGCGCGCTAGTGAAACGACGCATAGAATATCGGCGCAGAGGATAAGTGGTCCTAGCGCAGGAGTGGAAGTACCGCGCAGTTAAGCTGCTGAGCAGGAGCTTGAAAGGTGTTGCGCTCATGAGTCTGAAGAGGGGTCAGACATTCACCTAAGAGGAATCGTCGAGGAGGAAAGAGCAGTCTCCGCGTCGCCTAGGTTAAGGAAATATGATTCCTTAGCCCCCCCATAGCCACTTCGGGTGAGACCTCGAGCTGCTGCGCAGCTCGTTGCCGAGAGGGCCAGTGCGCCAAGGGGTTTTGTTGCTGCGCTTCATTAAAACCCGGGTCTGTCCAAAAAGCAGCCAACACATATCAAGCATCCAACATGATGCATATACAAATGCATGATCCAACTGATCATATCCAACATGATGCATATAAAAATGCATGATCCAACTGATCAAAGCATCCAACATGATGCATAAACAAATACATGATCAAACTGATCCAAGCATCCAACTGATGCATATACAAAGCAGTAATTGGAGCATCGTCCTAATGCTCATCACACATCGCTTACATCCACAGCCATGGGAATGATCCTCCTTTCACCATGCTTGGAATGGCTCCTACAAATGTGTCCATCACTTCTTCCTCGAAGTGTCATCAATCTGAAGAACACCAAGCCTCTCTCTGAAGTACTCAAACTTCACTCTGGCTAGTGGTTTCGTCAACACATCTGCAACCTGCTCATCTGTCGCAACATATAGGAGATTCACTTCTCCTCTCTGCACCATATCTCTGATATAGTGATATTTGATCTCAATGTGCTTCGTCCTATCGTGGAACATCGGGTTCTCAGACAACTTCAAACAACTCTGGTTATCACAAAAGATATCAGTAGCCTCCAGTGGGAGATCAAATAACTCAGATAGTAATTTTCAGAGCCATACTACCTCACAACTAGTCGAACAAGCTGCAACATACTCTGCCTCGGCTCTACTCAGTGCTACGCAGGACTACTTCCTACTAAACCAAGAGATCACACCTGATCCCATACTGAAGCAGCACCCAGATGTGCTCTTCCTATCTGTAACATTGCTTGCCCATTTTGAATCAACATAACCCTGCAGGTTAAACTTTTGATTCACATCATACTTGAGCCCATAATCAATTGTACCCTTCAGGTACCTCAGAATATGATTTATAGCAACCAGGTGAACACCTTGGGATCCATCAAGAACTAGCTCAATGTGTTCACCGCAAAGCAAATATCTGGTCTAGTGTTCGTCAGGTACATCAAGGACCCAATCATCTGACGATACACCGTGACATCAACTGGATCAGATGAAGCATCACATAGAAGCTTCAGGTTCGATGCCATAGGTGTGGCCATGGCCTTGCAGTTCATCATCCTGAACCTCTTCAGGATCTCTACTGCATACTTCCCTTGTCCAAGGAAGATTCCATCTGCCCTCTGCTGTTAATTTTTGAGCATTAATTCAATATACTCTAGGATCTTTACTGAGAGAATAACATGTACAGTATATCAATGCATATCAATCATAGTAAGCATGTCAATCATCACAAGAAGCAAAACATAAGAGACAATAGACACACAGAGTTTCTGTGGGGAAAACCCTAAGGTGAAAAACCCCACAACTTCCTCAGAGATAGATAGAGCAATAGTACAACCAAAGTACAACCCAAGTACAACCCAAGTACAAGAGATAGACTTCTCCTAGCAGTTGATCCTCCTCCTCACATGCGCACCACTTTTCGAGTGATGTAGAGTGAGATAATGAGATGATCAAAATAGAGATCGGGAGATCTCTATTTATACTTGTCCTGACTGCCCAATAAACTTATGGGGCCGACTTGTCTAGCTTAGCACAATAACCTCATGTTACATTAATCCGGGCCGAACCCTTACAAGGTGGTCTAATAACCCATCGGCAAGTTAACACACTTGCGACACTTGTCAATACAAATGACAACACTTTCGTATAGAGGAATAATACATCTCTATAGGAGTAAAATAAATATATATATATGAAATACATTCTGAAGTTACATATACATCAACACTCCCTCTTAACTAGGAAGCTATTTCTCGACACAGATCATCTAGCACAAGTCTTCTTCTCTGGATCATCGTCATCGATGCATCATCCTCGAATCATCGTCATCGTCACTGCTGCTGCTATCTCAATCAATCTCTGAATCTACCCGTCATAGAAAATTCTATAGAGCCAATCCTTTTTCATACTGGATGTAGGCCCACCACTTGTAGGTCTTCATCATCACTGGCCATACTGTGGAAATCTCGGGACTTATTACGTGCGTTACAAAACCTTGCAAAAGCATCCAGGCTGTTACGAGCACACAGCTCTACCTGTCGGATCTCCCAGGGGCATATTATATGTGACTGTCACAAAACCTTAAGAGAGTCTCTTGACTAGCAAGAAGCCTAAAGACCATCTGAGGCCTTTTTCATCCTATCCAGATCTCCAGGACTTGTTACATGTGACCTCCACCACAAAACCTTAAAAGAGTGTCTTGCCAAGCAAGAACCCTAAAGAGCATCTGAGGCCTTTTTCATCCTGTCCAGATCTCCAGGACTTATTACATGTGGTCATGGCAAAAACTCGAAAGAGCATCCTAGGAATGATTACGAGCACACAGCTCAACCTATCGGATCTCCCAGGGCCAAATTATATGCCATAGGAAAAAACCTCGAAAGACCATCTGCCAGATATCTCAGGGCCAAATTATATGCCATAGGAAAAACCTCGAAAGACTATATGCAGATCTCCCGGGGCCAAATTATATGTCCTCCCAAAGAAAAACCTCGAAAGAGCATTTGCCAGATATCCCAGGGCCAGATTACATGCCATAGGAAAAACTTCGAAAGACTATCTACAAACCTCCCAGGGCACAAATTATATGCTTATCTGCACAACCTGTTCCACGACCACAAAGTATCAACCTGATACTCACCATACATCATCCTGATGTACACATGATCATCCTGATCATCATCACTGCATCGTCCAGATGCATGTCATCTGGAGCAACATCCTGAAGCTCGTCATCCATGATCATCCTGATCATACAATGCATACACAGTATCTGCTTGATATATATCATCATACATGATCTACTTGATCATACAATGTATCCACCTGATACATATACAAATACATGATCCACTTGATCATACCTGATACATATCAACATACATGATCTACCTGATCATACAATGTATCCACCTGATACATCTACAGATACATACACATCATCCAACTGATCATATCCAGCATCCAACATGATGCGTACATACATATACATATAAATGATCCAACTGATCATATCCAACATCCAACATGATGTGTACATACATATACATATAAATAATCCAACTGATCATATCCAACATCCAACATGATGCGTACATACATATACATATAAATGATCCAACCAATCATATCAAGCATCCAACATGATGCATATATACACATACAGAGTAGTAAAATCGTCCTGATGCTCATCATCCAGTGCTTATATCCACAGCCATGGAAGGATCCTCCTCTCACCATGCTCGGAATGGCTCCAGCAAATGTCTCCATCACTTCTTCCTCAAAGTGTCATTGATATGAAGGACACCAAGCCTCTCTTTGAAGTACTCGAACTTCACTCTGGCTAGTGGCTTCGTCAGCACATCTGCAATCTGCTCAACTGTCGCAACATATAGGAGCTTCACTGCTCCTCTCTGCACCATATCCTTGATATAGTGATATTTGATCTCAATGTGTTTTGACCTGTCATGGAACACCGGGTTCTCAGATAGCTTCACACAACTCTGGTTGTCACAAAAGATACCAGTAGCCTCCAGCGGGAGATCAAATAACTCAGACAGTAGCTTCCGAAGCCAAACTGCCTCACAACTAGTTGAACAAGCTACAACATACTCTGCTTCAGCTGTACTCAGTGCTACGCAGGACTGCTTTCTGCTAAACCAAGAGATCACACCTGATCCCATACTAAAGCAACACCCAGAAGTGCTCTTCCTATCTGCAGCACTGCCTGCCCAATCTGAATCAACATAACCCTACAGGTTAAACTTTTGATTCGCATCATACTTGAGCCCATAATCAACTGTACCCTTCAGGTACCTCAGAATATGCTTTACAGCAACTAGGTGAACACTTCTGGGATCCATTAGGAACTGGCTCAATGTGTTCACAGCAAAGCAAATATCTGGTCTGGTGTTCATCAAGTACATCAAGGACCCAATCATCTGACGATACATCGTGACATCAACCGGCTCAGATGAAGCATCACATAGAAGCTTCAGGTTTGATGCCATAGGTGTGGCCATGGCCTTACAGTCCATCATCCCGAACCTCTTCAGGATCTCTACTACATACTTCCCTTGTCCAAGGAAGATTCCATCTGTACTCTGCCACACCTCCATGCCTATAAAATAGTGCATCATCTCCAAGTCCTTCATCTCGAACTCGGCAGCAAGCTTCCTCTTGGTATTAGTAATCAAACTATCATTACCTGTAACAAACAGGTCATCCACATATAGGAGTAGTATCATAGGATTTCCTTCCTCAACCTTGTAGTAAAGGTTGGAATCTGCTTTACTCTTGGTAAAGCCCAAACTAGATAGGAAACTGTCCATCCTACCATCCCATGTCCTAGGATCTTGCTTTAATCTATACAAGAATTTCTTCAACCTGCACACATATGACTTCCTGTCATGTGTCTCAAAACCAAGTGGCCGCTCCACATACACTTCCTCCTCGACTACACCATTCAAGAAAGCAGTCTTGACATCCATCTAGTGTATCTTCCATTTCATCATTGCAGCCAAAGCAAGTACTGTTCTGGTGGAAGTGTGCCTGGCTATAGGAGCAAAAGTTTCTTCATAATCTATTCCCTCTTTCTGAGAGAAGCTACGGGCTATGAATCTTGCCTTGTATTTCTCTATGCTGCCATCTACAGCATGCTTGATCTTGTAGATCCATTTGGAAGTCACAACAGACTTCTCTTCATGTCTTGGGACAACATCCCAAACATCATTCTTCATTATTGATTGGTATTCTTCGACCATGGCATCCTTCCTTTCTTTATTTTCCCCTGCTTCTTCATAATTGGAAGGTTCTTTGTTCATGATATCATAGAGTAGAGCAACATAGCTAATATGAGACTCTTCTTTGTTATGTGTTCTTCTTCTGGAATGCCATATCTTTCTGCATCTTGAATGAGCTCTCTAGCCCATGCAGGTTTCCTCTTGTGAGAGTTATTCTCACGGTGTGGATCTATAGGTTCTTGCCGATCTTCAATTTCATGATCTGCATCTGGAATTGCTTCAGTCATAGTAGTGTCTTGAAATCTAGTTTCCTTAGGTTCTTCATTGTCTTCAACAGGTGTCTTCCTTGATTTGATGAATGCTGAGTTTTCATCAAATATCACATCCCTGCTGACATCAATCTTCTTAAACCCTGGAAAGTATATTCTGTAAGCCTTCGAGCTTTCACTGTAACCCATAAAGATATCCTTCTTTCATGAAGGATCTAGCTTGGTCCTCTTTTCCTTTGGGACATGAGTGTATACTGGAAAACCAAATATTCTGAGATGGTTGACTTCAGGTTTCTTACCAGAGAAGACCTCTTCTGGTGTCTTGTTGTCCAATATCTTGTGGGGTGTTCTGTTCTGCACATATACAACTGTCCTAGCTGCTTCTGCCCATAGATGCATAGGTAGATCCTGGTCATGTAGCATTGTCCTGAATCACTGCATAACTTCTTGAAGTCACCTGAAGTGAATTCTCCCCCATAGTCAGATCAGAATGTTTTGATCTTCTTATCAGTTTGGTTCTCCATCAAGGTTTTGAATTCTTTGAACTTATCAAACACTTCATCTTTGTTCTTCAAGAAGTAAACCCAAGTCTTCCTGGAGAAGTCATCAATGAAAGAGACATAGTAAACATACCCACTCAGAGAGCTGGATGACATCGGACCACATACATCGGAGTGGATAATTTCCAAGATACTTTTTTCCTTGCTTTCACTGCTTGGAACTGCCTTCTTTATGCTCTTTCCTTTTGCACATCCTTTGCAAACACCCTCATGCTTGGTCTTGATTTCAGGAAGACCTTCTACAACCTTACTTGCAATTGGTAATGCTCTATAGTGCATATGTGCAAGTCTTCTATGCCAAAGTTCACTTGGCTCCATGGAATAATGTATCATGGCATGTTCAGGTTGTCCCTTCAATTTATACAATCCTCCCTCTTGCTCTCCAATCACTACTGCATCATCAATAGTCTTACCTTTTGGCCACATTAGAACTTGGCCATCTACAAATGCAACCCTCATACCTTTTGCATCCAATGCGGAGATGGAGAGTAGGTTCTTCTTGAGCCCAGGTACATAAAGAACTTCTTTCATCTTCAAAGACTTTCCAGAATATAGGTTGTAGGAGGCTTCACCACTTCCTTTGATAGGGTAATGATAGTCATCCCCAAGTTTCACTTTATGGGGTGATTCATGTTCAGATAGATTTACAAAAGATTCTTTAAACCCAGTCATGTGTTTGGAAGCCCCACTGTCAATAAGCCAATCATTACAACCATGAGAAATAGTACCTGTGAGAGCAGAGATTAGAACATACTCTTCTTCGCTTGATGAGTCATCATCATCACTTTCTGCTCTAGCCTTCTTCTTTGGAGGTTCATCATCCGTAGCAGCATGAGCATGATATCTCTTCTTGTTGTTTTTCTTCTTGTTGTTGTCTTTCTTCTTCTTGGGACAATCTGTAGCAAAGTGTCCTTTCTCATTGCATGTGAAGCATCTTAGATCCTTCTTATTCTTTTGTTGATTGTGAAAGGATCTCTTGTAATTAGAGTGCTCCTTCTTGGGATTTCTTCTTTTGGTGTGAGCAGCGAGAGCTTGGTTTTCACTTCCCATCTTTTCTTCTCGGGCTACAAGCTTGGCCTCCTCTTGTGAACATTCCTCCCACAGTCTACTGAAGGAGATCAATTTATTTCTTGCACAAATTCCTTGAATAAAGGAATCCCATGACCTAGGTAGGCCATTCAGAGTAGTCATCACAAGTTCTCCATTCTCCACCACTTCATCTACAGCTTCAAGTTGTTCTTTGATTTGAGAGAATTTGGAGAAATAAGATTGAATGGTCTCTCCATTCAGTAGCTTGACCCCTTTCAATTGATTCCGCAGAGTCATCTTCCGATTTATGTTCTTCCCTTCAAATAGCTTGGTCAAGGAGTCAAACATCTCCTTGGGTGTCTTCAGAGATGACACATGTGGTTTGAGATGGTCTTTGATAGAATCAGCAATGATTCTCTTTGCCTTGACCAAGTTCTTCTTATGCAATTTTTTAGCTTCTTCATCCTCCGGGACGGGGACTTAAGAACTGATATATGTATGCAATTCATTTTCTTCCAGGATTAACCCAATCTTAGACTTCTAGGCTCAGAATTTATCAGCCCCTTCAAGCTTATCCTCAAGCTTGGTGTGGTGAGACATCTGTAAAGAGTACTTCAAATGGAAATAGAAAAGATTTAGGTCTTACCACTTGATTTGCTGAAAACTGGATCTGGTCTCGGATGAGGGTTTGTTAGAGAAACCCTAAAAGTTCAAAATATGAATTTCAACTTTCTGAAAGGATAGAAAGATGCACCTTGATGAGCTGATCAGCTTGGTATACTTAGAATTTGAGTTCTGCAAAGTTTCACCCTTCAGAAATGCCTTTTAGTCTTTCCAGATTCACTGAGGAGGACCTTGAATTAGGGTTTGAGTTTCCTGGAGTTTTACCCAGCCAAAAATCTCGATCCAAATCTCTAAACTTTGATTTTTCCAAGGAGCTTCCAGCTGTGTCTTCATATTTCGAAAATTTCTATTTTTTAGAAAACCCTAATTTTTAGGGCAAAAACTGAAAGTGCTCAGAATTGAATTCTAATTGGACAGATAGATTCACCTTGCTGAGGAGATTCAATCTATCATATTACTTTTCCAAAATCTATAGAGAGAAACCCAATAAACAAGAAACCCTGGTTTCTGCCACTGCACAATGTCTTCTTCTCAGGTTAGCTCTGATACCATGTTAATTTTTTAGCATTAATTCAATATACTCTAGGATCTTTACTGAGACAATAACATGTACATTATATCAATGCATAGCAATCATAGCAAGCATGTGAATCATCACAAGAAGCAAAAAATAAGAGACAATAGACACACAACGTTTCTGTGGGGAAAACCCTAAGGTGAAAAACCCCACAACTTCCTCAGAGATAGATAGAGCAATAGTACAACCCAAGTACGAGAGATAGACTTCTCCTAGCAACTGGTCCTCCTCCTCACATGTGCGCCACTTTCTGAGTGATGTAGAGTGAGATAATGAGATGATCAAAATAGAGATCGGGAGATCTCTATTTATACTTGTCCTGACTGCCCAATAAACTTATGGGGCCGACTTGTCTAGCTTAGCACAATAACCTCATGTTACATTAATCTGGGCCGACCCCTTACAAGGTGGTCTAATAACCCATCGGGAAGTTAACACACTTGAGACACTTGTCAATACAAATGACAACACTTCCTTATAGAGGAATAATACATCTCTATAGGAGTACAATAAATATATATATGAAATACATTCCAAAGTTAGATATACATCAACATCTGCCACACCTCCATGCCTAGGAAATAGTGCATCATCCCCAAGTCCTTCATCTCAAACTAACAGCAGGCTTCCTCTTGGTGTCGGCAATCAACCCATCCTCACCTCTGACAAATAGGTCATCCACATACAAAAGTAGTATCATAGGATTGCGTTCCTCAACCTTGTAGTAAAGGTTGGAATCCGCTTTACTCTTGGTAAAGCCCAAACTGGATAGAAAGTTGTCTATCATACCATACTAAGTCCTAGGAGCTTGCTTCAAGCCATACAAGGCTTTCTTCAACTTGCACACATATGACCCCCTGTCATGTGTCTCAAAACCAAGTGGCTGCTCCACATACACTTCCTCCTCAACTACACCATTCAAGAAAGCTGTCTTAACATCCATCTGGTGTATCTTCCATTTCATCACTACAGCTAGGGAAAGTACTGATATGATGGAAGTGTACCTGGCTACAGGAGCAAAAGTCTCCTCATAATCTATCCCCTCTTTCTAGGAGAAGCCACAAGCTACAAATATTGCTTTGTATTTTATATGCTGCCATCTACAGCATGCTTGATCTTGTAGATCCATTTGGAAGTCATAATTGACTTCCCTTCAGGTCTTGGGACTACATCCCAAACATCATTCTTCATGATCGATTGGTATTCCTCGACCATGGCATCCTTCCATTCTTTCTTTTCTACTGCTTCTTCATAATTGGAAGGTTCTTTGTTCATAATATCACAGAGTAAGGAAACATAATTGGTATGTGATCTAGTCCTCTTCCTTTCTTTGTGTTCTTCTTCTGGAATGCCATATCTTTCTGCATCTTGAATGAGCTCTCTAACCCATGTAGGTTTCCTCTTGTGAGAGTTCTTCTCACGGGGTGGATCTACAGGTTCTTGCGGATCTTCAACTTCACGATCTGCTTCTGGAATTGCTTCAGTCATGGTGGTGTCTTGAAATCTAGTTTCCTTTGGTTCTTCATGATCTTCGACAGGTGCCTTCTTTGATTTGATGTAAGCTGAATCCTCATCGAATGTTACATCCTTGCTGACATCAATCTTCTTGAACCAAGGAAAGTATATTATGTAAGGCTTCGAGCTTTCACTGTATCCCACAAAGATGCCCTTCTTTCTTGAAGGATATAGCTTTGTCCTCTTTTCCTTTGGAATATGTGTATATACTGGACAACCAAATATTCTGAGATGGCTGACTTCAGGTTTCTTACCAGAGAAGACCTCTTCTGGTGTCTTGTTGTCCAATCTTGTGAGTTGTTCTGTTCTGCACATATACAGCTGTCCTAGCTGCTTCTGCCCATAGACGCATAGGCAGATCCTGATTATGCAGCATTGCCTGTGCTGCTTCCATGATTGTTCTATTCTTCCTTTTTGCAACTCCATTTTGCTGTGGATTGTAGGGAGCAGTCAAATCCCTCTCAATCCCTGAATCATTGCATAGCTTCTTGAAGTCACCTAAAGTGAATTCTCCACCATTGTCGGATCTGAAGGTCTTGATCTTTTTATCAGTTTGATTTTCCATCAAGGTTTTGAATTCCTTGAACTGATCAAACACTTCATCTTTGTTCTTCAAGAAGTAAACCCAAGTATTCCTAGAGAAGTCATCAATGAAAGAGACATAGTAAACATACCCACTCAGAGAACTAGATGACATTGGACCGCATACATCAGAGTTGATAATTTCCAAGATTCCTTTAGCTTTGCTTTCACTGCTTGGAAAAGCCTTCTTAATGTTCTTTCCTTTTGCACATCCTTTGCAAACACCTTCATGCTTTGTCTTGATTTCAGGAAGACCTTCTACAGCTTTACTTTCAATTGGTAGTGCTCTGTAGTGCACATGTGCAAGCCTTCTATGCCAAAGTTCACTTGGCTCCATGGATTCATGTACCATGGCATGTTCAGGTTGTCCCTTCAATTTGTACAATCCTCCCTCTTGCTCTCCAATCACCATTGCATCATTTATAGTTTTACCTTTAGGCCACATTAGGACTTGACCATCTACAAATGAAACCCTCATGCCTTTTGCATCTAATGCAGATATGGAGAGTAGGTTCTTCTTGAGCCCAGGTACATATAAAACATCTTTCATCTTCAAAGACTTCCCAGAGTCTAGGTTGTAGGAGGCTTCACCACTGTAGTGCTCTGGTTTCCGGCATAGCACTTTGACAAGTTTCTAAACTAATTTTATGTATAGGTTTGTTTCTGAATAAATAAATAAAAATATTATTTAATCTTTACTATTTTTCCTATTATTATCTGGATGTATTTTCTCTTTCTAGTTATTTGCATCAACATTCCACGGGTAAAATAATATCTATATCCATTTACATGATTCAACATATCTATATCTCTCTATATATATGTGTGTGTGTGTGTGTGTGTGTGTGTTTTAGCATAAGTTTAAAATATGATTAATGTAATAATTAACAAGGAAAATACCTGTTTCGTGAAGGTGCTCGAAGGTTGTAGAAGGTTATATATTGTCTTGTAGCTTGTTGTAGATTTCCTTCTCGATTTTTGTCCGTAGAGCTTAGCAACCAATCGAATGAACCACACTACCGACCGGCTATTATCTTGCTGGCCCTTGGAAATCAAAAGATTTCCAATTCCCCAAGCTCACGAATTGATAATCCCGAGAGCAGTACTTCCCTGATCTCCACTCCTTTCTTCACTTAGATCTCTCCTCTGCTACCTTCAAATTTCCTCCCAATATCCTCCCTCCAAAAAGTCCCCCTCTAATATTTTTACCCATCCCTATATACCTTTCCTCCTTCATTTACCTTCAGACTCACTCCACCGCCCTCCATCCCCCGTATTCAAATTGAATAGAATAAAATATAATATCTTTAACTTCTGTTCTTCTTGAGCAGTTCAATTGTTAAGGCTAATTAGGTTGGTTTCAATGCTTTTAATGTACATCATTTAATGATTCTTGAAATGTGTAATTTAGGAAATCCATGAGACAATGGATTGATTATTAACCTGTCATCTATTTAATATGTTGATTAAGATAATAATTAAATTATCATCATGTTGACTCTTTAAATTTCAAAGAGGTTGTTGGATTAAATTTCAAATCTAATTTCAGATCACTTGAATGACATGGTAGTTCTTTTTTTTGTTATTATATTTTAAGGAGTCCTATCTTAATTTACTTAGTTCATTTTTAACATTTAAATACTACCTTTACATAATTCATAAATCAAGTTTTCGAACAAGCATCTTTATAATTTTTTTAACTTATTTATTTTGAATAATTCCATATATTCACTTATGATTTTGTGTAATGGACACATTCATTATTAGTAATTTTAGTTTAGTACTAATCATAACAATACACGTACAATATTAATTAATAATTATCCTAATAAATGTAGTAATAATAATTGATGGTAAATATCAATATCAACATTTATTTGTTTAACTGCTAAGTACCCTAGCATTAATCTAGTACATTTTTGTCAACAAACAATGTACGTTTAATGGTTTACTTTTAATCACAATTAACAGTTAAACAATACAATTTTCCAAAGTTTATGTTTATCAATGACATTTCATATTGACAACACTTATCTTAATTTACTTATTACAATGTTCACACATAATTAATACATAACTTAATTGACTTGTTTTACACATAATTAATAAGTTAATATTCATTAATTGAATTCGTTCAATGCATAATTAACATATTTACGTATGATGACTTATCCAATTATTCAATGTTAAGTATTGTATATCGATACTAGTGTACAGGTGCAAAGTGTGCATGCGTGGCCAGTGTATGCACAGATCAGAAATGTACTATAGACAACTAGCTTCCCACCTATACATACCTACTAACTAAATAATAGTAATCTCCCCCAAGCATGCAAAACAAGCACATATATACTTTTACATCCTGAGTTGTTTAACAATTAGTCCTTTAAGATTTCACATCATTATCTTTATGTTTACATTAGTTTAATCAATTAAGTACAAGGAAGGGTTCCTACTACCACTAACTTAGAATCAAGGTAAACCCAACCCTCAACAGTACTAACTAACATATCCTCCCATTCTAACCTACGTCTGCATCCTCCCTATCCTTCCTCTGCTAATACAAAAGTGGATGTCGGACTCACTGACCTAACCACATAGAACCTGAGAGTGATAGCGTCGGCTGAACAACGGACCTATCCTCTCCTAGCAGGCATCCGACCATCATCATCACAACAACATGGGGAGCGTGTCTCAGCATGGCCCTCCCACAACCTCCCAACATACTGGGTCTATGCCCTTATCAACTCATACTTCGCTGCTATCGAGATTATCTGTTCGTGTCATCGTATCATCATTTTTTGCTGCTAAGGTTTTATTGTATGAACAAGTTCTCATCCCTTATATCAGATCAAGTAACTGGATATCCCATAGCCCTTGTGCCCGGTAGGTTAGTATTTCGTGAAATACACATTTCATAGAAAGTAATTCCCATCGATCGCCAATTGATCCATATTATCAACATCATTTTATTTCTTGTAACAGTTTTAGTTCATCATAGATGCATATGACATATAACACTTCAATAAATCATATCATAAGATGGTATCCACATACTGCATCATATATTTCACATCTCATTAATGAAAACATATAAACATGTACTGTAATCGTAAAATAAAGGAATCCTATGATAATCATGACATCGTAACCACATAACATATTAACATCATAATCATAGTGAAATCATAAAACATAGTAACATCATAATCATAGTGAAATCATTGAACATAGTAACATCATATAATCGGGTCCATCATGTCGTAGTATAGTTTACTCAGTCGAGCTGAGTTCAACAGATAGTAAGAAAATAAAGTATAGTGTGTCTAACTGATAAATATGCGTAATCAAAATATGGGGTGTTACATACACCCACCCTTCAAGAAACTTCGTCCTGAAGTTATAGTCAAGATAGTGTGGGAAAAATAATGATGCATGGTATTTGCATCCTCTTGTGTAATAGAGCATGTGCTATACTTTCCCCCACTGGACCTCCTCTTGATTAGGCCTAACGATGTCCATAAAATTTACTCATTTTATCACACTGAAGGTGTTCTTATGTTTTGTTTAGTATTTGTGTATGAGGTTGGTCCAATCTCTTCCATGTCCCTTGAAATATTTTTCTACTACGAAGTTATTACACTTATCAATTTTGATACTGTTCCACATGGTGATTTATAGGAAGACCTAAGTCTTGAGTTATGTACGACATTTATTTACTTCCAAAGTATTGTTATGACCCTTGCATTTGTTACCATCTAGTTTAACTCTTCTTAACATTTTTTTTTATTTACATATTATTGCACAACCTTTATATATATATATATATAACTCTAACCCATGAGTGTTATGATATACCATTCTATTTTATGTTTCTAATTTCCTTACAATGTCACTCTTTTCTAGAATACAAACCCCTCTCATTTACCAAGAGTTTCAATCAATTACGACTCTATGCATTCTTCATACAATTGTTAATGCCACTGCGTTCTTCATTCTTCTATTTTATATTTCTAATTTTATTACCACTCATAATTTAGTTAATGCCAATACATGTTTCTCTCATTGGTTTAAACCCTTATTGTGTTTCATATAGACATCTCATTTTAAAGCACAATCTTGTTCGTCGAACCCCTAGCCAAAACTTTGTTCCCTCGTTTTAAACCTTATTAATTAAAATAAAGTTACATTGGAATTTCAACTATCACCTTATCTTATCTAGAATTTAAACAATATCCCAAATTATGGTGTTCATCTTATTCTTAATTTTATGTCCCCCACTTTTCTTTTATTTTCATCATATGGTATTAATAATGGTATACATAGATGAGAAATCCTTGATCCCCATTAAACATAGTATCCACAATCAACAGTTCAATACTATGTAATGTTATTTTTATCTCATGATATCTATTCTTATATTACATATCACCTCTTATATACACAATTGGTCTTACTTCATCAAAATTACCTTGTGTAGTACCTACACAAGTCTCATCGTATAGCCAAATACTTATGGTTTCCTTTTACATATAGACCCCTTCTATCCTTATGGTATTGATTAAATATGCTAATAGTATCGTTGACTCCACATCCTCATGAATCTCGTCAGTTGACTCCTGATCCTCGTGAATCCCATCCTGCTACCTCTTCGGAGATACATTATACAACTATATGGTATGACAAGAATTCTACATTGTCAATCATATCTTAGTCTTATTCATCATAATCAATTTAACATTTAATTATTTTATGGGATTAACATAAGTTCCCTAGTTGCAATAAATGTTTTTATATCTTCAACGATATCATAAGGGTTGGTATAATAAGGGTTCAAGTGTTCATGTATCACTTATGTTTCTTAAGAGAAAAGTATATATATACATATACCAAAGTTAAATTCAAAATAAACACATCACTCAAATTGTTGAAGCATCAATTCACAACCCCTTAAGTGAAAGCAAAGACAATATTATGTATAAGGGATATTACATTTCGTGTATGCATAACTAGGTTAAGCTTAGGTAAACTTAGGTAGGAAGCCATCTTAATTAATTGACTTCGAAGTACATCAAGAATATAGGGGTTATTGTCTTTCATGTTTTATCATGGAATTTGTAAATGATATGTTCCACTAAGATCTTTATAGATAAATGATGGGATGCCATGGTCTTAAAATTATTTAATCAATATGACCTTATATAAATAATTCACACCTCTTAATAAATATTAAGAATGATAATTGATGATAAACGGTGACAAGATTTGGAGGTTATGAAAGAAATAAAAATAGTGAGTAGGTAAGAAGGGGTGTACGCGTATGATCAATTGGAATATTACAATCCTATAATAAGTAATATGTGAAATTTACACTCGTTTCTAGGTACGAAACTACATTAATTAATCCATTTTTATTTATTAATTTACACTCGTTTCTAGGTACCAACTACATTAATTAATCCTTTATTTATTTATTTATTATTATATTTTTCTTTTTTTGGTGGAACATTGATTGGAATATAGATTGGAATAATAAGTCTCATAAATACAGATCATACCTACACTGAGTTATGTTTTGATGTCATGTTCATATTTAATCCAAGAATATTTGCATATCACAAGTATATCATATCACAAAGAGAAATATTAAGAAAAATGATTTAGCAACGCCGAAAATCAGTTTAAAAAAACAAATCATAAAACTCCACTAGCAACAATCACAATAATGCACAAAAGGAAATAAAAGAAGAAATTCATTGGGGCTTATTATAATAAGCTATATCTGAAGCGCCAAGATTTGTGGCATGATTCATAGCTACTAGGTGCAAATTAGAACTTTGAAAGCATCAGAATCAATTCAAAATAGACTTCTCCAAAATGATAATCATCAAAATTTCTTTCCATCATATTATAGACCTCCATTTGGAAAATGTAAACGCCTCCTAACTAATCTCAGCAATAACTATGGTTTCTGCAACTGATATAAATCAATGGAGTGCATGCGCACTAAGGTAAAAATTTTTGCGAGCGGATTGCCATGTGACTGACAACGAGAGGCCTAGATTCGGGGGGCTTCTGAACACTAAAACCCTAATCCCTTCCCCATGCAAAGAGGGGCACCCATGATGGCCATGCGGCATGCTCCAACTACCACCGTCAAGACCCCCTATCACCATCCAGTACTATCGTTCTCCTCTCACGCCCATCAACTATCTCCCACGCCCTATCCCACACAAAGGCCCATGCCACTCTTCGCCTCACCATCGCCCAATCGGCCCTAGGGAGCCATGACAAGGCCCTTGGTTGCATGCAAGCCAGGTGGACCTCATGCAAGCGTTAACTTCATCCTCAAAAGAGGCTTAGTCCTCATGCACGCGGGCCTGGTCTCCCATTCGGCTGGTGGTGTGAGGACAACTCTGTAGCCTCACTCAACACATACAATTCGCTGGTTTTTAGGGCTTATGGCTTAAAATCTCATCTCGACAGTTGGCTTGGTACGTTGAAATCCCAGCCCAGCTTCATATCCTTTCCCTTTCCATTGAAGGAGAGATATCTACCTTCTCTTCAGGAAACAAAATGAAGACCACCTTGCTATGAAGTTCAGGGAATTGGAGGAAATGGTGGAACAACGTTTGAATAAGGGTAAAATTCTTATTGTGGGCGATTTCAGGTGGCTTGCAGAGAACCGAAGGTAGGAGGAGCATCGACAGGGTCTTCGGTCTCATCTTCTGCGCAACACTTCCTTATGTAATTGAGCCAATTATTAGCTCAATATGGAGGAACTGGTCGTCTATGGATGATTGGGATTGTGACGAGTGAACATACCTACGTTGTCAAGTATCTCGTCCTTCTATGTATAATTATTGGAACCTGCACTAGAAAAAGGGAAGATGAAGAGGCCAGCAAAGCATGATAAGATAGTTGTTCCAGGTGCAAAGACTGTAAGCGTGAAAACGCTCCTCGCCCCCTTTCATCCGTGTTCTTACAAGGTGAAATATATATATATATATATATATATATATAGTGAGTTTAATATATATATATATATATAGTGAGTTTAATATATATATATATATATTTTAATATAGTGAGTTTAAAAAAAAATAAAAATAGCAACACCAGCTAATAAGCTCATAATGAGGCATAGCTGCAACACCCATAGTACATTAATGCTATTATGAAATTTACATGGATGTTTCTCATTATGCATCTCCTTTAATTATAATTTTGTAGATTTAACAGAAATAACATATTAACTATGTTACCAAATTTAACATATAATGCGCTGGCTGGTGGGAAACGCCATCTTTTATATTTTCAATTTATCACAGGGATTAGCAAAACCTCGTTTTGATTTTGTCGAAGGCATCATTATTCTCATTGGAGCACATAAATTTAATTTGTCATTAATTAAGATTAGCATTTCACCACCTTGCACTATGACAAGCAGGATGACACCGATTGCTTTGAAGTTGTTGAGTAGGACCCTCGTCGCTTGCTAGATTGATTATTGCTTTTATTTTTTTTTATTTTCTTTTATGTACAGGTCAAGCTGGAAGTGAGGAAACTAGCTCGAGCTTCTCTACTGCAATAGTTGGGTTGAAAGAATTACTCATGTTACAAGAATGTGATGGTAGTGAGAACATATGAAGGTCGACGCTTGAAAATGCTATAGAAATAATTAATGTCAAATTAAAAAGGCATTTTTTACAGGATTTTCAGGACTCCTGGTGAGTTTCGTTGCTCTAGTAGTCTAAGTGGTAACTTCTCCACTTCCAACAACTCTCCCTCTCCGTCTCGGCAACTCGTTCTCAAATATAATATACTATTGTAGTTGGAGATGGATCAGGCCTATGGGTAAATTCAAGATCGATTTCAATAAATGGTAAGGTGAAATGTGAATGTTTTCTGTGATCCAATATGGGATCCTCGACAAATTTGTGTAGTTGCATTTGCTCAAGAGCTGAGTTGGTACTTATTAAAGGTGATTCGGTACTCATTGAGTCCGCAAATATTCATAGTTATTATATCTTTTATTTGTAATTTAAAATTTGGTAAATATCTTAACATGCTCTGGTTGTGTAGGTTACTTCTATCCTATTCAAGCAATAAGACCCTGCACCGAGTGCTAATTATTCTCATCCAAAGTTAGGGAGGACATAAATATACCATCTCTCTATGCAGTGAATCGAACAAGTTTTCTTTTCATTTCCAGGGTATATATATTATATATATAGATATATATATTACTGTGTTTGTAATTTACCAAGAGGATTGTCACTTTGTTTTACTATGTCTTTAACTAATATATCATTCTGGTTAAAAACAACCCATATTCTCCTAAGTGGAACCTTTAACAACAAAATCTAACCTGGCAAATTTTGTTTATGCAGATAATTATTTTTTTGTGTTGGCACATGTAGTTTACAGCTCTTTGGACAAGAAATTTAGTGTAAGGTTCTTGTTCTTCAAGGTTTGTACGTTTAGATCCACTACTGTAATTTTTTTTTTATGAGAGTTTTAGCGACGAAGAGGCCCTATGGTCTGAGAGTTCGAGCCTAGGGCTCTGATACCAAGTGTAGTGCTCTGGTTTTCGGCAGAGCACTTTGACAAGGTTCTAAACTAATTTTATGTACAGTCTTGTTTCTGAATAAATAAATAAAAATATTATTTAATCGTTTACTATTTTTCCTATTATTATCTAGATGTATTTTCTCTTTCTAGTTATTTGCATCAACATTCTACAAGTAAAATAATATCTATATTCATTTACATGATTCAACACATATATATATATATATATGTTTTAGCATAAGTTTAAAATATGATTAATGTAATAATTAACAAGGAAAATACCTATTTCGTGAAGGTGCTTGAAGGTTGTAGAAGGTTATAGATTGTCCTGTAGCTTGATGTAGATTTCCTTCCTGATTTTTGTCCATAGAGCTTAGCAACCAATCGAATGAACCACCCTACCGACCAGCTATTATCTTGTTGTCCCTTGGAAATCAAAGGATTTCCAAGCCCCCGAGCTCATGAATTGATAATCCTGAGAGCAGTACTTCCCTGATCTCTACTCCTTTCTTCACTTAGATGTCTCCTCTACTACCTTCAAATTTCCTCACAATATCCTCCCTCCAAAAAGTCCCCCTCTAATCTTTTTACCCTTCCCTATATACCTTTGCTCCTTCATTTACCTTCAGGCTCACTCCACCGCCCTCCATCCCCCGTATTCAAACTGAATAGAATAAAATATAATATCTTTAAATTCTGTTCTTCTCGGGCAGTTCAATAGTTAAGGCTAATTGGGTTGGTTTCAATGCTTTTAATGTACATCATTTAATGATTCTTGAAATGTGTAATTTAGGACATCCATGAGACGATGGATTGATTATTAACCCTATCATCTATTTAATATGTTGATTAAGATAATAATTAAATTGCCCTCATGTTGACTCTTTAAATTTCAAAGAGGTTGTTGGATTAAATTTCAAATCTAATTTCGGATCACTTGATTGACATGGTAGTTCTTTTTTTTGTTATTATATTTTAAGGAGTCCTATCTTAATTTACTTAGTTCCTTTTTAATATTTAAATACTACCTTTACATAATTCATAAATCAAGTTTTAGAACAAGCATCTTTATAATTTTTTATCTTATTTATTTTGAATAATTCCATATATTCACTTATGATTTCGTGTAATGGACACATTCATTATTAGTAATTTTAGGTTAGTACTAATCATAACAATACACATGCAATATTAATTAATAATTTTCCTAATTAATGTAGTAATAATAACTGATGGTAAATATCAATATCAACATTTATTTGTTTAACTTCTAAGTACCCTAGCATTAATCTAGTACATTTTTATTAACAAACAATGTACGTTTAATGGTTTACTTAATCACAATTAACAGTTAAACAATACAACTTTCCAAATTTTAAGGTTTTCAATGACATTTCATATCGACAACACTTATCTTAATTTACTTATTACAATGTTTACACATAATTAATACATAACTTAATTGACTTGTTTTACACATAATTAATAAGTTAATATTCATTAATTGAATTCGTTCAATGCATAATTAACATATTTACTTATGACAACTTATCCAATTATTCGATGTTAAGTATTGTATATCAATACTAATCTACAGGTGCAAAGTGTGCATGCGTGGCCAGTGTATGCATAGATCAGAAATGTACTATAGACAACTAACTTCCCACCTATACATACCTACTAACTAAATAATAGTAATCTCCCCCAAGCATGCAAAACAAGCACATATATACTTTTACATCATGAGTTGTTTAACAATTAATCCTTTAAGATTGCACATCATTATCTTTATGTTTACATTAGTTTAATCAATTAAGTACAAGGAAGGGTTCCTACTACAACTAACTCAGAATCAAGGTAAACCCAACCCTCAACAGTACTAACTAACATATCCTCCCATCCTAACCTACGTCTACATCCTCCCTATCCTTCCTCTGCTAGTACAAAAGTGGATGTCGGACTCACCGACCTAACCACATAGAGCTTGAGAGCGATACCATCGGTTGAACAACGGACCTATCCTCTCCTAGCAGGCATCCGACCATCGTCATCACAACAACATGGGGAGCGTGTCTCAGCATGGCCCTCCCACGACCTCGGGTATCATGGAAACATAGGGTGGGAAACACATCCATCCCTCTCAACATACTGGGTCTACGCCCTTATCAATTCATACTTCGCTGCTATCGAGATTATCAGTTCGTGTCATCGTATCATCATTTTTTGCTACTAAGGTTTTATTGTATGAACAAGTTCTCATCCCATATATCATATCAAGTAACTTGCTATGCCATAGCCCTTATGCCCGGTAGGTTAGTATTTCGCGAAATACACATTTCATAGAAAGTAATTCCCATGGATCGCCAATTGATCCATATTATCAACATCATTTTATTTCTTGTAACAGTTTTAGTTCATCATAGATGCATATGACATATAACACTTCAATAAATCATATCATAAGATGGTATCCACATACTGCATCATATATTTCACATCTCATTAATGAAAACATATAAACATGTACTGTAATCGTAAAATAAAGGAATCCTATGATAATCATGACATCGTAACCACATAACATATTAACATCATAATCATAGTGAAATCATAAAACATAGTAACATCATAATCATAGTGAAATCATCGAACATAGTAACATCATATAATCGGGTCCATCATGTCGTAGTATAGTTTACTCAGTCGAGCTGAGTTCAACAGATAGTAAGAAAATAAAGTATAGTGTGTCTAACTGATAAATATGCCTAATCAAAATATGGGGTGTTACAACCACTTCCCTTGATAGGATATTGATAGTCATCGCCAAGTTTCACTTTATGGGGTGAATCATGTTCAGATAGATTTATAAAAGATTCTTTAAACCCAGTCATGTGTTTGGAAGCCCCACTATCAATAAGCCAATCATTACATCCATGATAGATAGTACTCGTGAGAGCAGAGATTAGAACATATTCATCTTCACTTGATGAATCATCACTTTATGCCCTAGCCTTCTTCTTGGGAGGTTCATCATCCTCAACAGCATGAGCATGATATCTCTTCTTGTTGTACTTCTTCTTCTTGTTGAAGTTGTTGTTGTTATCTTTCTTTTTCTTGGGACAATTTGAAGCAAAGTGTCCTAATTCATTACAATCAAAACACCAAACATGAGAGAGATCTTTCTTCTTATAATGAGGGTGAGGTGTTTCTTGTTATGAGATTTCTCCCTCTTAAACTTGCTTCCCTTGGTGTGTGTTGTGAGAGCTTGATCTTCATTCCCCATCTTTTCTTCTCGTGCCACAAGCCTTGTTTCTTCTTGTGAGCATTCCTCCCACAGTCTATTGAAGGAGATCAACTTCCTTCTTGCACAGATTCCTTGGATAAAGGAATCCCATGACCTAGGTAGGCCATTTAATGTGGCCATAACAACTTCACCATTATCCACAATTTCATCCACAGCTTCAAGTTGTTCCTTGATCTGAGAGACCTTAGAAAAATAGGATTGAATGGTCTCTCCATTCTGAAGCTTTACCCCTTTCAATTGGTTCCGCAGAGTCATCTTCCGATTTATGTTATTCCCTTCAAATAGCTTGGTTAGGGAATCAAACATCTCCTCGGGTGTCTTTAGAGATGACACATGTGGTATGAGATGGTCTTTAATAGAATTAGAAATGATCCTCTTTGCCTTTACCAAGTTCTTCTTATGTAAGGCCTTAGCCTCTTCTCCCTCTGGGACAGGGACCTCTTCACTTATGTAAGTGTCCAATTCATTTTCTTCCAAGATTAACCCAATCCTATACTTCCATGCTCGGAATTTATCAGCCCCTTCAAGCTTATCCTCAAGCTTGGTGTGGTGAGACATCTTAAAGAGTACTTCAAATGGAAATAGAAAAGATTTAGGTCTTACCACTTGATTTGCAGAAATTTGGATCTGGTGTTGGATTAGGGTTTGTCAGAGAAACCCTAAAAATTCAAAATGTGAATTTCAAACTTCTGAAAGGATAGAAATATTCGCCTTGATGAGCGGATCAGCCTGGTATACTCAGAAATTGAAAACTGCAAAGTTTCACCCTTTAGAAATGCTTTTCAATCTCCCGGATTCACTAGAGAGGATCCTGAATTAGGGTTTGAGTTTCCTGGAGCTTCACCCAACCAAAAAGTTCGATCCAAAGCTTTAAACTTCGATTTTTCCAAGGAGCTTCCATCTATGGTCTCAGATTTCAAAAATTCCTATTTTTGTGGAAACCCTAATTTTTAGGGCAAAAAATGAAAGTGCCCAGAATTGAATTCTGATTGGACAGAAAGATTAGCCTTGCTGAGGAGAGTCAATATACCCTACTTCCTTTCCAAAAATTGTGGAGAGAAACCCAAAAACAAGAAGCCCTAGCTTCCGTAACTGCATAGTGTGTTCTTCTCAGGTTAGCTCTAATACCATGTTAATTTTTTAGCATCAATTCAATATACTCTAGGATCTTTACTGAGAGAATAACATGTATAGCATATCAATCATATCAATCACATAAGGCAATAGACATACAGAGTTTCATTGGGGAAAACCATAAAGGTGAAAAACCCCACAACTTCCTCATAGATAGAAAGAGCAATGATACAACCCAAGTACAAGAGATAGTCCTCCTAGTAGCTACTCCTCCTTCCTCACTTGTGCGCCACTCTCCAATGAGTGTAGAAGTGAATAATGAAGTGATCAAATAGAGTGCCTCCCACACTCTATTTATACATGACCTGACCTGCCTAATAAACTAGCAGGGTCGACTTGTCTAAATCAGTCTAATAACCCATGGTAATACTAATCAGGGCTGACCCCACACTTGGTGGTCTAATAACCCATCACTTGCAAGTTACAACACTTGCGACACTTGTCAATACAAATGACGACACTTCCGTATAGAGGAATAATACCATCTCTATAGGAGTACAATATACATAGGTGACATACATTCCGAAGTTACAATTACATCAACATAACAAAGTAATAAAACATCAATAATTAATTAGTTATAATATAGATTTTATAATAGAAAATAGCTCAAATATTTCATACCATTTAAAAACATGCAAATGGGCAATGTGCATGAATATAATTTTAAATGAAATATAAAATTAAAGAAAAACCATATATCTTTAATACATAGAAAGATCATCAAATCAACTTCATGATTAATAATAATAATCTATTTGGATAATCCTAGTAGGTGATCCTCATGATCTTCCGACATGTGAGGAGACGGCCACAGAGTCCACCACTTCCCACCACGTGGCGGACCCTCGACTTGCTCGCCATGCACATTTATTCGACTCTACATATGATGCATACGGTCTTAATGAGGCTGGTCCTTCGAGCTCCTAGCAGAGTAGTTTACAGTACCATAGAAATTATGCTTTTCCCCAACGAATTTATGGCCTTCTAGGATGTTGATCCAATGTTATTTGATGGGGATTGTTTCTGAATTCAAGCGTTATGAGGTTGGAATCTTGGAAGTGTTTCCCCTCTACGTTTGGGCGGTCACCTTCTTCGTGCATGGTACAGTCTCCTTAATGTTGGTATTTGGATCTTCTCTGATTTTTTCGCATTCTGGGTCAGTTTTTCTCCTCTTTGGTTCTAGTTCATAGATAGTAGAGGTTTTAGTATCCATTTCCTAGTAGGATTTATTTGCAGGCGGCTTCGCGCCACCCCTCGTCGTGGTAGTAGAGGTCGGGGAAGCTCTGGTAGACGGAGACAGAGAGGTTCCATCGACAATGGCTATGACATCTCCACTCCTAGTCATTTGAGAACTATGTTGGATGCCTGGGAAGAGGAAATGGTGGTGCAGCAGTTGGTTAGTCAGAGAGCACGAGTCAGACGAAGACACTACTGGTTGGTGAAGAACACACTAGCTCAGGTCCTCATGCATTCACAAGAAATCTTACGGGAGAACAAACCACCTCCTTCTCCTTCCCCTTCTCTAGCTCTTCACTCCTCCTCCTCTCCAGTTACATCTCAGGTCTCCAAGCCAATGAAACAACAAGGAATTTAGTTAGGCAAGGAACCTCTGCTAGTTGGTGACAAAACAACATTGCTTCCACAAGTGGTCATAAAAGAAAACATGTGGAGCGTAAGAGCCTTGTGAATATCTCCTCCTTCATGAAGACAGGAGCATTGCTGGAAAAAGCTGCTCCTGACAGCTCTTCCAGCTCAAAGGACTACCAGTGCCCAATTCTGGAGGATAATCTTGAAGATGCAAATATAATCTGCAACACTAAGTAATTTCATGGTTTTCTTTCTTTTACTTTTTGTTATTGTTAATTGCATGAAGATAGTTACTTGGCACTATGTCCATGGGACTGCTAGCTCTTTTGCTTATGGTTTAAATTTTCTCGGTAGTTGTCACTTGAGGCCGTAAGCTTTTGATATGCTCTCATATTTTGACCTCTTTATCAAGTTCTTTGTACTCCCATGCATGGGCAGTCCTCTCTTGTTAGCATGTTTTGTTATCCCATGCATGGGAAGGTGGTTAATGGTTTCTAGTTGGATGTTTTGGTTCTGTGAGAAGCCACAGCGGGCTCTCAGACAGCATGACTCTCTTGTGCCTGTAAATTTTTTTATTTTAATATAATTTTTCTATGGAGCTTATAAAAAAAATCTATTTGGAGAATGCAAGTTGTGGCTTTACATTAGTTGAGAGAAAAGGGTGTTCTTTTAATTTACTATTTGTTTTTCTTCCTATTAAAGATTTGATATTTGTCATTGTAAAGTGAACTATTGCCAAAAAATTAAAAATCTTGAATGATACATTGATAGGTCATATTCATGTTCATATAATTTAGATTTGTTTTGTGACGTTCATAAACATGATACTATGACAAATTATACAACAATCATAAATCATATAGCTAGTTGTCACAACTTCATCCATTATTAATACAAAATTCATAAAAATATTTAATTCAATGATATTATGTAAACATAAACATATCATCTTTAATATCATTGTCACCATCTAACAAACATAAAAGTAAACACCATCATACCATCATTAACATAAAACTAATAAAAATAAGCATGAGCATACCATCATAAACATTACGTTATTGTATATTCATCTAACATATACATATTACATATTTAAACATCATCTAACACACATATGATCTAACAATAACATGTAACAAAACACAAGTTCCATTTTCTAACATAGCCATTAGAAACATCTAATGAACATCATCGAACCTGACCTAACATACACATCATGACCATCAACATATAAATAAACATCAACATAATCATCAACATCAACATTTGCAAAATGGAAAATGGCGTATATATAACATAATCATCAACATCAACATCTGCAAAATGGAAAATGGTGTATATATATATAAACAATAACATTAAACTAATGATAAATGTAAAATGTACATGTCTAGTCCACCCATAGAACCATATCATCATCATTACCTGTCGACCCACCAAATGTATTAGCACCTCCAATAGTAGAGCTAGAGGCATGATAAGTACCTCTGCTAGGAAATAAACTATCATGTAGATCAGTAGGAAAGATATCTCTAGGAATATGGATTGTATCACCCGATCTGAGCATCATCTCTAAAGCTGAGGGGACCAGTGGATGAGGATCATGGGGAGCTGATGGATCAATAGAGGCTGGTCGGTTGAATAGGTATAACAGATCAAATGTTGGATATGTCGAAGGAGGGGGAGGTGGAGGATATGTCTGAGATGATAAAGGAGGATCAGGATGAAGGTCGAGTAGGAGTAGAGGAGATGATGAAGGAGGTTATGGAGGTGGTGGAGAAGGTGGAGGAGATGTCAAAGGTGGAGGAGGAGGTGCAACGAATGTGGAGGCTGCACCACCAATCTAAGCAGCAGATGGAGAAGGAGGTGGAATAGGAGGCCGAGGATCTCCGCTCTCATCAGGCGATGAACTGCCATCAGGGATGGAATCTAAAAGAATGCAAGCACCAAAAATGTATTGCATCAAGCTCCTCATATCAAGAGGAAACATCCTCCATATCTCAAGGTACCGATCCTACCTCTAAATATCCCTAGATGGAATAGGTCGAACCCCTAGATCTATTAATAATCTAGACAACCTATCTACAATGTCCTGTCGAGACCTCTGCTATGGCCTCCGTTGAAGGCCAGGTCTAGCTATTTGAGGCACCTCCGACTGATCATGCATCTCTATGTCCTCTTCCTCATCTTGCGGCGGAGGAGGCCCCATGTCGCCATCAAATGTGCCAATATATGTAAAATATATAGTACATAATAATAATTAGGCAATTTCATTAAACATGAATTTAATATAACAATTTAAAACATATTTCATTTGCATTAAGTAGAAAGAGAATAAAATGAAACTAGATTAAATTAAACATAATGCTAAATTTACCTCTATCATCAGGCGGCTCGTCCTAGATGAAGAAGATGATGGTACACCCTCTCCAATCCAACCCCGCATATGAATATGTAACCATATCTAACCGAGCCTGGTACTCGCCTCCTAACATGTCAAGCACATCTGGAACAATCCTCGCAAGAAATCTAGCTGGCCCCTCTTGGGAATCATCTTCCCCCACATGCGCATATGCACATCTATCATCAACTTAGGACGGCGCCAATCAAAAGATGTCCTAGTCGCCGGAAATATCTCTAAAAATAGACCAAACAACTATGAACTGAAGGGGAAGTTCCCCCTCCCACCAATAGACAAAAGACATCGACTGAGAGCATAACAAAACTGTCATAAAAAATAGCAGACCACCTAATGCATCTAGGTTCCTGCACTAAAGAATCAACATAATATAATAAAGGGATGCTAATGCGTTTCCCATCACTGGTGTAATGTGTGATGGTCGTCACCAACAAAGAGAGGCTCCTCACATCCTCTCTACCAAAAGCAACAATGGAAAGCTTCCCACCGTTGACTTGAAAATGAGTAGGCTTGAGGATGTTGGGATCAACATATCTCTAAACATTTACTAGCTAAGTCACTGCTACAACTGTAGCTGGAACCTCAGGGAACTGAGGAAGGTCCTCACCTCTCCTAATGAGCCCGATGATAAAGTATATGTCCTCCTCAGTGGGTTGGAACCACTCATTGGGACCAACTCGAAAGGCCTACCTATGATGATCCCAGCATGCGATCAACTGGGTCATGAATGTATTGTTCCCCTTGAGTGATGTCGCCTCCTCATAGAATTTGAGGAGGCCGACAACTCTCAAGAGGTGTCTGGTCTGAGGTGTAATAAGACAAGGGTATAAATCTCTCTCCCTCTCCCTGGCCTCCCACTCTCCATGGAATTTATACCGATCTACCTGTGCCTTGCGCTTCTACCTAGCCTCACGGCAATCACATCTATGTTTCACATATAATATAAATCAGTCTCATAAGCATATACATAAAAGAATTATATCTACTAAAATCAAATTTTAAAAAATTTCTAAAAAAAAGACGATTGGTGCACCCAAAATATCATAAAAGCACCGCGGGTGGTGCTCTTATATACAAACGGCACCAAACAACGGTGCACTAAAATATCTCTACCACACTGCTAGTTATATTTCAAGAAAATTTAAAATTGGTTTCGACGATTAGCCTAAATTTCATTAGCGTACCGATGATTCAAACGCACCGCCTTTAAAAAATAATGAATTTAATTGAAATCTATTCATAGTTCACCTCTAGCACGTTAGTGCACTGTAACCCGGTGCCCTAATGTGCCATAGGAGCACCATTAGCTCTGGGTTTACAGGATCTGAAAACACTAGTGTTTATAAAATTTTAATGGTTTATGAAAATGTGTAAATGTTACGCCTATGTCACTTAATTGCACTGAACCCATTGCACTGATGTGACACAAGCGCACTGTATAAATTATTATTATTTTTAATATATGAAGACCGGTGTGTTTATTAAAGTTAAGGGCACCAGAAAGCCAGTGCTCGTTAATTTATAATGCATCGGTAAGCATTTCAATGTTTTTAAAAAGCATCGGTGTTTATGAAATTTTAATTTTTATGAAAACGTGTCAACGGTGTGCCTAATGCACTTCATTGCACCAAAAAATGGTGCACTAACGTGACATAAGTGCACCATATAAATGAATTTTTTTTAAATGTATGAATATCGGTGCTTTAAACATTAACAAGCACCAATATTTCAGTGCCCTTTAGTGTACTAAACGCACCAGTGTTTCTGAAATTTTAATGTTTTATGAAGCGTGCCAACGGTGCGCTTACTCCATGTAATTGCACCGAAACCCGTTGCTCAGACGTCACATAAGTGCACCGTATAAATGATTATTATATTTTTAATTGTATGATTATCGGTGCATGTATTCCACTTTAGGGCACTGGAATGTCGATACGCGTAAATGTGTAACGCACTGGTAAGCATTTCATTGTTTTAAAATATTTTTTGGTGTTAAGTGGTGTGCTTAATCTGTTCAGCTCGCACCGCCTGCGGTGCACCCTGCAAAATTTTACAGGGTGCGCCATTTCGCGGTGCGAGCCGAACGACTCGAAGGCACCACGCAAATTCTTTTTATTTTTTTTTAAACAAGACAATTTCAAGGTGAATTTTAAAAAATAATCCACTAAAAAATTAAATTGTGAAGAATCATTTTACTTGTTGAATGACACGTTGGGGAGGCATATTGGCGATGTATGGAAAATTTGAATTTTTGCGCATTGTTTGGCAAAATTCAAACCAAAAGCATCAGCCAATAAGAGAGAAGAATGTGTCCACATGGACCACGAATGTCAGGGCGTCCAGGTGGGTGAAGTGCAGCATCGATGTAGAGAGGCTCAAACGCACTGAAGAGGGTAAAAATGAGTTTTCGGACGTGGTTATTTTTTTTATTAAACCCTGTTCTGGTGCACGCGCACCGGTGCGTTCCATAGTTGCAAGCACCGAAATGAGTTGGTGTTTTAAAATAAAATATTTTTTTTAATAAAATAACAAAATATTTTAATTTTTATTTTTAACAAAATACTTTTTGGTGCTTTTGGTTTATGTGCCCTCATCGAGGCGTCTAGCATCCTTTAGCACACAAGGATTAGTTTTTAAAAATTTGGTCATGAATAAAATTATATATATATTTTTTAATTTTAAATAAATGAACTGGGCGATGCGTTAGTGTCTTCTAAACGCACAGGGTCGTTTAACAATGGACGCACCATTTATAGACTTTACATAAACTTTTAAGATAATTTTTTTTAATAAAATAGATTATTATGTTTAATAAAATAAATTTTCGGTGCATTAGGTTTGATTAGATGCACTGGGATGGTTAGTGTTAATGAACTCACCGAGTTGAGTTTTTACCTTAAGGTTGTTAACCTGTTTTTTAGTAAAAAAATATATATATTTTTAATTTTTTAGTAAAAGAGTATGTAGTGCGGTTGATTCTACTAAACGCACCGATGTGGTTTGGTGTTACGGAACGCACCACTATGTTTATTTGGAAATTATTTCGTTTTGACAATTATGTTTTCTGGTCATGGTGTGACATACTAGGAAACGTACCAGTGCGGGTGTTTGTCGAACGCACCGGTGTGATTAAGTAAAAAACACATCGAAATTAAAACTTCCACTAAAACCTTCGGTTGCTCACCTCTGCTAGTGACCTCCGCTAGAAACGGATATTTGGGCTCTTTTGGGAGGAACATACGCTATAACCTCCGCTAAAGGGCCTTTCCCTTGTAGTGATTTTCTCTCATGTTGATAAGCTAATTTCCATAAGGGTACTAATGTCTTTAGCTATAAAATTTGATATTGATTTAGAACATATGGATGTAAAGACATCATTTCTTCATGGTGATCTATATGAAGCAACATGAAGGTTTTATAGTGGAAGGAGAAGAGGAGTTGTTCTGCAAGTTCAAGAAGTCTCTCTATGTTCTAAAACAATCACATAGGATGTGGTATAAAAAATTTGGCATGTATATCCAACAATTGGGGTTTGTGAGAAGTTAGGCTGGTCACTTTGTGTACAGGAAGAAAGTCGATGGCCATTTCATATATGTAGTTTTATATGTCGATGACATGTTGTTGGTAGGAACTAACATGGATTTGATAAAGGAGTTAAAACAGCAGTTATCCTCCAAGATCAACATGAAAGATATCGAAGCAAGAAATTTCATTCTTGGAATGGAAATAAGAAGAGATCGAGTAGGTAGAAGGCTTTGGTTAAGTCAGAGAAAATATGTTGAGATGGTTCTGAAACATTTCAACGTGCAGGAAAGTAAACTAGTCAAGGTTCCTATTCTTGTGGGAGTTAAGCTATCTACTAAACAATGTCCTAAGACACAGGAGGAAATAGAGTACATGTTACGTGTTCCCTATGTGAGTGTTGTAAGTAGTCTAATGTATGCTATGGTATGTACTAGACTTGATATTGCCTATGAAGTGGGATTGTTGAGTAGGTAGATGTCGACACCTAGAAAGGAGCACTGAACCGTAGTCAAGAGATTATTCTTGTATCTACTCGGCACGATGGATTATGCAATCTATTATGAAGAAGAGCCTGAGGGAAACAAGGAAGTCAATATACAAGGATTTGTCAATTTCGACTAGGTTGGAGATATTGATCGTAAACAATTGACCAACAAATACGTGTTCAAGATATTCGTCTGAGCAATCAGTTGGATGAGCAGGAGGCAACCAGTCGTTGCAATGTCGACTATTGAGGTTGAATACATGGTAGCTACTCATGCATGTAAGGAATCTCTTGGTTGCAGAGATTGTGTTCAAATGTTGGGTTTGATCAACAAACTATTAGGTTGGATTGTGACAATCAAAGTGAAATCTTCCTGGAAAAGAAACTAACATTCATTCAAAGACAAAGCATATAGATGTACAATACCATTTTGTGAGAGATATGGTGGAGAACCAGAAGGTGCCATTGGAGAAGGTAGACACGGCAAAGAATGTTGCAGGCTCATTGACAAAGTTGCAAGCTCATTGACAAAGTTGGTGTAGAGAAACAATGGGCTTGCTATCCCTGTGAACTAAAGTTCTGAATCTCTTGTTTATGCAAAGAAGATGACAAGTGGGAGAATGTTGGGATATTATATTCTTTGCATGCAAATCGATTGGAAAAATTGATAGTCGATTAGAGTCAAAGGAGACAAATGGTAGAATTTGGTTGACTAACCGATTGGAATAGTTGTTTTGTCAAAGGCAAATGATTGGTCGATGGGAATTTGATGGAATGACCGAAAGCTCAATGGGAAATTGACCAAAGTTGACCCAGTCAAGTCGACTGCAATATAATAACCTAAAGTGGTTAGGAATTTATGGATTGTCATTAAGGAGCAGTTGGTTTTATTGCATCTATAAATAAGATGTAATGGTTATGCATATTGTAGTATTAGTGCGGGGGAAGTGTGTATAGCATGATCATGTAATGAAGTGTGATTTTTGGTTTAGCAAGTCACGGTTGTAAACACCTATTTTGAGAATTTGATTAATAGATGAGCGGTAAGATTACTGGTTTGTTGGTTTTCCCCAAGAGAGGGGTTTCCAAGGTAATTTTTGTGTAATGTATGTGTTGATGTGTTGTGTACTATTGTCTTATGTTTTAATGTGTTTAAATATATGAATCAAATTGCAAACTTATTGTAATAGGTATAAGACCCAACAATCTTAAGGTGACAACTATAATCTTTTCGACAATGCACATTAGCTTATACTATGTTTTTGGTCGTCAACGGGGTCTCAAAGAGAAAAACACATAGTATAGTACTTTGAGTGACATTGCTTCATCCTCTAGCAGTGTGCATTGGCTTCCCGTGCATATTTATTTTTCAGTTGGTGGGGTTCAACAACGTATGATAGGGTGAAACGCAATGTCTTTTTACCCAAGTAGTGAATTCAACTTCATTGACAATGCACATTAGTTCCTTGTGCATTTTTCAACTTTTGGAAAACTTTAGCAGGTGCTTTGAGGTCAAAGGAAACTTTCTTTTCTCTGGTAAACATTCTTCATTCACGTGGAAATGCATTTTCTTCATTCACATTTTTTTAGGTTTTAGTGAGGTCCCATGGAGTCTCATTGTATAAAATGCATTCATTACTACATTGCACAACTGCAACTTCCTTTGCCAGGAATTTTCATGTCTAGGTATGTTTTTATCCTTCGATAGAGTGTGTAGAGGCTAAACACGTCACTATGAAGGAAAACAATATGTCGGGGTTTTTGTTGAAATAAAACAGTATACCCAAAGGCTTCAAGAAACCATCAGTTTCTTTAGAAATGTCCATTATCATTCAAATCTATCTGAGGATCTTTGGTACTTGCTTCATCCTTAATTTCCTAACAATTGTTTTTGGTTATTTATGCTTCTGCCAACCGATATACTTGATCTACACTTCATGGGAGATGCAACTAAGTTAGATCCTTAGGCTACCTAATAAAAATCTATTTATTCATGTATTGCTTGCATGCTTCTCAGATAACATACAATTGTCTTATCCGAGGTGTTGTTTATAATTCAAATCTTTAGTTAAACCCTTTGAAATATCTTTCCTTGACGAGAGTATCGATGCTTAAGATTTTTTAGCATAGATAGATGTTCAATTAAGAGAAGTGACATTCCACATAGTGAGGTGGATAATTAGTGGTCTAAACAAATCCCACACCACTCTTTTTCACTTTCCAGCTCTCCTTATTCTGATTTGTTCTATACTTGCTCTTTTCTCTATTTTTTCGTGAAACCTTGCAAGGATTCCTTGTGTGTTTAACGATGCTAAGATATTTGTTCCTTAAATTGTTTTTACACTGGCTAGACAAGCTATTAATTCTTGAAACAAATCTATTGTCATGCTTGTTCACCATGTAGATTTCCTTACCTTTGACTCCCCCCCTGTAAGACATCCTCCATTATTCATTGCCATGGATGCATACATTTCATATAACAAAAGTGTCAATATATTGATTGGCTTTAAGTGGTATCTTGCAACCTAAGATAAATGATAATGCATGGAATATGATTATAGATGTGGCAATTGAAGCTATGAATTAATGTTATCTCCACAAAAGCAATAGCAATCCCAACTTAAATTTATGTGTACCAATTGTGAGTGATAAAGCAACTTATGTAACAGAGTTGAACATAGTTATTGATTGCAATGTATGCTTACATATGCTTTGATTGCTATCAATGTATAGACATTTGATCATGAGATTGTTACTATTCCATGCATATAATCACCGTGTCATCGATATAAACCATTCAAAAGACAAGCAAGAAACATCATGCAACAATAAGTTATCATTATTCAAACGCAACTACTTTGGCAATGCTTTCTTGGGCGATAGGGTCTTTGTCATTATCACATTATCAAATAATAATGCAAGCAAAGGAGATTTAAAGATTATCAATTCAAATCTCAATCCAAATCAAAGATCAAAGCAATGGGTCATACACACTTAAACACAATCCAAACAATAGAGCTAATCAAACCAATTAATCAAATAAATTGAAATTGTCGGTGATGTTGATTGCCTCAAAAGCTCAAATATATGGATAATAATATGTGGTCAATGAGGCTTTAAAAAATTGAAGAGTCCTCAATCCTTGGGGCTTGGGATATTTTTCAGGGCCTCAACATAGACCCATGTCAAGAAGACAACCTTAGGGGAAAGCAATGTCTGGAGGCACTCCAATCATCACTATACATGGGGCCTTGTGCCAATATTCAAGAAGTTGCTAGAGATGCTCCATCTCCAACCACACTTTGCATCTTTGTACAATGGTGTGTGATAACAAATTGGCACACATCAATGTTGCATCAAATCAAGAGATTTGATGTGATAATAGAACAACATTAAACAAAACATCATTTCAGATTTTCCATATCCAAAAGAGGGATTCAATTCAAAGGAGCATCCAAGTGGCTTGAAATTCAATGGGCCATGTTAGGTGGTTTCCTATCAAGGTAACCCACTAGGTCATAAAAGTAGGCAAATATTGTTGACAGATAAACTCTACCCTAGTCCATACATTCCAAGCAAGGGGAAACAAACCATAAAAGGTGCTTAAAGGTTTTTGTGCCCAAGTTATGGACGTGGGTTTTGCACTTAGATGTATGTGAGCCTTTTATCCATATGAAGACCTCCCTCCACTTAGCTCCATGAAAAAAAGTTATTTTGTTTATTCAAGAATAGGTTTCCATACACTGTTTAAGCGAATTAAGCAAGTCTTTTGCTTGGATTTCAATGTCCAAATTTTGTTTAGAAGGCCTTTGAGCACACGTTTTTAATCCTTTCTCTAGTAAGAAAAAGGAAAAAACATACTCTTTTTTTGTTATGATAAGGACCCCACACAAGGGCTATACAATTTGTTTTATCAAAGTTTTTGAATAATATGGTCTCATGATGTTGAAGACCCATCCTTGCCACAATGGGTCCCTGAAATCCATTTCCATTCATTTCTAAGATGTAAACTAGTAAGAAGAGGGAGTATTGACATGGATGCATAATTATGGAGTGAGTATTAAACTTGCATTTTATTATAAACATCACATAAACAAGTGAATATGTTACAAAGTGGTAGTCCATGTTAAAGATAAAAATTGAGAAAGTAAATAAGCCATAGGTTGAATATATAAATTGAGAAAGCAAGGAGAAATCATAAGAAGAAATCATAAGAAGCTAACAAGTTTATTCACATCAAAATCAAAACATCATATGGGAAGTGACAACAATTTTTGTTTTGTTTTTTGGTACCCAAAAGTCAATAATGACAAGTGAAAGTTGCCACATAGCACCCTTCGAAATATCCATATTTTTTTTGTGTGTATGTTTTTAAAATTAAGCTACAATGACAGATATTTATGTCCCATTGATAACCTCTTTGACCAATGAGAAAATGAAAGGATTAAAATTTAATTTAAATTTTCAAAAAATCTATTTAATAAATTGTATTTTATAAACATTGGAAAAATTATAAAAAATCTAGCATGGAATTGAACTATTGCTCAGGCAAAGAACTTCGACTTGTGAATGCAAAGTATAGTCCATGCTTTGTCATTTATTAATAACAATCACAAATCAAACAAGTTCCATAAAGTAGAACACCAAAATTGCAAACAATGTTCATAATTAGAGTGCGGAAGTATGTTATCACAAAATATAGGTGAAAATGATGTAGGTAAAATATTATCATAAAATCCATCATACAATGAAAGCTCTATGTCATTTTTATTTTATATTTTATAATAATAACTGATAGGATTTATATTATAAAAGGCCCGTGGAAAGCCCAATAGCTAGGATTTACAAAACAAGCTCAAAATATATCCAAAATTACTCTTTCGAGCTAAAGTAGCATATACAATACAACATATAGCATAATGGTATTCTATGGCTTGAGGTCTTCCTACGATATTTAAAACTATATTGCCAAACAAACTTTCAAAGTAACCATAAACAAATGAAGAATATGAGTAAATATGTTAATCAAATTTGTGCCTAGAATGGGTCTCCTCCATGGTAGCATTATCACGCTCCATACCATGACTGTCTTGAAATTTTGGTTGTTATACTGATGCCACTAATGTCTATTGCATTGTTTCTTCCTCCCCAACCTCTCTCTTTCATTAAACCTATGGATAAAATTGGATGAGCTACAATAGATTGATCCTCTAACAAACCCCAAGATGATATTATGATGCATCTCCGAGCCATTAACAAGCTTCTCATACTTCAAATTATGCTTTTTCATATTTTCTTCAATCTTCTCTTACTTATTTTCTTGCTTCTCCATATGAAGACTTAAGCATTCAATGGCTTGCATTTTCATTCCCTCCAACTGACTATTCATCATCCTCTCACATTTTTTTCACCTCAACAACTCCTTCTCCTCCACTTTGCCCAGAGCTGGAAGGTTATGCCATGATAAAGAAAAAAATATGAAGTCTCAATCTAACTTGCACACTAATGCCGAAGAAAGCCCAGAAGTCAACCAGACCCCATTTATAACACCTCCAACAAAGGACAACCCCAGACATATGACGCTGCCTAAAGACTCTGCCGACTTTAGTTCAAACTACAAAGCATACACCAAACCAAAACAAATGCCATGTCTGGAATATAATATACCATACCTTTGTCAAGGCTGATATGACAAGAACATGCTAGTGAAGAGTTATGATTTTCCAAAGGCCCAAACCCACTCCTACCATTGCTCATGGTGCCCTGTCAAAGTGGTTCCCTATATGTATAAGCATTTAGATTGTCTTAGACTCGACCTTCATCGTAGCAACTTCCTTTGACTAGAAATTTCAAGCAAAAGATCCTACCTCTATTAGAGATCCGACACATAGGGGATTTAAATTCCACCGTGCCGTGGATGGTGAAACAAAGAATGAAGGACCAGGCACAAGGGAGATTAAGTTCTTTCTTGCGCAAGGCTTTAAGTGTGAATTGACCTATATGCGTATCCATGTTATGATGTTTCCAAGTGGTTCCTTTGCTTCCTAATTCAAGATTAATGTGGTTAATATGGTTTGAGGTTTTAATACTGTGCATCTTAATCCAACTAGGGATCCAAAACCTATTAGGGAGCCCACATTTTTTACTAGGACCCCCTTGTGCAAGTATATGGTCTCGTTTATCTTACGGTCATTCAACTCATTATTGCTTCTTCGAACATTAAAAGACTTGACTTTATCTATATTTTATAAATTACCAAGTATTCTTTGAAAAGTAATGTAGAATGATGTCACCTCCTTGAACATCATCCTCTTTCACACTTAATTAATGACGGAGAGAAAATCACCAAAAATCATAACCTTCTAATAAACTCGCAATAAAACTAATCTAATGTACAAAGCATAGATGGGTTATTTGAAACTAAACTATTCCCAAGCCCCATAAGAAGTTTACTTCTATATTTCCTTCGATACTAATGAGAACCCCTCCCACCTCTATCACCTGAAAATACATGTCATTGTTAAACATTGCATAAAAACCGCACATGCTTTCCTAATAGATGTAACCAACTAAAAATATGGGCAAAGTTAGTTTCCCATAACTTTGCAAAGCACCCGCCATGTAGTGATGTGCTTGTACACCTCCACATCATTTTGTTGTTTTGGCTGCCAAGATGGAAGAGCGTGCCTTCCACGTGTCAACGAAAAATACTTTAGTGTACCAGAAGTGCCGTGCAAGCTTTACTTCGACGGTGCTTGGCTTGCCAGATGGCGGCTTCTGAGAGGACAGACTCAGGGGAAATTGTTTGGACGTGCTAGTGTTCTCTGATAATGGCGAAGCAATGCTCCAGGAGTGCCATTTGAAGCTCTCACCTCTTCCCGACGTGGACGCGACCTCGGCTCTCGACACACGTGGCATGGCGAGTAGGGATTTTCAGAATAGATGAAGGGAAGGGAAAGGTTCAGGGTTCGAATCTCCGGAAGCGATGTCGTTGCGCATCAAGGCCGTGGTGGATAAGTTCGTGAATGAGCTGAAAGAAGCTCTGGAAGCTGATATTCAGGACAGGATTATGAAGGAGAGGGAGATGCAGAGTTACATCGAGGAACGAGAACGAGAAGTCGCTGAACGAGAGGCTGCCTGGAAAGCTGAACTTTCGCGTAGGGAGGTAAATATCTTCATTTAACTGTAAATCCCTATCATTCTTATATATTACAACGCCAATGAGCCCATACCATTGCATTTTGTTTTCAAATCCTCCATGAAATAAAATAATAGATACCAATTCTAAATAAAAAAGTTTTTAATCAATAAATATCGATGATACAGCCTTATTACAGAGGTAAGTATGAACTCCTTTGTAATAAGATGTCCTGCAACTTGCTCCGTTTTTCTAGTCCAACGTTCGTTAGGGTTTCACACTTAAGCCTCAGGGAAATTATTGGATATATATATATATATATATTCTTTCACAATTTTGCCCAATTCTCGATAAGACCTAGTAGCTTCTCAGTTTTCTAAAGGTTACGACGAGGTAGAATTTCATTTGTTGGAGATCTGTTAGTTTCTCTTTCTCGGCATAGTAAGCACTGCAGTATGATTTTCTGCCAAATGCATGTCTAGGTTTAATATAAATATGTTTTACAAAGGCATGGATATAAACAGACGGAAGCAGTCCCTTGCTATTTAGTTGGCCATAATGACTTGTCGAAGGTCCTTCAGATATCTCGGCAATCTCCTTTCCCTAACTTTCAACAGAAACATTATATCATCCTCAGTAATCCTTACTAAGTTTCTCTACATCTCTAATGCGTCTTCTCTCTCTTCTGCCTCTACTTTTATTTTTAGTTATGATGCTGATGTTGAGCTAGGGCCTCGAGCCTCTTAGGGTTTTTCAGTTCTGCTTTGCTTAGCTCATGCTCTTTTCCTTCTTTTAGTGCCATTGGTATTTCTTTTACTTTGATAACATCTTAACATTTAGGAGTGTCTTATAACTCTCAGTCTTGTCTTAGTTTTGTGGCAATTGAGTGTGCTCTCGAGTACCTTGACCTATTCTTTGAACACATGTGGACATTTTTTGTTTGGTAAGCTAGTACCCATGGGATTTGAACTTGTGACCTTCCATTTACAACTTCTCATCTCATTTACTTATTACCAATTACTCTACCCCGTGGACTATCATTTGTAGACATTAATAAAATTATCTTATTTTATATTTATTTAGTGCTAATTCCTTACAACTGTTGTTTGCATATTCTAGCAGTTGTTTGGATTTTCAGTCATGCATATTATAAGCTTGGTCACATAAACAAACAGAAAAGTGGGAAGAAATACAAGAATTTGACATTGAATTCAGGTCTTGGTTCCTTTCAGATTAGCCTGTCTTTAGCAGATTTGTGATCACTTTATATACTGACTGGCTGGCCTTGACCAAATTATATCTTAGTTGTGCAATTCACAATACAACATATTTTCTTCCTTGTTATATTTCATGATTTGAGTTGCTTGCTTCCTAAAAATATTTGAATTTTGGCTTCAGGATAATTTCCCCTATCCTATGGAGACAACAGCCGTACATTGACTGTATATCAATAGAATTTTGGTGAAAAATATATAAGCTTTGTGACAGCTCTGCAATACAACATGTCTATATTAATGGTGCATACAAACTATTTGGCAAAGATTCCTAGAAGAAATTGTTACAGCGATTTCATAGTGGCAAGCTTGTATTGAAGAGGGTTGCATTATGGTTTGTTATTAGTGGAAAACATGCACAGTATATTCACTTTCATCAAGTTTGTTTGTTTAAGCCTCCAGTAATCTTTATCAGCCTCAGAATTGGTTCTATTTAAGGTGATGTGCAGAGGTTAACACAACATTGGCAAAATACAAAATACGGATAAAATTCTCATTGAAATTAACAAAAAATTCTGTCTCATTTTTGTTGGAAATAGTGCAACTTCGGAAGCTATTCTTATTATATTATCGTTGTACCTCCTACGGGAGAAGATATTGATGTATTTGATCGTGTAAACCCTTGAAAGAATTAATGTAAACCTTGGGGTGAAAAACACACAAAGAAAAGTATCTTTAAATGTTATTTTATCTTTCCCCAAGACAAGTCGGCCCAATGGGTAAACTGCCCCAAAACAGTGGGCAGTCTGCCCCAGACAATGAGCAGAACTGCCCCAGTTAGGTCGGCCCAGTTAGGGCAAGTCAGGTCGGCCCAGTAAGGGAAAAAGTTACCTTTGATGTGTAAAAATAGAGAGTTCAACCTCTCATTTTGGTAATTCACTCAAGCAAGTTCGCACTAGCCAAAGAAGGTTCGCTACTGCAGCTAGGAGTCTGATTTTTGGGGTTCTCCACTATTGGAGAAGTTTCTCTCTTATTTCCTTGGGTTTGCGCTACTACTATCTAGATGTACATCGTTCTCTATTGGAAGGTGTGAGCTCGGGGGAGACAAGTAGCTTTGTCTATGGTTGGGAGATGATTGTTTTTATCATCATGGTTAAATGAGCTCCACACTCTTTTTGTTTCTGTGCTTTGCCATTCTTTTAGTGATCCTGCTTATGCTGCTATAATGTCTAACAATGTTGGTGCTGTCTTTGATGTTGTAAGAGCTTCACTAACATGCAGAAAATGGAGATGTTTCAAAGAATAACCTGCATACTTTTTCAGTTGATTCTGCTAATGACTCTGTTTAAAGACAACCGAGTACTAGCAGGCTTGAGATGTTTATCACACAAATAATTTTTCAAACAAAAGGATTTCAAAATCTTTCAATCTGAGTATTGCAATTGACTTCTCAGTAGCCCCAATGATTCCTTGGCTCATGACTATGTAGTTTAGTATATATCGTGCATTCAAAATCTAGTCTCCTAAAGAAAAGGAAAAAAACCAAGTCTGTGTATTTTGAAGATCATTGTTATACTAGATACAGTGCAAGGATCATTCTGGAGGGAAAGAGATTTCAGTCAAAGAAACCTCTCGTAACTTCTCCCCACACTGGATATAGTTGTATAACCTAAAACAAACTTTCCCACTATTTGTCTCCTGAGTCCTAGACCTCTCTAAAACATGGATCAATGGAAAAGCCTTGTTCTTCCACATGGATGCTCTTCAAATTCAAATTGCTCAAATCAGTTCGTTATCCATTGATCCATTACTCAGGTAAAACTTTGTGGTGCTTACAAAATATTGAAAGATTTACCTCTTCCATTGTGTGTCTTCTGAGAAAGCTTACACATTTTGATATACAGTTTGATTTTCAATGATATTTGCTTTTAATAAAAGGAATGAACTTCAAGCCACTCTTAAGGAAATCATGTTAATAATGTGATCTTTTCCTGCTCAAGTCTACATTTCAAGAAGATTTTCTTAACAGGTGAGCTAAATGCATGTTTCTTGACTCTTGTTTTCTGGATACAGTCAAGTAAATATCAAAATGATATTGTCATTGATGAAATGGGGATTAAGTGTTATGATGGGATGGAAACATTGTAGGTGCTTTCATCCTTGCTAAATTGCTGGATGCTTGAGATGTTATTTCTTCTGCTTTGTCTATTGGAGAGGCTATAAAGTTCATCTTGTTGCACTGGCACTCCATAATCTTTGTTTCTATCATGATGGATTAGGTGTCTTCTTCATTGTTAATGTGTCAATTGAGGATGGATTTGTCCATTGAACTAGATATTATCATGTCTCATTGCTCAAGTTAGATGCAGGGGGGTTTTATATTTTAACCTATACTGTAGCCTTTATATTGTCTTTTGTTCTGTCTTTTTATACCTAATTGTTATATTTCTTTCTTTGACTTGCTTTTCCCAGTTTGCTTTTGTTCTGTCTTTTTATACCTAATTGTCAGATTTCTTTCTTTGACTTGCTTTTCCTAGTTTGTGAAGGAGTGAACCTTGTGAAACTTTGTATAATTAAGAATGGCTGCCTTTCTCTGATATTTTCTTATTAGGTATTCAGAAGATGATAGAGCAAGATTCCTGAGATAATTATAAAACCCAACTAGATATGTGCAAAGCAACGCTTAAGAATTTGTTGCCTCCTAGACCTGCACTCAAAGATATTTGAAGTCCCAAACCAAGTGCAACCCTGGAGGTACTTAGGAAGGTTGCCCATTGTCACCATAGCAACTCTTCCTTTCACTTTAGGCTGGCTCTCCTCCGGCACAAGGGAGGATTCCCTAGCAAAGAACGTGAATGGGTGATGTTGTTTCAGCATGTGTGACTGGGTGATGTTGTTTCAGCAGCATTGATTCTTCTTAATTTTTTTATAAGTTATTGAAGCTTGCTCATTGGATTTTATCATTGTTGGCAGTAAGCATATGAATCTACCTAAAACCCTAATATACCAAAACTTTAATCTACCAAAATCCTAATCTTTGAGTGACATGTATAGTTGAGATCTAAGTCACCTGCCACAAGGTCACTGGACATGAAGGACACGGAAATACGAGTGTCCGACATGGACATGGTGACCCCTAGAATCAGGACACGGAGGAAACGTTATATATATATATTAAAAATATAGACATATAGATCCAAATTTTTACAAATATTCAATAGAAATCAGAATCAATACACATTTGACATTCACAAATCACAATGAGACACATAGATGATAGATCAAGAATCAAAATGTCAGAACCATATTTCTCATTAAGTCATCAAAATCAAAATGTATTACATAGATGTCGGAATGCCATTAGCAAATAGTAAATACAAAAAGAGGTAGATCAAGATGGAAGAATCTCATATGTCAAGAGTCTCAAAACTCAATAGTCCTCCTCCATGCCTGAATCAACAAACTCATCACTGCTCTCTTCTTTGTCCTCCTCCTTCTCCTCCTCCTCTCTGCCCATCTGAGGATCTGCTGGTCTGGAGGATGACCCCTCCAAAGGATCACTATCATCAAAAGTCACCGGCTCTAGCTTGGATTGTTAAAATCCAGGTTGGATAATGCCAACTCAGTACTGCTGTCCAAACCCATATCATCAAGAAAGACATCTCACATCTTTGTCTTTCCCTTGACCCACTCCTCCCTCTTCCTGTAAATAAGACGAAGGTTGGTGTGCACATACACCATTGTCTCTGCCCTGGACTGCTCAAGCCTGCTCTTCTTCAAACTATACAAGTTTCCGTATGTGCTCCAATTCCTCTCACAACTAGAGGATGATGTAACTTGAGAGATGATCCTCAATGCTAGCTTTTGTAGTATAGGGCATGTTGCCCCATGAGTTGCCCATCAAGCATAGGGTTTCTTAACCCCCATATCTATGACCACATCATAACCTCCAAATCTCCCACTAGCAGTGGAAAACTCTACAAAGCCCTCCTCCACCTCATCAAGTAAGTCTCTATCCTGAAATGGCCGCCTAAATGCTATCTTCCTCCCTTGTGAAATCTCTCCATCCATTTGAGGAGGGAATCTGTGTGAGGGCCCACCATTAAGCCATTCTTGATTGTAGAACTTGAGGTTCAAGGAGTGGGCCAAGCAATGCAAAGGTGTGCAATTCTTGTCCACTTGGAGATAAGAATATCTTGAATGGTGGACCATAAGTTCTCTGCTGATGTCTCATACTCGGGACACTCATTCTCCATAACAATGGTCCTCATGGACTCAATCATGGAATCCCACCCCTCATAAACATCTGCTAGGATGGGCTGGTCCGTGTTTGCAAACCGCAACAAAGAAATCACTGGGTAAGATCTACCCTCTCCCACCAAGCATCATCTAACACTGTGTCCTTTACCTTTTTTGAAACATTATGATCTATCTTTTTCCAAAAAGACCAAAACTCTGAAATCACCATGGACCCAAGAGCGGTTTTGACCTCCCTCAATCTCTTGAGCATGATGAATGAGGAAGCAAACTGAGTATTTGCAATCTTCAGCAATGAAAGATGTGTGTACTCTGTTTAGATTGTGAGGGCATTGGTGTGGTTTTGTATGAAGTTATGAGTATGGCGTGCATCAATAATAAGGTTGCCAAGCAGCCAATCCATGTCACATCTGAAGCAATAGATTTCAGTGCTAAATTCAAAGAATAGACAATGCAAGGTGTCCAAAATTCATCTAAGAGCAATAAAAGCAAGTATAAATGAATCTACAACTAACAACTTGTTAAAATTCAAGATGCTAAGACAGAAAATAGCAGCATTACATTCCATTTCACAATAATAGCATATACAGGATCACTGAAGAAACAACAAGCACAGCATAAACACAAGAGACAGAGATTTATCCTGGGAAACCCTCATGGGGTAGAAAACCCAGCAAAGCTTCCTCAATATAGATGACCAGCAATATACAAAGATGAAACCCTGAGACATGATCTCCTCCTCCACAATAGCAGACCTCTCCTCCACAAGTGCGTTATCCTCAAGTGAGTGAATGTGTATAATGAGGAACACACCTCCTCTATTTATACACTACTCTGATATGTATTTTACACAAGTACATGTAGGCTCGTATTTAACCATTAGGTTAAATACCCCATTATAACTGACTGGGCCGACCCCTCTAGGGTGGTCTAATAACCCTTTGACCCACATAACACATACAGGGCCGACCCCCACTAGGGAAGTCTAATAACCCAAGTTACCACATTCCGACGGAGGAATAAACATCTCCGGATATACAATAAGATCTTCACGGAGGAATGAATCATCTCCGGAATAATAAAGTACAAATATAATATTCTTTGAAGTTACAATATCTCAACACTCCCCCTTAACGAGAAGGATATTATAACAGCATCTGCACGAGCAAGGAGTCATCAACATCATACATGATACATCTATAAATCATTGGAAGCTTTCTCAACATCATCAGTAACTCAACCAGTTACTGGAGTATCTTCAATACTGGAACATCAACATCTTTAGTACTGAGTCTTTATCTTCTGCAGCACTCAAACAGCTACAGCAACATCAATATCTGAATCCTCACGATTGTCAGCATCGCCATCACACGATCATCAGCATCGTCATCACATGATCAACAGCATCGTCATCTCACGATCATCAGCATCGTCATCATACGATCATCAACATCGTCATCTCACGATCATCAGCATCGTCATATCATCTCGATCTACAACATCTGGATCATCTCGATCTACAGCATTTGGATCATCACGATCTACAACATCTGGATCATCTCGATCTACAGCATCTGGATCATCTCGATCTATAACATCTGGATCATCTCGATCTACAGCATCTGGATCATCTCATCTACAGCATCTGGATCATCTCGATCTACAGCATCTGGATCATCTCGATCTACAGCATCTGGATCATCTCGATCTACACCATCTGGATCATCACGATCTACAGCATCTGGATCATCTCGATCTACAGCATCTGGATCATCTCGATCTACAGCATCTGGATCATCTCGATCTACAACATAAGTATCCTCAACCATACAAGTACATTAATCAATACATGTATCATCAAAAGTATGTATTCTCACCAATACATCTATCATCAAAACATGTATTCGTACTAATACATATATCATCAAAAGCATGTATTCTCACTAATACATCTATCATCAAAAGCATGTATTCTCACTAATACATCTATCAATACAAGTATCCACACTGATACAAGTATACACAACAGCAGCATACCCTGCAACACACATGATCCAATTACGGGATGGTCAATCCCTCTCACTTTAGGACATAGGTCCAAGGATGATACAATCCTGATCCACTTATGGGATGATCAATCCCTCTCAATTTAAGACATCTCTCATGTCTATGGATGATGCAATCCAGATCAACTTACAGGATGATCAATCCTTATCATTTTAAGACACCTCACCATGTCTAAGGATGATGCAATCCCGAATCAACTTACAGGATGATTAGTCCTTATCACTTTAAGACACCTTACCATGTCTAGGGACGATGCAATCCCAATCTACTTACAAGATGATTAGTCCTTATCACTTTAAGACACCTCACCATGTCTAGGGATGATGCAATCCCAATCTACTTACAGGATGATTAGTCCTTATCAGTTTAAGACACCTCACCATGTCTAGGGACGATGCAATCCCAATCTACTTACAGGATGATTAGTCCTTATCACTTTAAGACACCTCACCATGTCTAGGGATGATGCAATCCCGAATCAACTTACAGGATGATTAGTCCTTATCACTTTAAGACACCTTACCATGTCTAGGGACGATGCAATCCCAATCTACTTACAAGATGATTAGTCCTTATCACTTTAAGACACCTCACCATGTCTAGGGATGATGCAATCCCAATCTACTTACAGGATGATTAGTCCTTATCACTTTAAGACAAGTCTCATGTCTAGGGACGATGCAATCCCATCACGTACATTTTGAACCCAGTTCATGGACGATGCAGTCCTCACGTACATTTTGAACCCAGTTCATGGACGATGCAGTCCTCACGTACATTTTGAACCCAGTTCATGGACGATGCAGTCCTCACGTACATTTTGAACCCAGTTCATGGACGATGCAGTCCTCACGTACATTTTGAACCCAGTTCATGGACGATGCAGTCCTCACGTACATTTTGAACCCAGTTCATGGACGATGCAGTCCTCACGTACATTTTGAACCCAGTTCATGGACGATGCAGTCCTCACGTACATTTTGAACCCAGTTCATGGACGATGCAGTCCTCACGTACATTTTGAACCCAGTTCATGGACGATGCAGTCCTCACGTACATTTTGAACCCAGTTCATGGACGATGCAGTCCTCACGTACATTTTGAACCCAGTTCATGGACGATGCAGTCCTCACGTACATTTTGAACTAGTGGTTCCGGGATGATGCAATCCCCATCACTTTATTCTCGAAGACCATACGTCTACGGATCAATTCAGGGACCAAGGTCCGGGGATGATACAATCCCCACTTCTCGGAGACCTTACGTCTACGGCTCTCTTTAGGACTGAAAGTCCAGGGATGATCCAATCCCCTCAACTGTCCACTAAGGACTTCATTCTCGGAGACCTCACGTCTACGGCTCTCTTTAGGACTGAAAGTCCAGGGATGATCCAATCCCTTCAACTGTCCACTAAGGACTTCATTCTCGGAGACCTCACGTCTACGGCTCTCTTTAGGACTGAAAGTCCAGGGATGATCCAATCCCCTTAACTGTCCACTAAGGACTTCATTCTCGGAGACCTCACGTCTACGGCTCTCTTTAGGACTGAAAGTCCAGGGATGATCCAATCCCCTTAACTGTCCACTAAGGACTTCATTCTCGGAGACCTCACGTCTACGGCTCTCTTTAGGACTGAAAGTCCAGGGATGATCCAATCCCCTTAACTGTCCACTAAGGACTTCATTCTCGGAGACCTTACGTCTACGGCTCTCTTTAGGACTGAAAGTCCAGGGATGATCCAATCCCTTTTCTTTCTCGGAGACACCTGTCTACGGCTCACTTTAGAACAAGTGTTCAAGGATGATACAATCCCCACATGTATTCTCATCAATATACTATCGATCCTGGGAACCCATACAGAACCTGATTCACACTTCTTCTTTAATTGCACCATTAAGAGAATGGTCTTATCTAGCCACTTGGAGCAAACATCTCATCATGATTCTCTTCCTCTTTCTAAGAGAATCTTCTAGCCACAAGCCTTCTATATTTTGTTTGATTTGTAAATCTTCTTGTTGAACATCCATCACTTGTTCGGTGTTCATTATTCTTCATGATCTTTCCTACAAAACAAAATTAAGTACATGATTAGTAATCCTTCATAATCATGAAACCATGATAACCTATTATGCATACAGATACCATTTATATAGTTATGCAACTATCTTGACCAATACTTTGGCACAACACTTTCCCATATCCTGTATGCATACAGTGGCTATCTAGATGCCTTCCATCTCTACCAGAACATACTATCGAGAGTGTGCACAGCTCTTAGCATGTCAGCAAAGAGGTTTCATTCTAGACAAGCAACAATGGAATGTTTGTCCAACTTACCAATCATATGCATATTAGTAGTATAATGTTCAATGCTCTATGAATGTTTGCACTCAGCATGATATGTTCTAGGAATACAAATATGCATACAAGAAATATCATTTACTATTTCAAATAACAACTCAAATACTTATCTTTTATGTTTGTGTGGTTGCCTCCCGCTTGATCTTCTATATGTCCTTTGAACTTCTATTCATTCTGTACCACTGTGCATGCTCAAGTGTGCACTAGTGTCATCCTCATGATCTCATACACAAACATTCATTCATTAGTATATTCTCAAAACATTCTAATTCTAAATAATCTTGAATATGTATAGTCATGATCATTAGTATTCAGGGTTTCAAGTAAGTCTTCTTTTACTCATGCATATTCTTGTTTGATCATAGTACTCTTCTGGTTAATTAAATCATGCATAAACCCTTGATTACTAACTTTATGAATAAGCATAACCAATCATATCAAGTATACTTATATAAGGGATCCTAACACAAGGTAAGATTCATGGGAAACATACCTGGATTAGTATACCTACTTGGTTATGTACAACATACCTAAACAATCTCTTCAATGATTTAGAGATCCTGAGCTAGAACCTGCATGTCTCATAGGTTAAGCATAATATAACAAAGTCATACATACCTCGTAAGTAGAACAAAGATTATGGATGAGTCTTTGTCTTCATGTTTTCATGGTCATGGAACCTGATTTGTCTTTTGTGATGTACCTGTATCTTGTTAGCAGACAACATCAACCTCACACAACATCATAATGCATTAGTACAATCATAAGTGTCAACACCCTAACCAATGAATATCTTCTATCATGCATTCATAATTTTGTTAAGGTTATACGACAAATCTAAAATCAAAATTGTACTAACTGTAATAACCTGAAGACAAACATACCATAAACTTAATCATGGACAAATATCGAAACATACCTCAATGAGTCATACCTGTCGAGATCGCTTGTATTCTTCTTATGTAAGCCCTTATCCTCATCTCCCTCTGAGACAGGAACTTCTTCACTTATGCAGGTGACCAATCCATCTTCTTCTAGGATTAACCCAATCCACTTGATTTGCAAGAACTGGACCTTGATGAGCTGATCAAAGTGGTATATTCAGAATTTGAAAACTGCAAAGTTTTACTCCTTAATTTTGCCTTTGAAACTTTCGGATTCACTGGACGTGACCCTGAACTGGGGTTTGATGAAGCCCACTCTTTTTCCCCATCAAAAGGTTTGATCCAAAGCTCTAAGCTTCTATTTTTCTGAGGAGCTTCCAGCCGTGGTCACAGATTTCAAAAATTTCCATTTTTACAGAAGCCCTAATTTTCCACTTTTCTGATCAAAGTCCCGAACTAGGGTCTAATCAAGCCTGGCCTTCTGCCCAACCAAAAATTCTGATCTTGGTCTCTAAATTTCTATTTTGATGAGTAGCATCCAGCCGTGGTCTCCGATTACAAAAATTCCAACTTTCTTCAAAGCCCTAAATTCCGGAAGCCATGAATGAAGGTACCAAAAAATAATTATGTTTTGACAGAAATATGTACCTGATTGTTTCTGGTGTAACTCCGAAATTTTTGATCCACAGGGTCTGAAAAAGTTTTCTGAGATATCCTGACCTGTTAGCTTTCCATCCTGACAGGTCTGACCTCAATTGGATGTTCTGAGAGAGAGTTATGCCAAATGTCGCAACGTGACCTGTTTTGGGAAAATACAGGATAGCGAACTTGTACGGCGTGCCACGTGTCACTGTTTGACCTTCGGCCTCTGAAAAAGTTTTCTGAGATAGCTCGGCCTGTTATCTTTCCATCCTGACAGGTCTGACCTCAATTGGATTCTCTGAGAGAGAGTTATGCCAAGTGTTGCAACATGACCTGTTTATGGGATAATACAGGAGAGCGAACTTGTACGGCGTGCCACGTGTCACTGATTCAACTTCGACCCCTGAAAAAGTTTTCGGAGATAGTACAGTCTGTGTACTACCTGTCACTTTTCACGAAATTTCATTTGGAGCTTCCTAGCCCAAGTTATGACCTTTTTCCCAAGGTCACCTGATTTTGACTCAGATCTGGAAGAGGCAGAAACCCTATATTGTACAGATCATAAATCACAAAGTACAACGAATTAGAGGTTGTCCTTTGGACACAAGGTACCTGGAGATTTTAGCTTCGTCCTGTAACAATTTCAGATCCGAAAACTTCGCCAAAACGGATTTATAGCGAAAGTGCTACGATGATTGGTTTTTGCTATGTAAAACCCTAACCTTCAAATTGTCGTAAGTAAAGCAAGTGTCTTTAGTGCCATACCTTGTCTTCCTTCAGGTTAGCTCTGATACCATGTTAAAATTCAAGATGCTAAGACAGAAAATAGCAGCATTACATTCCATTTCACAATAATAGCATATACAGGATCACTGAAGAAACAACAAGCACAGCATAAACACAAGAGACAGAGATTTATCCTGGGAAACCCTCATGGGGTAGAAAACCCAGCAAAGCTTCCTCAATATAGATGACCAGCAATATACAAAGATGAAACCCTGAGACATGATCTCCTCCTCCACAATAGCAGACCTCTCCTCCACAAGTGCGTTATCCTCAAGTGAGTGAATGTGTATAATGAGGAACACACCTCCTCTATTTATACACTACTCTGATATGTATTTTACACAAGTACATGTAGGCTCGTATTTAACCATTAGGTTAAATACCCCATTATAACTGACTGGGCCGACCCCTCTAGGGTGGTCTAATAACCCTTTGACCCACATAACACATACAGGGCCGACCCCCACTAGGGAAGTCTAATAACCCAAGTTACCACATTCCGACGGAGGAATAAACATCTCCGGATATACAATAAGATCTTCACGGAGGAATGAATCATCTCCGGAATAATAAAGTACAAATATAATATTCTTTGAAGTTACAATATCTCAACACAACTCAAATATATAAAATGACCTTTCCCCTTGATGAATCTTGTGATGCAAGGTGTCCAAAATGAAAATACCTGTGGATATTTAGCTTCCACAATCATCCCAACAACCTTGCAAACAGGTGCATTGTCTGTGATGATTCGTACACAAGAATCAACACCTACTTCTTCAATAACTTTGATGAATAACTCACCCATATATTGTGCATCCTTGTATTTCCCAAGAGCATCCACCGCTTTCAAGAACATTGGTCCATTTTGGGAAGACACCATGAAATTGATGAGTGGATGGCGTGCTGCATCCGTTCATCCATCAGAAACAATATTGACACCAAATGAGGGCCATGTTGATCTAAATGGCTCAAGAATTTTATCCACCTCCTTCTTTTCCTTAACCAACAATGTTCTAAGCTTCTCTGAACCAGGAGGCACATAACCATTTGGAGCTCGTTCAATGAGACTTCGACACATCTCAATAAACAATGGTGACCGTGCAACATTGAATGAAATGAAATTGAGGTAGAAAAATAATGCAATGGTAAGGTCCACCTCTTCTCGTGCCTCTTGTTGGAAAATCCAGTCCATTGGACCACTTGGAGTTGGCCTCTTTCTTGTTGGATGAATATCAATCTCACTCCCATATTTGCTAGGTGGAGGCCTAGTGCAAGAGGGTTTCCTCAAGAATGAAAGAGGATCCTCATTCTTTTGTTTATTGCTTGCCGCTGCCACCTTCCCTAAGCCAACATGATCCTCTCTTTCCATCTCCCTCCTTTGGGTAACACTCACTGCTTTACATGATGAAATGCCACAAGGAAGGACCAACAAATGGCCCTTAACCTGGTAATATGTGCTCTTGAACTCATTCTTGCAGAAATTGCAACTCCAACTCACATTGCCTCCCCCACCAAGCTTTTCCCTAGGCCCTTCTTTCCTTGTCACATACTTCCACAAAGGATGCTTTTTCTCTTAGGCTTGTTGTCTTGCTAAAATAGGGTTAAATGGAGCATGAGCTCCACTAGCAGCAGATGGAGCACTAGTAGGAGTAGAAGAGCTTATGCTTGGAGGAGGAAGAGGAAGGGAGACACTAGATGGGACATTTCTCCCTTTCCGTTGCCCTTTAGCGGTTGCCCTAGCTGATTGAGACATTCTTCTTCGTGCTTGATGGTGAGCTTGAATCCTCCCAACGAAATCCACCCTCAAAGGCACTTGGAAACCCTTGTAAATCCACCAAATCCTCTTCACATGCAAAAACAATCACTCTCACACCTCTCTCTTCAATTGAAAATGACCAAATGAATGAGAAAAGTCGGCTTTTAACCCCCTGCAGGCCTCATTTGCGCCTTTTTCGAGTCCTGGAATCGGGACATGGTCTGCACAATGCGCGACATGGTGCAAACATGTGCCCAACACATGTTTTGGTCGTGACCTAAATTAGGACACGACCAAAACACATGTTGGACATGTGTTTGCATCATGTCCATGTTCGACACGATGATACAGGACACATGGAGGGATATGGACGTGTCCGGTAACTTAGGTTGAGATTAATCTAAATCACTAGTGTATAAAAATACACTTTATTAGACTCTACAACTAAATATAAGACTTTCATTTTATTACTAAAGTGAATTAGAAAATAGATTTGACTCGAACTACTTCCAACATGTTTTACACTAAACCTGTGTGGAAGTTCCTGTTCAAGCTACAATCTTTGACATATTGAAGATTTAAGAGTGTAGTCATTTCATATTAGAGGATTAGATCAAACTGGCAACTAAGTCAATAGCAGATCTAAGAAAAGAGAAATGGGAATGAAAGTCGACATACCAAAAACATGTAGCACCAATCGCACCTTTTTCTATTATACTAAAAAGAAAGATTGGCATTAGCTCTATTCTACTCTCACAAAAACTCCTCACAAGCTCACCTCGCAAATTACACTCACTATTTATCTAACTATTCCATCCTCCTCCTCTTGATATAACTAGAGAAGAAGAGGTTACAAACAGGGCTAAGAATAGCCTCAAGATTGGTAATCTCCATGTGCTCATGCATGCAAGGGAATCTTTCCCAAGTGATGCGCCTTGCTTGAGTGCTATGAATAGAAAATAAATTTCCTAGTCAAATGTGCCTCTCATGTATGGAATGAATGCATCATGCATGAAGTTACTCCTAGAGTAATTGCGCCATGCATGCAATATAACTCCCAAAGTAATTACACCATGCAGGAGGGGATATATCCCAAAAATATTGCACCACATGCAAGAGGTAACTCCCATAACAAATGCATGTGCCCACATGGTACAAGTAGGATGTTTAACTCCTTGAGTCAATGCACTCCACACCTCTTGATAAATATGCATGTATGCATGGGAATCTCTCTCATGAGGTGTACCCCACATGTGCTAACAATAGCTGGAATGCATGTTTTCATAAATGAGTATGCATGCATGAGAATCACTCTCATGAGGTGTACCCCACATGTGCTAACAATAGCTGGAATGCATGTTTTCATAAATGAGTATGCATGCATGAGAATCACTCTCATGAGGTGTACCCTCGTGCTAACAATAGTTGGAAACCATCTCTTTAAGTAAGTGTGCCCTTCATGCATGGCAATCACTCTCAAGGTGATGTGCTTTCCATTCATGAGAATCACTCTTGAGGAGGTGTCCTCTACCTCCAACACTAGCCAAGTGCTCAACTGCTTAATTGATTGAAGGATAATGAAGAATAGGTTCAGAGCAACAAGGCAAACTAACAAGAAGAAATACACAAACTAGAGGACAAAAGTATGATGTGTATTTTTTTAGGCCACAATGAAGAGTCTATGGCTTGTACGTTCTTTGATTGGGAAAAGAAGGATGTAGTTATCATTAGTGTGAAAATTCCAGCATTAAACAGATCTGGCTTATATCTCCAGTTAAGCATTCACTTCAGATTATTTACCCACAGAAAACACTGCAAATCTGAACTTTAACAAATATAAACACACTGTCTAAGCTCACCATAAACAGAGAAAAACACAACACACGAGATACCTTGGAAACCCTAGTCCTTTGGGAAAAACCGGCAATCAGTTTGTCTTTATTGCAGATTTGTTAAAACAACATTGACAACATTAGGTTACCAGATACACACATCGGATCTCAATCACTCCTAACTCTCCCTTGCTGCAACTATGCCCAAACCCTTAGTAGAAAAGACAAACCATGTCTTGAGTGAAACCCTCACTCCAAGCCTTTGAGAGACTCCCTCTCTTAGATCTGATCACTCACCGATCATTGACAATGACCACTCAAGAGGTATAACTCACTCTTGACTACTATGGTACTGAACTCATACTCTGAGGCTCCTTTTATAATCTCACATTCATGCAAATACCATGGCCCAACTAAAACCATGGGCCACATAATATCTTTTGATGTTTCTCTAGGTTGCAGCACTGGGCAGACATTAATCCATGGGAAATGGCCCGAGTCATATGGCTAGTGGTTAATGGCCCAAGCAGGGGCAGACAATCTCCCATTATCCTGAGTCATATGGTGGGGGAGATTGGCCCCAAGGTGCAATCACATTTCCTGCTCTGTGATGGAGTGATCTATTCTATATTAGAGTGAGTTGACTTGTTTATTTGATAGGGGATTTCATCCCCTTGTGGAATATACAAGTCTAGTCTAATGTTGAATTTTGTTGGAACATTTAAAAAAACCCACTATGTCATTCTAGACTTAGGATAAAATTAATTAATCATTTATGATTAATTTCCTGAGTTTTGACTAGGTAGAATAGGCCAGTTTTATCTTTTAGTGGACCACATGCTATCCTCATTCTCAAAAACGATTTTGGATAGATTCTGGATAAGATTTCCTTGGATTCTGTCTGATTTTATTCCATTCCTGAATTAGAAAGACACTATCCAGTTTTAGTTAGCTTTGTCCTCTTTTTTTTTGCTTTCTAGTGGAAAAGATAAAGTTAGTTTACTTGGAATCTTTTGCCACTTGACCAATCCGACCTCCACATCATATCTAACCTTCTAAAGCCATCATTACATTCCATTTACCTCACTCATGAGCTGCCATACCATACTTGCCAAATTTGTGAGCCTCTAGCACAGTTTTGGAAACTGCTTTTGCCACCTATGCGTTTTTTTGTCTTTTCTAAGCCTTCTCTTTTTGCTCTTTCCATATTGCTTCAAAGCAATTCGATTTTCTCCATGGAGGATGTATTATATATTGTTACAATATCAATGAATAATATACAGAGTGTTTTCCATAATTTAATCTCTCTATTCTTCTTCTCTCATTGTCTAAAATATTCATGGTGAAATTGCCTTATGAATCTAGTTCCTAGTAATTGAAAATCTCACATGGTATCAGAGCTAGCTTGATTCAAAACAATTTCCAAGAGTGTTTTTTTTGTAGGTATTATTATTACCAGGAGCGCATCAGTATGGAGCAAAATCAAGCCAAAGCTATGACTCTCACTCCCTTCAATTTCTTTGACTGGAAGGCGCATATGATCATCCAGCTTTGGAGCAAAGGATTGTATAGAGTCACTATGGGGCTTGAAACTAACCTAGGAGCTATTGCATTAAAATCCAAATGGTTCAATAGGCTTGATGAAGCTTATGGGTTACTTTGTCTCTCTGTATCTCCAGATCTTCTATTCCATATCGATTCTCTATCAACTCCAAATGAAGTGTGGACAAAGCTAGAGTCTCTCTTTGGAAAACGGGACGAGCTCAGAGGTCATTTGTTGGAGATTGAGCTGATTTCTCTTAGTCTAGGTAATTTCGATTCTATGGAGGAGTTCATCTCAAAATTCAAGAACCTAGTGCTTCAACTCAAGCAATGTGGAATAGAGAAGAAGGATGAGCAATTAATCCTTACCATTCTGTCAAAACTGAGCTCTGAATACTCAGTATTTGTGTCTACTTTTCATTCTATAAGACTTGCAGTTCCCAAGTGGAAGATGCCGACCTTGGATGCATTCATTGATTCGCTCACTCAAGAAAAGGACAAGCTGGTCCAAATGAGGGATCAATCACCCTCCAAAGACTTTGCATTTGTTTCTCATGGAGCAAAGAGTTTCAAGAATGACAAATCCAAACAGAAGATATTGTCAGATGAAGAGGATTCTGATGGAGATTCCAAATCCAAGAAGATGAAGAAGGAGAAGCCCAAGTGTTCTTATTGCTGCAAAGGCACTCATCCTGAGAAATCTTGCTTCAAGAAGAAATTGGACATCATGGCCAAGATGCTTGAAGAGCATAACATAGATGTTCCTGACTTTGCAAAGAAAGAACAAGGCAAGGTTGCTGTAGAACAAGAACTCTGTCTCCAAGCCTCTCCCAAAGGTAATAATGCTTATGCTTTGAGTGCTAGAGTGAAATATAATTCTGATGTCTCTGATATTGATTCACATTCTGATATATCAAAATCAGAAACCTCCACCTCTTCCTTGGAACAATCTTCAGTCAGTTCATCCAAGTCTACTCTCAAAACTAGTCATATTTTATTAGCTTCTGACTTGTCTTCTGAAAGGTGTTTCCACCATCATTCAAATCTTTTAGATTTTGGTTTAGAAAATGATTTATAGTCTGATATGCAGGTCATTACATATCCCACATCATATTCCCAACCTTTGGATGCACAAAAGACCCTACAAACCCCAAGTTCTCTAGTTAAGAAACTACACAATTCTATGTTTTTCTACACTGTGTCACTTGCCTCTGTTGCACTTTTGTCTTGCATATCTTTCATTGGTTGGACAACCATTGTTTTGGCATTATTTGGATTGATATTCCACACATATGGACATGACCCCATCACTCATGGTTCAAAAGTCAAGTCCTCACACTCTCCAGGCTCGCTCAGCTGTCCGGGTGATCTAGTTTCTCAAATTTTTTCTACTGAAATTATGTTCGAACATGGAGATTCCACATCTTTACTGGTTGCTGCTCCATATGACTTACATTCTGATATTTCAGAGCTGCATGATCTCATTTTAAATATCAGAAAGGTTCTACATCAGTTTGAGAAGAAAGTACAAGAACTAGTACACCACATTGCAGCTACAGAAGAAATTGATCCTGTTGAGTTCATTGTTTCTCCATGGGAAGGAGTATGCAGAGATCTTCTTTCCATCATTGATTATGTTTTCAGATTTGATTATGTATGTTACAGCAGCAAGAAAAATTCATTTGATGCTCCTCCATCATCAGAAGATGAACTTCATAGAGCTTCAACACATGGTTCTTGCCTACACAACATTGATGCATTGATGCATGATCATGACATCCACAATCTCTTCATCAAGTCAGTTACTCAAAAGCAGCCCATTCAGCTCATTCAGCTCATTCAAATGAGCAACATGACAGTATGAAGACATCAAGCATGTCCATTTTTGAGGGAGGGTTTTGTTCCCATGAGGTTTTCCCTGTTTCCTCGGTTTACATGGATTGGTTATTTTTGTATTGGGGTGACCATAAGCCTTGTTGCTTGGGCCCTATATTTCTGATATTTTTCTAATTCCCATCACATAAAGTCAGGCTTAAGGGGGGTTGTTGAAACATTTAAAAAAACCCACTATGTCATTCTAGACTTAGGCTAAAATTAATTAATCATTTATGATTAATTTCCTGAGTTTTGACTAGGTAGAATAGGCCAGTTTTGTCTTTTAGTGGACCACATGCTATCCTTATTCTCAAAAACGAATTTGGATAGATTCTAGATAAGATTTCCTTGGATTCTGTCTGATTTTATTCCATTCCTGAATTAGAAAGACACTATCTAGTTTTAGTTAGCTTTGTCTTGTTTTTTCTGCTTTCTAGTGGAAAAGATAAAGCTAGTTTACTTGGAATCTTTTGCCACTTGACCAATCCAACCTCCACATCATATCTAACCTTCTAAAGCCATCATTACATTCCATTTACCTCACTCATGAGCTGCCATACCATACTTGCCAAATTCGTGAGCCTCTAGCACAGTTTTGGAAACTGCTTTTGTCACCTAGGCGTTTTTTTGTCTTTTCTAAGCCTTTTCTTTTTGCTCTTTCCATATTGCTTCAAAGCAATTCGATATTCTCCATGGAGGATGTATTATATATTGTTACAATATCAATGAATAATATACAGAGTGTTTTCCATAATTTATTCTCTCTATTCTTCTTCTCTCATTGTCTAAAATATTCCATGGTGAAATTGCCTTATGAATCTAGTTCCTAGTAATTGAAAATCTCACAAATTTGACATAGACTCTAAGAAGTGTTTGGGACTTCTTAGTGTGGGTCAAATAAACATTAGAGCTCTATGTGTGAATAGACGTGCATGTGAGGAGATGATTATCAACAAGGACAAATTTTCTATGATGAAGAAATAACCAAGAAGACAAGTAAACCATTGGAGAAGTCCCAGAAAGCATTGAAGAAGCCTAGGGAAATATTGAAGAAGAAAAAAGGACAAGCCAACCCTGAAGATAAAATGAAAAGTGGAAAACAAAAGTACAAGTCAGCCGCATAAGAAAAATCGGGGTGAATTAAAGTGCATAAATAAGCAACTAACATTTCATTTTCACAATCCAGCTAACACAACTCAACAACTTTTCCACCTAATGCACACTTGTCACGAACGCCTAGCAAAAGGCACAAGGAGCAATTTTTGGGTTCTTATCTCTCCTTATAGGTTCGCTATCTCTCCCTAGAGATTCGTTAGGGTTTCCTCATGAAGGAGGTTCGCTACCCTTGCTAAGGTTTCCTCATGAAAGAGTTTGCTATGTGCTAGGGTTTCTCTTCATGAATGGTGATGTACTTGAACTATTGAACGGATTTCTTCTAAGAAAAGTTGGCTGGGTTTTCTCCTAAGTTTGGGCTTCTCAGGGTAAAATTCCTGTGTCTATTGTGCATGGCTATGTTTCTATGATCTTTTGTTTCCGTTGCAATTTAAGTTGAAATTTTTAGTGTGCAATCATTCAATGACAACTTTGGGATGAAATGAATGCTTGGAATTATTAGGAAATAATTGTCAAGATCTGAAAATTGTAATTCTATTGTTATATGAGAAAAAATCAAAATGGTATTAGAGTAGTTTTGAAAGATAGCCAATGATCAGATTTTTGCCCTAAGTCTGGAAATTAGGGCTTCAAAGTTTGGACCTTTCCAGCGTAAGTTTGGACTTGAATTCAGTGTCCTAGAGGTCGCCTTGGCAAGGTGCATCTTTCTATGGAGGTAGTTTTCAGTTTTGTCAAATTTCAATTTTGACCTATTTTGTTGGGACTAAGGTTTTTGAATCAGATTTCAGATTTCTATCAAGATGGTGTCTAGTCTCAGAGTAGAAGACAGATTGGATGGTGCTACAAATTTCCATGACACTCTTCATCTTGGATGAGAATGATATTTAGAATTATGTGAAAGAAGATGTTTTAGAACCAGAGAGTGCTGAGGAGAAGACCAAGGACAAGAAGAATGAAGCAAAGGCCAAGAGGATCTTAATAGATTCTATAAAAGATCATTTGATTCCACACATTGCTGAGTTGAAGACTGCCTAAGCAATGTTTGATGTCTTGGTGGGATTATTCGAGAGCAAGAACACATGCAAAAAATTAGCCTTGAGGAATTAGCTCCGTTATATCAGCATGACCAGATCAGATTCAGTTGCCACTTATCTTATGAAAGTCTCTCAGTTGAGAGATCAACTTAAAGCCATTATAGATATAATTGATGATGCAAAACTTGTTACAATAACTCTTAATGGACTTCCTGCCTCATGGGAGTCATTTGTTCAGAGCATTTGTAGAAGAGAAGAGTTACCCAAGTTTGATCGACTATGGGTTGATTGTGTCCAAGAGGAGGCCAAAGTATTGTCCAAGAATAGTTTGCAAAGACCTCAGAATGAAGAAAATGAAGCTCTTGCAGCTCATGCAAGAAAATGAAAAGGAAGAAGAAATTTTGAGAAGAAAAATACAAGCAGAGGACCAGCTCCAACTTAAGAACAAAAGAAGAAGGATCTTTCAAAGGTAAAATGCTTCAATTGTCATACACTTGGTCACCTTGTTTCTCAGTGTCCTCAGAAGAAAAGGAAGGAAAGGTAGCATGCATCAACAACTGATGTTGATGAGCATCCACCACAAAAGACAAAACTTGATAAGATTGCAGATGAGCTTTGGAAAGAGTATTTCTTATAGATCCAAAGAGATCTTGGATCTAGTGCATTCAGTGGCCTCTTGTACTATATGACATTCATTGATGATTTCCCCTAGAAGACATGGATCTACTTCGTGAAGACCAAAGATGAAGCCTTTAGCAGGTTCTAGGAGTTCAGGGCTTAGGCAGAGAACTTGACGAGGAAGAAGATCAAGGTCTTAAGGTCAGATAGTGGAGGAGAGTGTACCTCCAAGGACTTCAGTAATTTCTACAAGGAGGCAAGGATCAAGAGGGGGTCATCAACAAAGATAAGTATTAAATGCTTGAAGTAATGAGTTTTATTTGCTTTAGTTGAATTGATATTTTGTTGATGGATATCATAACAGTTTAATTGGTACTGGTTAACTCTTGTGGACAACTTTGTCATGTGTTGCAGAATAGGTCCACTGTGGAGTCTGTGAAGGCATTGATCCATGATTTACCCATATTCTTATGGGCAAAGGCATCCAATACAGCAGGTTATGCTCAGAACAAGAGTCCTCACCAAATATTGGGGGACAAGACTCTTGAGGAGGCATTTACAGGAGTGAAGCCAGAGATCAATCACTTAAGGATCTTTGGTGTTCAATATACACCCATGTGCCGAAGCAAAAGAAGACGAAGTTAGAACCTTTTGGGAAGAAGGGTACTTTTGTGGGATAAAGCGAGACTTCGAAGGCCTACAGGCTACAGGATCTACATTCTAGGACAACGTCAGATTGAGGTTTGTCGAGACGTTACTTTTGATGAGGAGTTAGCTTTTAGGAGGTCTAGAGGATCTCGCATGGAGATTGATAGTGAGGAGTAGGAGGTTCCAAGGGACGAGGATACAAATCCCTCTAGTCTAGTTGTTCATCCTTCAGACTATCAAGAGGAGTCAGTAGAGCCAGTGGATCTACCTAGAGATGTTGCGGTGATTAGAAAGAAGCCAACATGGCTTCGTGATACTTTGCAGGATACGGAGAGGCATGCAGCTCCCAGTGGTACTTTCAAGGAGAGCAAAAGACCTCAGAGGTTCTCGAGTTATATATGAGTCACATCATTGATTTCGAGCCTTCTAGAAGGCAACGTGCCAGTAGGTTTGGAAGGATGACATGATGGAAGAGTATTAGTCCATCATGAATCATGATGTGTGGGAGATAGTGCCAAGACCTGAGAGGAAGTCAGTGATGACTTCCAAGTAGATCTATAAGATCTAACATGCAGTCCAAATTAGCATTAGGGATGACACATTATATAGGCTATGAGGTCAGCCCGGAGAGAGTCATGGATGGTATTCAGTGTTCTTGAGGGAGTAGCAGGCTTGTCTTAGTAGACCCACTCGATGGGAGATGCCACAGATGGATACGTAGGGATCAACAGTGCAGAAGGCAACGAGTTGCTTCAGTGTAGGATACTCAGATGCATAGGAAGCAGGGTGTCCAGGTGCAAAGGGAGCAGGATACTCAGGTGCAGAGGGAGTAGGGTGCTCTCGCACAGAGGGAGGAGCTGCAGGACAGTTTGTTGATGCTGGAGGAGGTGCCCTAGTTAGAAGTACCTCCCTCACCAAGAAGAAGTTGGCTTCAGAAATCGAGATGAAGGATCTTGGCTCGATGCATTATTTCTTGGGATTGAAGGTATAACTGAGATCAGGAGAGATCTTCCTCAGTCATGGGAAGTACAATTTGAGATTTTGAGAGTTTCGAGATGATGGAGTGAAAATCCATGGCCTACACCACCTATGATGACAAATCTGAAGAAGCTGAGTGATTCCGCTTCAGATTCAAATTTGATGGATCCCACTATATGTAGGCAGACAAATCTGAAGAAGCTGAGTGATTCCGCTTCAGATTTAGATTTGGTGGATCCTACAATGTACAGGAAGCTGATTGGATCCTTGATGTACCTGGTTAACACCAGGCCAGATATTTGCTTTGCATTGAGCACCTTGAGCCAGAGCCGAGGCATGTACATTGGGTTGCAGTGAAGCATGTGTTGAGTTACCTACGTGTTACAGTTGGATATGGTCTGAGAGATGTCTTAGGTGGTGAAGAGAGGTTGCAGGGATATACAGATTCTGACTGAGTAGGGAGTGCAATGGACAGAAAGAGCACCTCGAGGTGCTGCTTCAGCTTGGGATCAACCATCATATCTTGGTTTAGCAGGAAGCATACTTTTGTAGCACTCAGTAGAACATATGTAAAGTATATCGCATCCAGTTTCATAGGTCACGAAGCAGTGTAGCTTCTTGCAGGACTATTTGATTAGGAGATCAAATATCACTTCATCTGAGATATGGTGCAGAAGGGAGCAGTGAAGCTCCAGTACAGATCCGCAGATGAGAAGATAGCCGACATTCTCACCAAGCTTCTGTCTAAGGCGAAGTTTGTATACTTTAGAGACAATCTTGGCGTGATGGAGAATGTCTCCTTCAGTGAGAGGGAGTGTTGATGGTTCTATAGATGAGAAGTATGGGGCAGGCATTCACTCTCGGAGCCTAAGTCATATGGCTAGTGGTGAATGGCATAGACATACATATCTACAGATGAGCAGCATCGTGCATACATTCATCCATGGGAAATGGCCCGAGTCAATGGTCTAGACTCCAGGCGTAGTCTTTATCTAGATAGCCATGCTGATTTGGCTAGGAGTGGAAGACTTGAGATGCAGATTGAGGACATTCTCACCAAGCAAAGCTTGGCATGATGCAAAATGTCTCCCTCGTTGAGAGGGAGTGTTGATGTTTCTCCAGGTTGTAGCATCGGGCAGACATTCATCCACGGGAAATGGCCTGAGTCATATGGCTAGTGGTGAATGGCCCAGGTAAGGGCAGACAATCTCCCATTATCTTGAGTTATATGATGTGGGGAGATTGGCCCTAAGGTGCTATCACATTGCCTGCTTTGGGATGGAGTGATCTATTCTATATTAGAGTGAGTTGACTTGTTTATTTGATAAGGGATTTCGTCCCCTTGTGGAATATACAAGTCTAGTCTAATGTTGAATTTGACATCGACTCTAAGAAGTGTCTAGGATTTCTTAATGTGGGTCAAATCAAAATTAGAGCTCTATGCGTGAATAAACATGCATGTGAGGAGATGATCATCAACAAGGACAACTTTTCTATGATGAAGAAATAACCAAGAAGACAAGTCAACCATTGAAGAAGCCCAGGAAATATTGAAGAAGAAGAAAGGACAAGTCGACCCTGAAGATAAAATGAAACTTGGAAAATAAAACTACAAGTCAGCCCCATAAGAAAAATCAGGCTGAATTGAAGTGTATAAATAAGCATCTAACATTTCATTTTTACAATCCAGCTAACACAAATCAACAACTTTTCCAGCTAATGCGCACTTGTCAAGAAGGCCTAGCAAAAGGTACAAGGAGCAATTTTTGGGTTCTTATCTCTCCCTAGAGGTTCGCTATCTCTCCCTAGAGATTCGCTAGGGTTTCCTCAAGAAGGAGGTTCGTTACCCTTGCCAAGGTTTCGTTGTGAAAGAGGTTTGCTATGTGCTAGGGTTTCTCTTCATGAATGGTGATGTACAGTGTACTTGAACTATTGGACTGATTTCTTCTAAGAAAACTTGGCTGGGTTTTCTCCCAAGTTTGGGTTTCCTAGGGTAAAATTCTTGTGTCTATTGTGCATGGTTGTGTTTCTATGATCTTTTGTTTCCGCTGCAATTTAAGTTGAAATTTTCAGTGTGCAATTATTCAATGAAAACTGTGGGATGAAATGAATGCTTGAAATCATTAGGAAATAATTGTCAAGATCTGAAAATTGTATTTCTACTGCTATATGAGAAAAATTCAACAATACCATGGACCCAATAATACAATTTACATGAGGTGTTATAAATCCACCTTTACAATATATGTCTAGAGATCACCTCGGTTCCTTCTATGTTTCTAGACACTCCCAACATAGAAGTACCTACTGAGCTACAAAAACTAACAATTAGAGATGCCATATTTGGATGAATATCATTGCTAGGGAGATTCAAATCAGTTTGAAGTGTTACTGCTTATTGAAGATAATTGTAAGAAGGTTGCTTAAGAATGCAGGCCATAGTGAGGAAGAAAGAATCAATTGAGATTCTAGTGTTGTTGAAGAGGCGAATGACAATAAAGATACAATGAGAGGACATCACCAAAGGCCAAGAAGATTCCAAAGTTGTACTTGTGCAATGTGAACACTGAAGGACTCAAAGTCTCAAAGCTATAGAATTACTTAAAATCAATGAAGTAGAAAATCTGGAAGACTGCAACACTTATCTTCACAATAGGTTAATATAGGTTTGATGGTCACTGTGATAAATTCAGATGAACGTGTTCCATATGAGGATGCAAATGGAGAGGAAGAATGAGATAAAGCAGTGGATGTAGAATCTGATTTTATACAGAGGAATTAAATATGGGAACTTGTTGAATTGCTTAAAGGGAAAATTGTATTTGGTTGCAAGAGGGTATATAAGGCAATATAAAGCTGATGGTTCAGTTGACAAGAATAAGCCAAAGTTAGTGGTAGAACTTTTTGCACATAAAGATGGTATTGATTATGAAGAAACCTTTGCACATGTGGAAAAAATCAATGTTGAAAAACTTGGCCTGGGGAATGACTCAACAATGCTAGAGAATATGGGTATGACTTAGAATTGACAAATTCCTGCTAAAAACTTAACAAGAACAGCTCAAAAACTCCCCCAAAACTCGACAAGTTGAAAACTAAAAAAGTACACAAAATCATCAAAAAAATTTGGTGGGCTTTTGCCATGTCAAACTCTCTTTGTATGAAAAAATCCTGAGTTAATCACGAATCCTCCATTGGACTTGAAATTTTTTGTTTTCAGTGAGTTTTTCTGTGTAGATTAGACTCGTAGTGAGTGCACATCATACCCGACGAGTTTTTCAACCATGGTGAAAATGAATACAATTAGAATTAGCCATTACAACTTAGTGCAAGTAGACCATTTAACATATGGGTGCCAAAAGTGCCTTTCTAAATGAAGATTTGGAAGAGGAAGTATACAATGTACATGTAGCAACCCCAAGGCTTCATGCAAAAGGGGGGAAAAATTTGGTTTGCAACTTAAAAAAATCATTGTATGGACCCAAACATGCACTATAGCTTGGTATGCAAAAATATACGAGCACCTAAGGGAAATGTGTTTAAGAGAAATTTATGAAACTTGAATCTGCAGATAATAATCAAAGGTGATTATATTGTGATTGCTGTGTTGAATGTGAAGATCTAATCATTACAAGTAACAAGACAAAGATGATTGAAAAGATGAAAGGTGAGCTTCCTAAAACCTTTGAAATGATTGATTTCGGCATACTTTATTATTGTTTAAAGGTGGAAGTATGGCAGATGAATGGCAACAATTTGATGTCCTAGACCAAGTGTGCACAAGTAATATTGGAAAAGGTTTGATATGGACAAGGGCAAGTCAATTGCAACTTCTATAGAAATATGAAATTATTAGTTCATATAGATTTGAAGCCATTAGATGCAACATTTTATGCACAGTTGGTAAAAAGTATTGCCCTTACTACTGCCAGATCAGGTTTTTGGGTTATGCAGCTGGGATTATGTCCCACTTCATGGCAAGTCCCAAAGATGTTTGTTGAAGAAAACACAGAGAATTGTATGGTTGTACCTTGTATTATGGACTTGAATATGCGCAGGGTCATGACTTCAACTTGATCCTGCACATAGATTCCGATTGGGCAGGTTGCATGTTCCATCAATGAAATAGAATCCACCAGAGGCTGCTCGCTCAGCATGTAATTAGGAGTAGTTTCATGGATTTGTATGAAGCCAACCAACTGTTTAATTGCTCTCCACAAAGGCATAATACGAATCAGTAGTTATACCCATATGTGAAGCGATATGGTGAAGGAGCATTCTTTGTGACATCAAGCTTCAACAACCTCAAGGCACACCTGTCTACTGTGGCAATGAGAGCGTGGTTCAACTAAGAAATAATCCAATGTTTTGTGCAAGGACTAGGTATATTGAGATCCATTATCACTTTGTTAGGGAGAGTAGGTGCAAAATGCAAAAGGTGAAGTGGTACACTACAGGACTGAAGATCAGCTTGCAGAAATCTTCAGGAAAGCATTGAGCAAGGAGTAGTTTCAGAGGTTTAGGGGGATTCTTGGCATAAAAGAAAAGAAAATGGTTGCTGGGCAGGGGTGGGGGAGGGGTGTTAAAGAGGTAATGACCATTTTAGTTGGGAAACCTGTTAGATTTTCTAAAGTGACAATATAATTTTCATCTCTTTCAACATTAATTGCAATAGAACAAATAAGGATCACTGAAAGAACAACCAAGCACAGAAACACAAGAAGACAAAGAATTTATTCTGGGAAACCACAAGGGAGAAAACCCAGCAACCTTGTTATAGAGATATCAGTTCAAGATACAGTACATCCAGATACAATAGCCAAGATGAAGATAAACCAAAAGAGAAGACTCTCCAAAGATAGAAACCCCAAAATTCTGCCTTCTTCTCTCTCTTGTGCACTTCCTTGATGATGTGGAATGAACTTGCTTGATGGGAGAAATGAATGAGGCGTCACCCTTATTTATACTTGATTTTTGGGTGATGTTTTTCACTAGGGCCGACTTGTCTTTCTGCCCAGGCTGACTTCCTTTATTTGCATAATAATAAATATTATTTCCTTATTTATTTGGGGCCGACTTGTGAAGATGACTCACGTAGCTATAACATCAACACAACCTACTTTGATAAAAGTATTAGGGACAAAATATGATAGGATAGACTGTTTCGACATAAGATCTATCTATTCTAAGGTGAGCTATTTTTGGCTAGAGATAAGATCTATCTTCAGTGTACAATTTTCAAAACAAATAGGAACTATAAATGTGTTAAAACTTAATATGCAATAGGAAATCAATTCAGCTGTGTGCAAAATACTGTGTCTGGCACATTTGTGCTTTGAAAAATCATGATTCCAGTGGCCCTTAACTAACTATAGTTAGTTTTCCTTAACTTGTGCCAGTTAAGGTTGACGGGGCGCATGTACATTACCTATTGGGATTTTAAGAACATTTCAGCGGCACAGACTATCAAGTACATTGAAATTACCTGTCAAAAGGTCTATTCGGCATTTGCAGTGATGTCTTGCAGGTTTTCCTTTTCAAGTTTTAAGTGATGATGATGTTTTACTAAAGAATGGTATAGATATCATTAGTGTATGGTTGGCCATAGACTACAACAAGGTGTCTTGTTGTAAATTTTGTTTGTTGGGGTTTAGGTCATATGTACTGAGTATTTATTGCATCAGGGCATTTCCGTACTTGGAGAAACTATTAGTCAGACAGTTAACACAATATTATTGACAAATTCCAGATCCTTTTGTTCATCGTGAACTAATTTCTTTTAGCATTTGCAAACTCAAAATGACTATTTAAGTACATCGATGACTGCAATATCCTCTTGTTTTCTGTTGTTGTTCATGATGTAAACAAAATCATTTTTTTGAATGGTGTATGTTTACAGGCTGAAATTGCTAGACAAGAAGCAAGGTTGAAAATAGAAAGGGAAAACCTAGAAAAAGAGAAAAGTGTTCTAATGGGTACTGTATCAAGTCAAGATAATCAGGATGGTGCCCTGGAAATTACTGTAAGTGGAGAAAAATATCGCTGCCTTAGATTTTCTAAAGCTAAAAAGTGAGGTTCTAAAGCTTTACAAGAATCAGGTGTAAGTATTGTGTCGTGAAGTTTGTAAATTTGTATTGTTACATTCTATTGGAACAAAGTATTTCATTTATATAACCGATGCCTCTTTCAACTGAAGTTTCCTTTTACCTTTTGTTTATCCAATTGCAAGAACGATCTGATGGTATTTTCTAGTGGGAAGGTTTGATTACTTTCTGTATACTGAAATTTCAAACTGGAATATGGTAGTGCTTGTTTTAAGAGTTTGAATACCAATTCTTCTGTTCCCAATTTTCTCTTCTCTTTTGCTTTTATGTTGCCACTTTCAACATTTAAAAAGTTAGTGTTACATATCTCTCTGTTTTAAAAAGTGAAATGAACTACTGTCACCTTGCCACAACTGCTTCAGAAGACATGTCCCCGTCATTTGATGTAAATTCTTATGATATATGTACTTGTAGATATAATTAAAAGAAATTCACAGTGATGGCAGGCATCCATTTTGGATACCCACTGGATCAAATGCACAGAATGCAAGCATTGTGGAGCAAATTTCAGTATGGTTTTCATTTAATAAAATTGGATAAAAATCTTTTGACATTAGTCAGCCTAACACCTATCATTTTTAATCATCTTGAACATTATGTCCACAAAAAATATAAAACAGCATCTTTTATCCGCAAGCATAAGTAACATACCAACATACTATAGAGTTGCATTTGTTGATACACATCTTTAATAATTATACATTGTATAACCAGCTTGTGAATGCTTTAAGAAATGCACCATGTATGTTCATGTTTATGATCATTCTCAATCCTCTCGGAGCATATACAAACTATACAGAGACTGCATAAGGATTATACTGTGGAATCAATGTTAACATGTTTTTATAGGAAACTCAAACATGTGTAACAGTTGAGGTTATAAATCAATTTATGTGTTGTGTTTTGGTTCTTTCATTTAAGATGAGATAAGATAAGATCAGATAATTTTACCAATGTTGACGAATGACCAAAAAAGTGGGTCAGTGGGACTGAAAAGTAAACCAGTAGCAACATACTGTGGGACTGCCAAGGCTACTCCTGAAAACTAAAAGAATAAAGATATGAGCAAGAAAGTACAAGTTGATAGCAAAGAGAGAAACGACTATTCATCATTAGGTATATATGTAGAAGTAAATGGGAGAGAAGAAGCATTTCTTGTCACCTCAGTTACTGTGAAAGTGCAATTGCACTGCTTGACAATGTCATCAGGGGCCCTGCCTGTGTGATCCTAGGAGGAAACTGGAAGCACTCAGTAGAAGTTCTAACATTAGAGGTTGCCAAGAAGAAGCTAGTCATACAAGTTTGGTGCTTGATGAGGGTTGGTTTGCCGATCTGGATTCTGCAGTGAAATCTGCCACTCCTCCATGCCCAACTTTGTATGTGATAATTTTCAATCCCCTCTGAGCATATGCAAATAAGTACACACTTATTGCAAATGCTTATGGACCGGAGCTGGAAATTTATTTGGATAGCTTCAGCCAGCTCTAAGCTTAGGATGTCGCAGGCACAGCTAGGCCTGGTCATCCCCTTGTGCAGTATGCACATTTCTGCTTTTGGTTGTTTGGTGTAAAACATATCTATGGATGTTTTAATTTGCAACCGGTACATATTCCTGGAAGATATGTGATACATGCTTTCTTCCACTGAAATTTATTTCTATTAGGTCAGGGAAAGATGAAATACAAGTCACTTCTGTCCAGACTCCAGCCATAGTTAAGCATTACAGTCAAAATTAAAACTGGACTATCAGACAGCATTTTGGCTAACAAGTGCTATATAAAAGCAAAACAGAGCTGATAATGGTATCAAACAACAAAATCGAAACCAGTCAGGTTTAGTTGCTTAGGGCAGAGTTGTCCATGTTTTAAAGTCCAGACTTTTGGATAGATCCTGAATCCTAGATTTTTGGATAGATCCACAACTGCTGCTTGGACTCTGGCATTCTGTATCTTTATAGTTGAGGGAAGTCAAAATTTCTAACTCGATGCAATATACAACTTGATGAACTGGGCTCTGGTTGTCTGGGGTCCTAGTCTTTGTCTAGACTGTAGTGTCTTCAGCCATCCTGTCTTCTCATCTAGCAGAAGAAGCTTGCTGTTATCACAAAAATCGACTGGTAATTTTGTAATCGATACATGCAAACATAAAAGAAGATAATAGTGTTTGTATTTAAAATATCATTAACATGAGAAGCCTTTGTGTAACGGGAAATAAACATAAGTGTAATATGGGATATTATATTCACAATTTGTAGGGAAGGAAAATCAGAACACCACAGAATCAGCTGGGGATTGTTTAGATGGTTAAACTGTTTTGCAACCATATTGTGATTTGTCTGAAGGAAGAAATGGCAGAGAGAGGGGCCTTTGTGATTGAGGAGAGAATTAGGCATGTAACAGTAAAAGTAGAGAGCATTCTTTGTCCTTCCAGTTGCTGTTGTAAGTTTCTCTTTGCTTGAATGGAAATAAAGCTGGTTGTGGTCTTATTTTATATGCCTGGCTCTGTTTCGGTCTAGGTTAGTGAAGGGTTAGTGGGTAGGTTGGGGGGGTAGTTTTTTTTGTTGTTGTTGTAAATGTAGGTATTTTTTTTTTTTTAAACCCAATGCTAATATTCATGGGATAGGGGGCAAGCCCTGCCTCGATTAATACTACATGAATTTTTAAAATATATATATATATATAAATAACTCAAAAAGTGTGCAATCTTTTCGTTCTTCTAGAAAACCTTCGTGAATTGCTCCAAAGTCTAAACAATAGTGTATTAATAAGATAGATTAAAACTAACAAATTTATTAAAAACAAAAAAAAGCATTAGCCTTGAAAGTGTTACTAAATTGCTCCAAATTAAATGATAAATAGTAGGAAATCTAAATGGTTTATATAGCCTAGATTAGGCTCAACATTACTTGTTTTACAAATATGAGATTAAAAAAATGAAATTAGTTAATGAATTATTATTAAATTTATATAAGATAGGTTCAAATGAAATATTATTAATGTTATGAACGTGTGAGTAAAAAAAATGTAAACAATCATTACTTTATTACAAATTGTATATAAAAAATAATACAAATTTTTTTATAAGTCTGATATGTTTGAGATAGAAATATGTAATTAGTTAATACATTATTTCAAATTTTTTTTATATCATAAATTTGTCTTTTCTACTAGTTTTATGAATGTGCGCTTTAATTTTGTAGGGAAATTTTGGAGGGAAAATTTTGAACGAAAATTTTGAAGGGAAGTTTTGGAGGGAATATTTTGGAGGGATATTTTAATTCTTATAGCTATAAGATTGTTGGTTGACAGTTGCACTATTCTACGTTTTGGTGAGGACAATGGTAAAATTTCATTGTCTTATCTATTAAGATTTTCTATAATTCTATCTTTTAGTGAGAAGTCATGGACTCATCTGAATTAAATTCCAATGTCAATTAAGAGTTGTATTGTTCATCTAGCCAAGATACTGGCAGTGCAAGCAATGTAATTAAGCATGTTATTCAAGAACTTCTTAATTATGAAGATTTTGAAGACACTAGTAATGAAGGGAAAGAATGTGATGATGATGAAGAGCTTCCTCCAAGTGGGGATCCTAAAGATAGTAAGCAAGACGATGACAATTTTTCTCCCAGCGAGGATTTTCAAAGCACCAATGATGATTTTCCTGAAAGCGAGGATTTTGATGGGACTAATGATGCTTTTGTCGAGAATGCATGTACAAATAATGTTGATGATTTTCTTCATAGCAATGCTTCTAATGGGATGAATGATGATTTTCCTTCAAGCAAGGATTTTAATGGGACCAATGATGATTTTCCTTCCAGCAAGGATTTTTATGGGACTGATGATGATTTTCCTCCAAGTGAGGATTTTAATGGGACAGATAATGATTTTGGTGAGGAAGAAGACATCAATAATGGTGAAAATGATTTTCCTCCAAGCGAGGATTTCAATGGAACTGATGACGAGTTTCCTCCAAGCGAGGATTTCTATGGCACCGATGATGAGTTACCTCCAAGCGAGGATTTCAATGGCAATGATGGTGACTTTCCTCCAAATGATGATTTCAATGGCATAGATGATGACTTTACTCCAAGCGAGGATTTCAATGGCACTGATGATAATTTTCCTCTGAGCGAGGATTTCAATGGCATCGATGATAATTTTCCTTCGAGCAAAGATTTCAATGGCACTGATGATGATTTTCCTTCGAGTGAAGATTTCAATGACACCGATAATAATTCCCCCCCGAGTGAAGATTTCAATGGCATCGATGATGATTTTTCTTCGAGTGAGGATTTCAATGGCACATATGATGATTATCCTCCAAGCGAGTATTTCAATGGCACCGATGATCATTATGTTGACGATGAAGCCACAAATGATGAAGACAATGATTCTCCTCCAAGTAAGGATGTTATAGGCACCAATGATGAAGATAATGATTGTTATCCATGTAAGGATTTTACAGGCACCAATGATGTCAATGTTGAATCTCAGGAGTTCCCTTTCAGTGAAGAATTTAGTGGCACAAATAGTGTTGATGGTCACATTGATCTGTCAGCAATTGATCAACTTATTAGTGATCATGACAATAATTTTCATACTGAATTTGGTGATGAGATTTTCAATGAGGGGGGTCATATGCATCACAATGAAAACATTCATTCTAATGAGGATGTTGTTGCATACATAATGGTCCAGGAAATGCAGTGACAAAATTATTGCACACAAGTTCAAGTTCCATTACTCATTTGATTTCGAGTGAGTTTTGCGACAAAAGTTGTTTGAAAAGTTTAGACTACAATTATGCCTTGGAGAAAATGAAGATGTATTTATCAATGAAGAAAAGTATGCAAAATTCATATTTAGTGGGGTGTATGATTTCTACTAGGACAGGTTATGATTATCACGTTGGAAAAATTATGCTTTGTAGAAAGGCATTAAAACGGTTCCACTCAATTGGTAATCTTCAATTATCAAGAATCCGAACAAGAGTGGAAAATGATCCCACATTTTATTCTGACGATTATCAGGGACGAATCACTGGGGCATCAACACACATTGCAATATCATGGATGCATGATTTTCTTTTCCAAGCATGGAGAGAGTATGCCAAATAGAGAAACAATGCACATTCCTGATAATTTCACAAGGTAGGAAATCTACAACTTATACAAGGATTATGTTCAAGGTGGTCGAGGAAATGGCAACTTCATCAGATATGCATATTTCACAAGAGTATGGAAAAAGAAGTTCAACAACGTCAGCATTCCAAAGAGGTCAGGGTTGGGGGTCTGTAGTACATGTGCTTCTCTTAAAGAAAGAAGGGATAGATCAGAAGGGATAGAAAGATGTATGTTTACAAAAAAAAAGATAAATGTCAATTATTAAAGCTAGTTACCAATATTTTTTTGTTATGTTGTTTGTAGATTCCATAATCAATGCATTGTAAGAACATCGCAATTAGCAATCAAATGAACAACAAAAGTTGTACAAACATTGCAATAAGTGTTATGATGCTCCACATAAGTATATGGGTTTGATAATTGATGGCATGGATCTAAAAGAAACACTCTTGCCACATTTTGTCTGTGTGCCAAAGAATTTAAAGGAGTAAAATTTTATTCAGTTTCACTTGGTTAGGTGTATGGTTTTTAATGGTGAAATGATTCCTAGGATTTACTTTACAACTTCAAATATTCACAATGATGCAAATTTGACCATAACCATAATTCACCATGTCATTACTCATTGGCTTGGTGATCTTTCTGAAGTTCTAGATATCTACAATTGGACAACACAAGTTGAGAAAACAAAAATTAGGTCGTGTTTGATTATCTAAGCATGCTTGTTGAATCGAGAATTTTTAAAAAGGTAAAAGTTGGTTTCCTTCTTGTTGGGCATACGCATGATCATATTGATCAAATGTTCAACCATTTTGCAAGGACATTGAGGAGGAAGAAATTCGGGAGCCTACCATCATTGATTGAAATTATAGGAAAAGCATACCATCCATAGCCTATTGTACATAAATTGGAAGAAACTGTTGACATGCAAAGATTTCTGTTTGGATTGCATGGTGAAGAAATGTGCATTGAAAAACTTAATGACATTAGCTTTCAACATCAATTTCGTATAAAAAAGATTGATGGAAAAACACTACTGTGGGGCAAGAAGTACTCAACTGGCACAGAATGGGGGCCTTCATCAGGTTTGACATTTTTGAAATTCATCTCAAATTGTCAAATGTATGTTTCAAATTTATTGTTATTGCAATCATATGCAAAGATTCATAATGCAAGGCGACATAGTAGAGATGTTGATTCTTCTCAATGCCTGGAAGAAATCAAAAAGTCTAACGAAGATACATATGCCTACTTTGATGTTGTTGATTCTGTTTGGTGGGAGTTTTTTTTCATGGAGTAGAGTGACATAATTTGAAACTCTACAAATGGAGGTATATATTTGAAGTCTCCATTTGCTTGTCCACAAAGTTTATCAAATGAAAACGAGGTAACAAATGTTGAACCTTGAGCTGTTGATTTTTCTCAAGTAGAGGAAAGAGAAATGTATATTGGCTCTAGAAGATCATCCGCAAAGCGTCGAGAGATGGAAGACCTTTACAAGGGCTCAGTACAAGATATCAAGGAGGGTTACATGATTGCAGTTTTGGCTACAAATGATGCACGTCATTATCCATTCTGGATTGCAAAAGCTATGAAGTTCAATAAAGAAAATGAAGAAGTAGTATTAGTAGAAGTACATTGATATGCAATAGATTCACACCCATTTGATAATGTGTACAAGGTAGAGATGGTGGTTGAGAAAAAAGTTTGCAGAAAGAGAAAAAGAAAGGGTCAAAAAATAAATCGCCACCGCATTGACATCTTGAAATTAGAGGAAGTTGATATACTTGTTTATGATTTCAAGTTGACAAAGAAAGACACTCTTCGCTCCGAGACTATAGAGATTATCAAGAGGTTGCTTCCAAAACAAGAAGTTGCAAAATGAGAGTCTGTTAAACCATGCCGTAGATCCCGAAGGAATATGACATCTGAAATGATGGGCATAGATGTAGACTTAGATGGTGCACCCATTGATAATAGAGAAGAATATGGATCATCTACATCTTTATTCAGTCCTTCATCTACAAAAAATGTAGATTCTGATGGGGCGTCAGAATCCATGGATGAATTTGAATAATTTCACATGAAACATTTTAGATGCTTTTTATTAGTATGATGTTTGTAATTGAAACTCTAGAGGATTTTTTTAATATTTATATAAACCATTTGTTCTTGTATGGTCTAATATATTATTTCATTATGAATTGCATCATAATTTCTTTTTTTATATGGTTAGAGTGGTGAAATTATTTATGAAATTTGTTTTTTGTTTAATATGCAAGTTTCCAAAAAGTTGTAACATATCTCAAATTTTAAACATAAAATATACGATTTGTAAGTAAGTTGCAACATATCTCAAATTTTAAACATAAAATATACGATTTTTTAAAAAGTTAATTAAGTAATGTGTGTTGATTTCACGTATATTTAAAAGATTGCGTGAATAATAGTCACAAATTTGTTTACAATGATTTGTGAGTAAGTTGCAACATATCTCAAATTTTAAACATAAAATATACGATTTTTTAAAAAGTTAATTAAGTAATGTGTGTTGATTTCACGTATATTTAAAAGATTGCGTGAATAATAGTCACAAATTTATTTACAATGATTTGTGAGTTTTTGTGTGTCCTTATTTTATTTTATTTTTCTTTGCAAAATCATTTTTTATGTGATTTAAATTTAAATTTATTTATAAGAAAAATATTATATGCTCTTATTCTAGTTGAAATTCCACTTTTATCTTGTAAAGTAAATTTTAATAGTAACATTTAGTAAATCTTTAAAATATAAACATTGTTAAAATATTTAGGGATGTAGTAAACTTTATCATAGGGTATCCATACACTGTCGAATACTCATCGCAAATTTTCGCACATGAACTCCCAATACGGTCGAAGCTTGCTACTATGGTTCTAGGAAGAATGCCTATATCTGGTTGCTCTTCCCATCCAAACGCTTCCACAAATGAGCTAAAATTGATGGCTTATCTAAAAGGGAATCCTCTGAAGAGGAGAGCGTCGTGTTCCATGAGCTGATGTTATATCCATTCCCTTCGTATGGTATGAGTTACATCTGCAAACCCTAGTGTGATGTCTTGAGAATTAATATAATGTTTTGCAGAGAGCAGGACCTTCTAAGAACTCCCGCAATTATCTTCTTCTTTGTTATTCGTTCATCTAAGAACTTCATGTATAAGAAAAATCCAACGCATGATACCATTGCAAAACAAAATACATAACCAGGTGGAACCTTAGGCTTATGTATAATAATGAGACAATACAAAGAGAAGGATTTTGCACAACATGGATATTATCAATATATTCCTCACCCAAAGAGACCATACAAAAAAGTCTTTGTACAATCTTTGTAAACACTAGGTCATCTAGGACTAAATGAAGGATGAAATCTCTTGCATTCCTCCATAGTATTTTGGGAATGGTTTCTCCTCGGAATATTTAGTTTGTGAAGTCATTGCATTTGAAACCTTGGATTTATGGTGAACATAGACTATGGGTTTTAATGCTCTAACACCTCCCTTAAGCCTGACTATAAGTGATAGTAATATCATAAAATTTAGGGCCCAACGATAAAGGCTTGGTCACAATTTACATATCGTTGTCCAAAAAGCAAGGAAACAAGGAAAATCTCATGGGACAAAACCCTCCCTCAAAATGGACAAGAACAAAACTTGAAACTTGATCTTTAGGAAGCCTTCACCTCATGTTCAACCAGTCCTAATAGTAGCTTAATATGGCTTAAATTATTCTCTGTGAAGGACTTTGTGAACATGTCATCAGTTTGCTCAACAGTGGGGCAATACTCCAACACAATCAATCTCTCATGCACTAGACTTCGGATGTAATGCATGTGCACTTCAATGTGCTTGGTTCTTTGTTTGAGTACTGGATATGAGGATATCCTTATAGCTCTCTGATTATCAACCCAAATAATAGTGGGAGTGCTAAATTAAATCCGGAACTCACCAAGAATTCCTTTCAACCAGATGCACTGAGTAGCTGCATTCACTGCTCCCAAGTACTCTGCCTCTGTTGAAGAGAGTGCAATTTCACTTTGATTTTTGATAGACCAGCATATACTATCTCCTCCAAGCATGAATACAAACCTAGAAGTGGAATTCTGGTATGTTCTATCTCCATCCCAATCTGAGTCAGAAAATGCAACTAGATCTAATGAGGAATTGGAAGCATAGTGGATCCCATGTGTCTTGGTTCCTTGCACAAAGTGCAAGATCCTTTTTGAATCCCTCCAATGGATCTCATGTGGCTGCTCCATATACCTTGCAACATGAATGACTGCATATGCCAAATCTGGTCGGAAGTGAGTCGAGTACAACATGCTTCCAACTAGTGGCCTATAGAGAGTTTTGTTCACCAAGGGTGTAGAATCCCCTTCTTCTAGCCTAACTCTTGAAATGAAAGGATTCTTTGCAGCCTTAAAATATTCTATATTGAAATTTTTAATCAGATTAGAAGCATGAGAATCAGATTAGCTTTGTTCAGTGACATGTGAGGGAAAGGACCAGCAATATCACTATGGATCAGATCCAAAGGTTCAGAGGTTCTCTCAAGCCTTGATCTCTCAAACTTTCTCTCTGGGTGTTTTCCTAGAACACAACCCTAGTAGACTCCCTTTGTGAAAGTGATGTTTGGAAACCCTAAAGCCTTGCTTTTATCATGAATTTCATGAAGGTATCTATAATTCAGATGGCCAAACCTCTCATGCCAAGTCTTGCTTGCTTCATTAGCATGAGAGAAGAGGGTTGCTGGTGGAGAGATAGGTAAAAACTGTGAAAACTTGTAGACTTTGGTGGAATAATCTGCAATGCCTAATGCAACAACTCTTCCTATGGAGATATCAGGGATATCAACATCATTAGGGGTGAAGACAAATATTTTGGGTGAACCGGTATGGGTCATTTGGTAGACAGATATTAAGTTTATAGCTAGACCGATCCGGACATAAAGGACATTAAAAAATGAGCCAATGTCAAGATCTACTCTACCTTTACCCTTTGGAGCAGGTTCTGAGTCATGTCCAAGAAAAATGATAGAATCTGGGCCATCGGAGGAACTGAGAGTAGCAAATGATTCTCTGGTTGCAACCATGTTCCTTGAAGCTCCAGAACCAATGATGTAAGAAGTGGATGAAGATGTGCTATCCATTATGGCATGGACTCGCTCCTTGTCATCTGAATTGGAACCTCCTTCCTTCTTCTTTACGCCTTCAAGAATGGGGATATGGTTCTTCTCAAGGAGTTGTGCCATCTGATCTATGGTCTTTCTCATACAGGAGCTTTCAAGATGAAAGCCCGTTTGTAAATATGAGCATTTGGTTTGCTCCTTCTTCTTCTGTTGATCCTTTTTGGAGATGGAGGGCTCCTATTGTGGCTTATATCTCTCCTTGTTTTGCTCAGAAGGATTTTTGGAGTTTGCCTTCTTCTTACCCTTCAAATTCCTTGAGTCACCAATAGCTAGAGCTTGATCTTTTGAAGGCTTCAGTGCACCCATCAACATAAGCTTATTTTTCTCCCGAGTCAAAGACTCCATGAATTCAGACAGACTGGGAATCTTCCAATTCTTTACAACGAGTTTTGTATCATGGAAATTGAACACAAAGACTGAGTAGTATTGCCCCAATTTTGAAAGAATTTCCAAAACTATCTGCTCATCCTTTTTATCAATACCACACTGCTTCAATTGCAAAACTAGTGACTTGAATTTGGGGAAATAATCCCATAGATTCTTGAAACTTCTCGGACTTAGAGAAATCAACTCATTCTGTAGTTGATGTTCTCTCATATCATCGTTTTTACCAAACAAAGATTTCAATTTCTCCCAAACTTCATTTGGTGAAGTCAGACCATCCAAATGGAATAGAAGATCTGTCGATGTGCTGAGGCGGAGAAGGCCATAAGCCTCATCTCTTTGATTGTGCCACTTAGAATTCTCTACAGTTGAAGTAGGATTTGCTTCAATTCCCATTGTTACTCTGTAGAGGCCTTTCACCCTCAACAAAATCTCCATCTGCACCTTCCATTGAAAATAATTAAATGGATTCAAAAGCACATTCTGAGATGGATCCATGAGCAGACTAAGGTTGGCACTAAGGACTAATATATACCTACAAAAACACAACCAAAAAAATCTCTAGAGAATGATTCAAACTATAGAGCTCTGCAATATGGTAGTAGGCACATTCAGGAGTCCGTCATGCCTGGGTAGACCTCTTGAGCTAAATTCAAGAGTACAAGGCAATGATTTGAAGGACTTATGTGGAAAATACTTGATTTTGGTGCACTAATGGATGCATTTTTTCTCCCCTAAACAGCTCTGATACCATGTGAAATCAAATCACAGGATGATCATAAGATTGAATAACACTTCTCACACAAATTGCTAGTCTAGAATTGTCAAGAACACTGAAAATCAGACTCAGAATTATGCACAATATTAAAATGTATAGCATAAATGTACATCATCCAACCATGTACCATAAAGTGGCTTCAAATATATAGAATTGCATCAAAAAATCAAATTTCTTTGGATGCATTCGAATTAGTCACAAAAAGCAGGCTTACTAAACTAGCTAAAACCCCCTAAGGTAGAAACATATCTCTCTAACTCACTCAAGATGCTCACAAATTGGCTAAAAATATTTTGGAATGTGAAGTAGACTGAAAATGGAAAAATATGATAGCTTTTGGAGAGAAAAAGAGGCAAGGTGTGCTGCCCACAAAATCTAGTAGCTGCCAAAAGCACTGGAGCGCCTAGCATTAGTCTTATCCATCCAAAAGCAGGAAAAAATTGTGAAAGCACTGAAAAAGAAGAATATGCATCCTTTCCATTATGGATAGCCAGTAAAGCAGGAATGATGACCATGGATGCACTCAAGTGGATAAGGATGGCATGTGGTGTACCTAGAAAGGCAAATAAGTGGCCAAAACATAATAAAACTACCTAGGAAAGTAATAAAAAAGAATAATAATTATATCATAAGTATGACTATGGGTTTTAATGCTTTAACAAAACCTTGGTACAACCGATCCAAACCTATTTGAAAAATTACATAAGTCTTCAAATTTCAAATTTTTATTATTTTTTTGTGAAATTTAGAGGTATTCATGCTTTGCTTGAAGGCAACAAGCATTGCTCACACTGTGATAGTGTGAGAGACGTGAGTGGGCTCTTTTGGGGTTGCAATTGTATAGGATGAAGGGTAATGAGTTGGGATCTTGATTTTAGTAATGAGGGCCATCATTTGGGGTAAAATCAAGGGCACTTTGATTCATATTTGTGGATGAGCATGAACATCTAGGATACTATCATCATGAAGAGGGGGAAGTGCCAATTTGATCTATAAAATATGCCCCCTAATGTGTGAGGTTAGAATGAAGTTATTGGCTGAAATACATTATAATCAATGGTGGAGTTGGATGCAGTGTTTTCAAGGCCAAGGTTCCCAATAATTAGCTCTAAAATGTATCTAAAACAATGAAAAAGGGTGTCAGACATTCATTTCCCTGAGATGGGAATATCCATGCTCAAATTGTGACAGAACATGGACACCAAATTGTATACACTATGGATCCATGACATATAGATGATGTAGTGATCATGTCCATGAAAGAATACATAGTGGATCCATGTGATATATATAAGGATCATGGCCATGAATATGACACATAGTGGATCCATACCAATCACAAGATCACAGCTACAGATAGATACATAGTGGATTTATGTCTCAACATGCATCAAGAGAACTAAATGTAGTTGAGGTGAGTATTAGTTCTCCCAATGGTACCAATGTCATATGGTGTATGGTACAATCTTGTGCAACTCGAGCAACAACAAAATGTGGGGATGAAGCCTACCATTGGCCCAAGGTATTCCATCCAAACCATCGAGAGGTACGAGTCCTACCATGTGAATAAATGATCTGAAGTCAAACATGGAGGAAACCATTGATAACTGTTCATCAATATATACCGTTAACAAACACAAGGAAACCCACTGATGATGATAGTGGGCGCCAAGGTACCTAGTACATCCTAGCAAGTGTGAATAGATGTCCTGGAGTTGAACACTTGTAGAATCTACTGGGAATGAGACATTGATGTATCCCCACTAAACAATAATGAGGGAACCGACCACTAATGACTACAAGCCCCAAGGTACTACTGAGACTCTAGATCCCATTCATAGAGCATGATGTGCTGAGGTTGATGGGAAGAGACCTGTTGGAAGGGAGGCATTAAGGAATTCTCCATCATCCAATGTGAGGAAGTATTGAGAACTAAATTGAATTTGAAAATAGACTTGGACAAAGTTTTGTAGAATGGACCACCAAGTACGTCTCCTGCGTGCACCAGATGTAAATATCCAATAGAATAAACCCTCTGAGAAACAACTAATAACAAAAGCTATTGACATAAGAGAGGACTTCCACCGATGATGAAAATGGAATCCAAGGTACAACATGAATCCCAAAATGTGAATAGATGTCTTAACATTGAACATTCAGAGAAATCACTCAATTACTGACCAATGTTGAAGTGTCATTTGCTGAGTGCAAGGTAACCTATCAGTGATGAAAGCATGCCTAGGGTACTATGACTCTAGGTTAATGCCTCAAAGCAAATGAGTCGTTGTCGATGAGACATAACTCGCTAGTAATAAGTCAATTGGGGCCTTCCACACTAGCACAAGTCTAAACACTGGTTTTAGATGTTACATGCTAAGAACAATGACATTAAGGAATTGATGACATATGAGGTCAAGGAAACTACAAGGTGGATGACACAAGCAAGGACAATCCTTGAACAATGAGTACAGCACAATAGTGACTTGGGAATATTTTGACACAAAAGGACCAAGGATATAAATCCACAATGTAGGAGACATTGACAGATTCTCCATATGATTGGAAGAGTAACCAAACAAAATAACAATCTGAGATCATGGTTTAAATCCCAATGCCGAAACTAGAACCCAACTTGATGAAAAGACTCAATACTTGTGCTTTGTTCAAGGGTGGCATGACTTGCTTCCAATATGTAATAGAAATATAAGACCTTTCTCCCCCCCTCTCTCTTTTTTAATTTTTTTTGTTTTGTCTTTTTCATGTTATAAATCCTAAAAAGGAATAAAATAATCATGATGATATAATACAATGGAAGAAACGAGTATCGCAAGGCATGCACCTATGTTCCAAGTGCATGGAACAGACCTATGCAATACAAAATGCAAAAAAGGTGTTGGGAAAGAGGTGGGCACTCATTAGCATGTTTCTTCCAGGGACACAATCTAGAATGAAAATGCAGTGGATGTAAGTGATGAGAAACATGATGATGCAATGGTAGCATGAATGTTGCAACGAAGCATTAGGCATAGCTGTGCAAGTAGTAGTGAGCAAAGGCAAGTTCATAATGAACCAATATAAGTAGATGAGAAAGAGATCCATGCGACTTCTTCTCAAAGTCATTGTAAAACTAAAAAGGATCTTGAGCCTATGAGAAAAACCCAGCATGGGCACCAAAATGGAAAGAGGGTGTTGACTTTGGTGTCCCATGTTAGGAGGATCTACTATTAGACTGGTGCAAAATGCAAGTAGAGATGGTTGGCACACCAATTTCCAATAGGGTTAACCCTATGGAAAATTCAGGTGGAAAAAGAATTGAATGCATCATAACAGAGGGGAGGCCTAAACCTATATGCAAGTTTCCAAATATAACTAACTCGATTGAGCAATGAGCAAAGAATGATCCCTAACAAACCATGAATCTAGTTTAAAATCCTGTATTCAAGAAACAACAATACCATGATCACATTTATAAAATTTGAAAATAAAGATATGATAAGGGTTACTTTGGTAGGGGTATTTTCAACTTCAATTTATTCAACAATATCCATTACCAAGGCAGATTTTACCAATGAAGACTCAAGAGCGCTAAGGCCTGAGCACCTATAATCAACAAGATCAAACTCATGAGTAAGATCAAAGATGGAAGAATTAATGGATTCAATGGAAAATGAACCATCATCGTGTTAGTCTAAGAATCTGTTAGAAGAATCAAACTCCTCAGGAACATTAATTCATAGTTTAATGAAGGAGTTTAAAGACTAAAAAATGCCATCGTCTAAGGATCCACAAATAGTAAGAACATACTCAAAAGGGAAATTAGGATTGGATTTGATTGCAACTACGTCCAATCTAGGGATATGATCTTATGAAAGGATGTAAGTATCCAAAATAATGATAGACTCAATCATAGCCTTTAGGAGAGCTTCATTTGAGGGAATTATGTCATTTCAAAGAGAACATGTGTCAGTACATTCACTTGGATTATCAGGGTGGAGGCTTCTTCTCAATAGTAGATGGACATGATGGATATGAGGCTACATAATTCACCCATGACAGGGTAGTGTTTATTGAAACACTAGGAACATACATAGGGGATACTTGGTCTAAAGTTGAGACATGAGGAGGATCAAAAAATGCAATCTGATCAATAGTGACAATGTTTTCGTTGTGAGGAAAATGTATCACATGAAAGAGCATAAACACCACATCATTCATAGTGTATACATAATCACTCCCAGGGATCATATTGAAGTCTAATGGACCCTCTATCACCATAAAATCGACTAAGATAGTCTTTCCACCTAATGTAATAGGAAGTTGAGGGAGAAACCCTAGAGGCTCACTAGGTCTTCTATCAAAATCCAATGATTGATTGACAACCAGAATAAAGTTGGGAGAACCCACACCTCTCCAAGCATACGAGGATAAGATATTAATAGAGGTTCCTTCATTTATTATACATTGATAAACAACTTGGTGTTTAACTTGAACCCTTATTTTGAAAGGTGCAGACGAAGGAAGGCGAGGCCTATCTAGACTATTCCAATCAAAGGAATCTATCCTAGAGCTTGGTGAGGGTTCATTCAAAGTGAATGAAGTGCCCCCTTGTCTAGAAGGTTCTAAACAAGCAGTGAAGAGGAATGCATCCACATCACTCTCCAAAGTGAGAGTGGGGTTGACTAAAGATTGCATCAGTTCGACCACTTGAATCTTTTCACTCTCCAAGGGAAGAATGGGATCGATTGAATATTCCATCAGTTCAACCGCCTTTAACAACCAATGGTTGAATGGGCTGTTAGGAAACTATAGATAGATCAAGAAAAAAATATCCTTGAGACATGGACCACACTCTTCATATGTTTGGAATAGTAGGGCACACATGATTAAGTTGATCTCCCTTGCAAATCCTATAAGGGAACTTAGGCTTGTGTCCTATTGGTCTAGATTTTCCCTCAATATTAGTACTCTCAACATGACTAGCATTGGTTGATAGATCCCCCCCATCATGATGTATAGTGGCTGAGTGCTTAGAAGTAGAATATTTTTTAGATAGGAACCACACTCTTTCTACCTTTGGAAGTGTAGGGAACATGTGATTAAGATGGCTTCCATTGCAAGGCTTACAAGGGAACTTAATATTCTATTTTGTTTGTTTCAATTTTTCAAATGTGTCAACATTCTCAGCATGACTTGCAACGTTTGGTTGTTTTCCCCATCATGAATTGCAGCGGCTGGTTGCTTGTCTCTTGTATGACTTGCAGTGACTGATGACTTGTCCCCAATATGACTTGCATTGACTGGTGACTTATCATTAGCTCAACTCACATTGATCAATGATGTGTCTCAAACATGACTAGCAATGGTCGATGACTTATTTCCAATATAACTTGCAATGACTGAATGTTTTCCCCTAGCATGACTTGTAGTGGCTGGTTTTTGGTCTCCAGTATGACTTGCAGTAATTAGTGACATATCTACACTATCAGTGACTAGTGAATTTCCCTAGCATGACTCCCGTTGGATGAGGAATTCCCCCTAGAATGAATTGCAGTGGCTGGTGGCATGCCCCTTTGTCTTCACATATTCTTCTTATTATTCCTCTTTCTATTCCTTTTATACTATTGGCTACTAGTATCTAGATTTTCACCACATGAGGTAGAAGGAGGGGCACACAAGTCACTAGTGAAGAATACAAAGGGTTTTGATGCTCTTGGCATATACTTCATGCTTTAGGAGCATCAAGAGAATTCAAGACATTTGGAGTGGAAAGCAACCAGACTGATATCCCTATAATGGATCCATGAATATTCAAAGTGGCCATCAAGGGAGGATCAATGTTTCGAAAAAATGGAACAACACAAGGATCCCATTTCACAGTGGTCCCTTGGTTGGTCCCCTCGAGAATATTATCCATATACTATGATTTAAAAAAGTAATAAATCTATAAGGCCTTTTATGAATGTTGAAATATTACAATCAACACAATCCTATAAAAGACGCTCTAAGATACAACCAAGCAAACTCACTCTCCCAAAAATAAAGCTAGGGTGTTTATGTCCTAAGTTCAATTAATGAAAATCCAAGCATGGGCCTTCCGAAAGTTAGCATGGGATGATTAGGGCTCAAGTCCAACCAACAAAGGTGTGGGAGACAATTATGCTAATTCTCACACAACACTTGGTGGGGGTGCAAGTACTCCCCTTTGGTGAATACCCTCCCAAGGAGCTAAGAAGGAGATTCTATGTTTGTCTCAATTACCACAATATATTCCCCTTGTAGTCACCTAGGTGAAACATAGGAAGAGCAAATAAGGATACCACTTCACACTAGGTATTCGGGAAGAATGGTCGTAGGATAGAGCTTCTGCGAATGGGAAGGGAACATTGAACACAATTCCTAGACCCTAAGTTGTAAGTAAGTAGTGGTGTGACTAGTGTCACCTAGAGGACTTTCCACACCTAAAAAACTCCCAAACTCGCATAACCCCACTAGTCCAAGTAACAGGGGACAATGTGCCCACTTGAACTAATTTTACCTACCGCTTGGCACCTGTTTTAGAGGCATTTTCTTGACAAGTAATTTTTGTTACTAATGTGTTTAGCACTGTTGATGTATATGTAACTTCGGAATGTATTTCATATATGCATATTGTATTCCTATAGATATGTTATTATTCCTCTATACGGAAGTGTTTTTATTCCTATAGAGATGTTATTATTCCTCTATACGGAAGTGTCGTCATTTATATTGTAAGTGTCGTAACTTATACTTAATGGGTTATTAGACCACCTTGTTGGGGTCGGCCCTGTATAAGTCATGTGGGTCGAAGGGTTATTAGACAACCCTATTGGGGGTCAGCCATGTGGGTCAAAGGGTTATTAGACCACCAAGTGTGGGGTCGGCCCGGATTAAGTTAACCATGGGTTAAGCTAGACATGTAGGCCCCATTAGTTTATTGGGCAGGACAGGAGAAGTATAAATAGAGATCGGGAGATCTCTATTTGATCATTCATTCACACACTTCTCTCATTCGGAAAGTGGCACACTTATGAGGAGGAGGCTCTGCTGCTAGGAGAAGACTATCTCTTGTATTCTGGTTGTATCATTGCTCTATCTATCTCTGAGGAAGTTATTGGGGTTTTTCACCTTTATGGTTTTCCCCAACTAAACTCTGTCTCTTGTGTGCTTGCATTATTGTGTCCATGATTGATATGCTGTAGATTTGCTGTACATGTTGTTCTCTTAGTTAAGATCCTAGATCATATTGAAGTAAATTCTGAAAATTTAACATGGTATCAGAGCTAGCCTAAAAGAAGGCATGATATGGCATGTATGATACTTGTTGCACTTACAATGCTAGGGCTTGATATAGTAAAAACCAGTCATCGTAGCACTTTCGCTATAAATCCATTTTGGAGAAGTTTTGAGATCTGAAACTTTTACACATCGAAGATCAGATCCCCATGTACCTTGTATCCAAAGGAAAACTTCTAATTCGTTGTACTTTGTGATTTATGAGCTGTACAATATAGGGTTTTTGCCTCTTCTAGATCTCAATCATAAACAGGTGACCTTGGAAACAAGGTCATAACTTGGGATAGGAAGCTCCAAATGAAATTTCGTAAAAAGTGACAGGTAGTACACAGACTGTACTATCTCAGAAAATAGTTTCAGAGGCCGAAGTTGAACCAGTGACACGTGGCATGCCGTACAAGTTCGCTCTCCTATTTTATCCCATAAACAGGTCACATTGCGACACTTGACATAACTCTCTCTCAGAAATCCAATTGAGGTCAGAACTATTGTGATGGAAAGATGACAAGTCGGGCTATCTCAGAAAAATTTGTCAGATCCTATGGATCGAGAATTTCAGAGTTACACCAGAAACAATCAGGTACATATTTCTGTCATAATAGAATTATTTTTGAGCACCTTCATTCATGGCTTCCGGAATCTAGGGTTTCGGAGAAAGTTGGAATTTTTGTAATCAGAGACTACGGATGAATGCTACTCATCAAAATAGAAATTTAAAGACCAAGATCAAAATTTTTAGTTGGGCAGAACACTGGGATTGATCAGACCCTAGTTCGGGACTTTGATCGGAGAAGTGGAAAATTAGGGCTTCTGCAAAAATGAGAATTTTTGAAATCTGTGACCACGGCTGGAAGCTCCTTAGAAAAATAGAAGCTTAGAGCTTTGGATCAAACCTTTTGATTGGGAAGAAGAGTGGGATTTATCAAACCCTATTTCAGGGTCACGTCGAGTGAATCCGGAAGTTTCAAAGGCAAAATTCAGGAGTGAAACTTTGCAGTTTTCAAATTCTGAACATACCAGCTTGATCAACTCATCAAGGCACATATTTCTATCCTTTCAGAAGTTTGAAATTCAAAGTTTGATTTTTTTGGGTTTCTCTGACAAACCCTAATCCAGCTCCAGGTCCAGTTCTTGCAAATCAAGTGGATTGGGTTAATCCTAGAAGAAGATGTATTGGTCACCTGCATAAGTGAAGAAGTTCCTGTTTCAGAGGGAGATGAGGCTAAGACCTTACATAAGAAGATTACAAGCAATCTCAACAAGTATGACTTATCCAGGTATGTTTCGAGATTTGTTCATGATTAAGTTTATAGTATATTTATCTTCATATTATTACGGTTAGTACAATCTTGATTAAATCTAGACTTGTCGTATCACCTTAATAAAATTATGAATGCACGATAGAAGATATTCATTGATTAGGGTGTTGACACTTACCATTATGGTGTTGTATGAGGTTTATGTTGTTCGCTAACACAAAATGTACACCAAGAAAGTCAAATCATGTTCTACTTCAAGAACATATGATCATGGTGACATGAAGACAAAGATTCATCCATTGTCATGGATCACATAGAAGATCTACTTTCGAGGTATGTATAACTTGATTCTACAATGGTTAACTTATGAGACATGCAGGTTACTAGCACAAGTCACTGAAGAGAACCATAAGACATTATGCGGGTATGTTAGACATAACTAGATAGCATGCTAATCCAGGTATGTTTTTCCTATATCAAGCTAGAATCCTACCTTGTGTTAGGATCTTATATTGTTGTGTTGTTGATAATGATTATTCATGAAGTCATAGGTTTGAATAGTCATGGTTGTATGCATATTATGTTTCTTACCATAATTGATGATATGACTAACTAGAAGAATCATGAAGATATAGGTTTGAGTAATCACAGGTTTATGCATTGATGATTTAACTAATCAGAAGAGTCCTATGATCAAATAAGAATATGCATAAGTAAAAGAAGACTTCCCTGAAACCTTGAATACTAATGTTTATTATCTGTGAATGATCATGACTATACATGTTTAAGAATATTGTGTTTTGATAGTATTAAGATTATACTAATAAATGTGTGATTATGTATGAGACCTCAAGGATAACAAAATGATGATACTAATAAGCATGCATAGTGATTAAGGATGGATATAAGTTCAAGGACAGGTAATCCAGGAAGCAAAGATCAAGAGGGAGCACACTCCAGTTGTTCCTGCAAGAAAGCAAAGGAGCACACTTCAGTAGTTTCTGCAAGGATGCAGATATTCAAAGGGAGTTGACCACTTCTCACAATCCACATCAGAATGGAGTTGCAAAGATTCAGAGGGAGTCCACCCAACAACCAAACAGAGATAAGTATTTGAATTGTCATTTCTTACATATTTGTTTGTTTAAATAATGTTATTCAAATATGTATATGCTTATGTTCCTAGACTTAGGTTGTGTATTATGCATATTAGAATAATTGCATTAATGAACAGTATACTACTAATATGCATGTGATGGGTAAGTGGCCTATGGCAATATGCAACATTCCATTGCTACTTATCTAGAATGAAACCTCTTTGCTGACATGTTGGGAGTAGTGCAAACTCTTAACAATGTTCTGGTAGAGATTGGAAGGCATCTACAAAGTTACGGGATATGGATAAATGTTGTATTGAAGCATTGGCTAAGATAATTGCATGACTGTATGACATATTTCTTTATGTGTAAGAATTTGTTCTAAAAACCATGAGATGTTTTCTAATCATGCAATTTAACTTGTTGTGTAGGAAAGATCGTATACCATCACCTACAAAAGGACTACAACATTTGTTCATCAACAAAGTTATCTATTGAAAATATTGAAGATATTGACGTTCCCAGGATCTGGGAAGAATGCCATGATTGAGGAGTACCAGTCGATCATGAAGATGTTTGGGATGCGGTCCCAAGACCTGAAGGGGAGTCTGCAGTGACTTCCAAGAGAATCTACAAGATCAAACATGCTGCAGGTGGTAGCATAGAGACTTTTTCTCCTGTATCCAAATACACTTCCATTAGATCTGTACTTGCTCTATCTGCAGTGATGAAATGGAAGATACACCAGATGGATTTCAAGACAACTTTCTTGAATGGTGTAGTTGAAGAAGGAGTGTATGTGGAGTAGCCACTTGGTTCTGAGACACACGACAGGGAGTCATATATGTGCAGAACTTGGTATGGTAGGATAGATAGCTTTCTATCCAGTTTGGGATTTATCAAGAGTAAAGTGGATTCCAACCTTTACTACAAGGTTGAGGAAGGAAATCTAGTGATACTACTTTTGTATGCGGATAACCTGTTTGTTACAGGTGAAGATAGATTGATTTCCGACATGCAGTGGAAGCTTGCTGCCGAGTTCAAGATGAAGAACTTGGGGATGATGCACTATTTGTTTTTGGCATGGAGGTGTGGTAGAGTGCAGATGGAATCTTCCTTGGACAAGGGAAGTATGCAGTAGAGATCCTGAAGAGGTTCAAGATGATTGACTGCAAGGCTATGGCCACACCTATGGCATCGAACCTAAAGCTTCTGTGTGATGCTTCATCTAATCCGGTTGATGTCACGATGTATCGTTAGATGATTGGGTCTTCTATGTACCTGATGAACACGAGACCAGATATTTTCATTGCGGTGAACACATTGAGCCAGTTCTTGACGGATCCAAGAGATGTTCACTTGGTTGCTGTAAAGCATATTCTGAGGTACCTGAAGGGTACAGTTGATTATGGGCTCAAGTATGATGCAAATCAAAAGTTTAACCTATAGGGTTATGTTGATTCAGATTGGGCAGGCAGTGCTGTAGATAGGGATCAGGTGTGATCTCTTGGTTTAGCAGGAAGCAGTCCTGTGTAGCACTGAGTACAGCCGAAGCAGAGTATGTTGTGACAGATGAGCAAGTTGCAGATGTATTGACCAAGCCGTTGGCTAGAGTGCAGTTTGAGTACTTCTGAGAGAGGCTTGGTGCACTTCAGATCGAGGTTCCTTCCAAAGGGAAGTGATGAGTTTGGAAGATGCAGATGCACATGAGCTTTTCTGACATGGTTGATGTGTTCTCCCTTGGTCGTGATGTAATTGCTGAGCCATTTTTCACATGGTGGTAGATGTGTTCTCCCATGGTGAGAAAAGTAAGGGCTGGAGCCTTCCCCGAATGGTGGTAGATGTGTTCTCCCATGTCGGTGGTGTAAGTGCTGGATGATGTGCATCTGGGCTATGCTTCGTGGACAATGAGATGATCTGAAGAGGACAATGCTATGATGATCAGGAGGATCATGGACGATGAGCATCAGGACGATGCTCCACTTACTACTCTGTATATGTATATGCATCATGTTGGATGCTTGTTATGATCAGTTGGATCATTGCATCATATTGGATGCTTGTTATGATCAGTTGGATCATTTATGTATATATGCATGATGTTGGATGCTGGATATGATCAGTTGAATCATTTATGGATGTATGCATCATGTTGGATGATGGATATGATTAGTTGGATCATTTGTATGTATTTTGTATATGCATCATGTTGGATGCTTGGACCATGTATTTGTATATGTATCAGGTGCATACATTGTGTGGATCATGTATCTGTGTATGTATCAGGTGGATACATTGTGTGATCAGGTAGCTCATGTATGATGATATGTATCAGGTAGATACTTGGTATGCATCAGGTGGATGCAGTGTATGATCAGGATGATCATAGATGACGAGCTTCAGGATGTTGCTCCAGATGACATGCAGTAGAATGTTGCAGTGATGATGATCAGGATGATCATGTGTACATCAGGATGATGTATGATGAGTATTAGGATGATACTTTGTGGCTGTGGATCAGGTTGTGCAGATGAGCATGTCTAGGAGATCCTATAGGTCGGAGTTGTGTACCCATAACAGTCTGGGATGCTCTTTCGAGACATTGCTCTAAGAGGACATGTAATTTGTGCCCTAGGAGATTTCAGGTCGGAGTTGTGTACCCATAACATCCTGAGATGCTCTTGCGAGGTTTTGTCCTATGGCATGTAATTTGTGCCCTGGGAGATTTCAGGTCGGAGTTGTGTACCCGTAACATCCTGAGATTCTCTTTCGAGGTTTTTCCACGACCACATGTAATTTGTGCCCTGGGGAGATTTCAGGTCAGAGTTGTGTACCCATAACATCCTGAGATGCTCTTGCTAGGTTTTGTGGTGACCACATGTAATTTGTGCCTAGGGGAGATTTCAGGTTGGAGTTGTGTACCTGTAACATACTGAGATGCTCTTGCTAGGTTTTGTGGTGGGGTCACATGTAATAAGTCCTGGAGATATGGATAGGATGAAAAAGGCCTCAGATACTCTTTAAAGGTTTTGTGACGCACGTAATAAGTCCTGAGGATTCCACAGTATGGCCAGTGATGACGAAGACCTGTAGGTGGTGGGCCTACATCCAATATGAAAAAGGATTGGCTCTGTAGAACTTCCTATGATGAGTAGATTCATAGATTGATTGAGATAGCAGCAGCAGTGACGATGACGATGATTCGAGGATGATGATTCGCTGATGATGATCCAGAGAAGAAGACTTGTGCTAGTAGACCTGTGTCCAGAAATACCTTCCTAGTTAAGAGGGATTGTTGATGTATATGTAACTTCGGAATGTATTTCATATATGTATATTGTATTCCTACAGAGATGTTATTATTCCTCTATACGGAAGTGTCATCATTTATATTGTAAGTGTCGTAACTTATACTTGATGGGTTATTAGACCACCTTGTTGGGGTCGACCCTGTATAAGTCATGTGGGTCGAAGGGTTATTAGACCACCCTATTGGGGGTCGGCCATGTGGGTCAAAGGGTTATTAGACCACCAAGTGTGGGGTCGGCCCGGATTAAGTTAACCATGGGTTAAGCTAGACATGTAGGCCCCATTAGTTTATTGGGCAGGACAGGACAAGTATAAATAAAGATCGGGAGATCTCTATTTGATCATTCATTCACACACTTCTCTCATTCGGAAAGTGGCGCACTTATGAGGAGGAGGCTCTGCTGTTAGGAGAAGACTATCTCTTGTATTCTGGTTGTATCATTGCTCTATCTATCTCTGAGGAAGTTATTGGGGTTTTTCACCTTTATGGTTTTCCCCAAGTAAAATATGTGTCTCTTGTGTGCTTGCATTATTGTGTCCATGATTGATATGCTGTACATGTTGTTCTCTCAGTTAAGATCCTAGATCAGATTGAAGTAAATTCTGAAAATTTAACAAGCACTCTCTAGTAATCCTAGTTTCGTTTTATGTGGCCTTGGAAATTTGAGTCTCCAATTCTACAATCAAGGCCTTAGAACCTAGTCTATTGTTGGTTTTCTATCAAATAAAAACAAATCTAGTTCATTTTAGTTATGTTTCTTTTAGAGCTTGTCATTACTCAAAGGGATGTGCACATGTGAAAATATGATGTTCTCAACTGAAATAGATACAAAAAATATTACTTGTAAAATACCAATAAGTTATACAACTTGATGAGAACTCGACATTGCTCTTGTTCTTTTGGGGGTCAATTTTAGTAGTTGTTTTTACCTCCGTTTCAAAAAGTGTGTATATTGGTAGCACCATTTTTAATTTTCAGCCATTTTTTGTGATTTTGAAAGTTCTTTGTCATAAGAACACTACAACTTTTATTCACAAGGGCGTTTTTTTTCAAAGTTTACAAAAAACTTTACATTTAGTAGCTAGTTATAATGAAAAAATACACACATTTTTTTTATTTTTTTTAAGATTTAGAAGCGAGTTAAAACGAAAAATATATGCATTTTTCAAAGTTTTTTCATTAAATTTTATCTTAAAGAAGTCATTTTTTGGGCAAATTTCCCAAAAATATGAGAAAAAAAAGACATTTCAAACCATTTTTCAATGTATTTTTCGTTATTTGATGTTTAAAAATGATAATATTTAACATTATTTGTCATAAAGTGATGATTCACACAAAATCAACAAAACACATACCATATATTTCTAAATAGCATATTAAAAACATAACAGTTATTCTCAAAATAAAATCTTAAATTCAAAAGATTACAAAAATATCTTATGAAAAATTTGTCAACTTTGACATTTTCCTCAACGATATGAAACTAATCAACAATATCATGTAGGCCGAAATCTTCATCGAAATTGACATTTTCTACTGGTTGGCTCTCTTCCTAGACCTCAATGTGTTCTTCCATTGGGTCCTCTAGTTCTGCAAAATGCCCAAAGTGATCTTTTCCAAACATCCCCTTTAAAGGAGGTTGAGGCTCTTTTGGCATTTTTGCCACAAGTGACTCACTAAATTCTCCTTTCTTCAAATCAACTTCGCGCATTTCATCTGGAATAACTTTCATAACATTAATTCTTTGCTTTATATAATTGCATTATAGTGAATCATTATCAATGGATATGTAATTTCTTCCTTTTTGTAACAAACATGCTATTATTGTACCTAATCACCACATACAAAACAAAAAAACTTAAATAGCATAATGAAACGTAAATTTAAAAAATATATATTACTAAATTTAGATTACGACACTAATTTCATATGTAATATCAGAAATATTGCTTGATCCCAAGAACAAATCTAAAACCCAATCTCCTTCTTTTGAAAAAGTATCTATGAGATAATTAATCGATGCTTGTGGCTTCTGGTAGATGTTTACAGTATCTCCTTTCAAATCTCTTTATTCATATGCCAACTTTTTAACCACGACATTATAAGACAATATTTGACTCTATTTGCCTTCACTCTTTTCATTTATTAAAAGAGATTCATAGGTCTCATCGTTTATCCAACATGCAAGATGTATGTTTTCAGTATTACTCATAAATGGATCACGGTTGGGGCTATGAATATTAGGCTTATTTCTGTAACAGAAAAAGATAAGAATCTAATTAACTTATAGAAAAATAAATTTAGCTTCTAAATTCAAATGTTTAATAATACATTGCAAATATCTTACCAGTACAGTTGTTTCCTTGAGTTTGCTTTATCCTTGAAGGTTGTTAGCACTGCTTATCCTTGTACATCTGAATGGAAAATAAGAAATATCCATAAAGGTGATGTGACGTCCAGAAATCCTGAAACCACTTTATTGAATGACTGGTATGTATAAGGCTCACAATCATAAGTAATGTTTTTGATATTGTATCCAAAAAAAAATATTTACCCAGGATTTTACAAAGGGCATGGAAGCCCAAACAATTAAAAAAAAAACATCAAACTTTAGAAATTAAAAATATTAAAAAAACATTTACACTCAAAAATAAAAAATAACTAACCTTGACAATGTTTGAAGCTCTTCAATGGTCTTCAAAGCCTTGTGTATTGTTGTTCTCATAGGGTGACTGTAGAAAACCAAACTGTGTTTATATAGCATAAAATAATTTTTTTAATCGCTTTATGAATGTGGGATTACAAAAAAACGATAAAGCACAGCAAAAAAATTGCTAAAAGAAATATAAAATAGAAAGATTTATTATAAACAAAAAAGAACCTTCAAAGCACTATTAAATTGCTCGAAATTTCAATCATGAATAATATAAAAACAAAATAGTTTATATGGCTAATATTAAGTTTAACATTATTCGTTTGACGAATGCAGGATTAAAAAATGTGTAATTAGCTAATGCATTATTTCTAAATTTAAAGAGGATGGCATTAAATGATATTTGACTAGTGTTATGACTATGGGTTTAAAAATTAATGTAAATAACTAATATTGTATTACAAAGTTTGTATAACATTGTTTACGTGTCATTTAATTAGTATTATTACAATTTTTTATACGATAGATTAAATTATTTTTATTAGTGTTATGATTGCATTAGAAATGTGTGATTTATTTTTGCAGGGAAAATTTGGAGGGAAATTTTGAAGGAAAAATTTGGAGGGAATGTTTGGGAGAGAAATTTTTGAAGAGAATGTTTGGGAGGGAAAATTTGATTCTTTTAGCTATAAGATTATTGGGGGTTGACAGTTGCACCATTGTACTTTTTGGTGAGGAGTGTGAGAAAATTTCATTCTCTTTTTATGTTTTGAGTTATCATTATAATTTTTAGTGAAAATTCATGGACTCATCTGAATCAATCTCAATTTCTGAAGATGTACATGAAGATGGTGGAAATTTTCCTTCAAGTGAGGATTGAAAAGACACAGATGGTGATTTTCGTCCAAGTAATAATTTTAAAGGTAGTAATGATGATGATGAAGACCTTCCTCCATGTGGGGATTTAAAAGACACTGAGGAATATGATCACAATTTTCCTCCAAGTGATTATTTTTAAAGCACCAATGATGATTTTTCTCAAAGCGATGATTTTCAAGGCACCAACGATGATTTTCCTCCAAGCAATGATTTTCAAGTCACTAACAATGATTTTCCTCCAAGCCAGGATTTTCAAGGCACAAACGATGATTTTTCTCCAATCAAGGATTTACAAGACAACAAACTTGATTTTACATTGAGCGAGGATTTTGATGGGATCGATGATAATTTTGGTAAGGATGAATGCACCAATGATGGTGTAGATGATTTTCCTCCAAGCGAGGATTTTAATGGCACCAATGATGATTTTCCTCCAAGTGAGGATTTTAATGGGATTGATAATGTTCCTCCCCCATGCAAGGATTTTGATGGCACCGATGATGATTTTCCTCCAAGCAAGGATTTTAACGGCACTGATAATGTTTCTCCTCCAAGCAAGGATTTTGATGGCACCGATGATGATTTTCCTCCAAGCGAGGATTTTAATGGGGTTGATAATGTTTCTCCTCCAAGCAAGGATTTTGATGGCACTGATGATGATTTTTCTCCAATCGAGGATTTTAGTGGGACAGATGATGATTTTGGTGAGGCTAAAGGCACCAACAATATTGAAGATGGTTTTCCTTTCAGCCAAGATTTTGACGGCTCTAGTGATGATTTTCCTCAAAGCGAGGATTTTAATGGGACAAATGATGATTTTGGTGAGGATGAAGGCACCAATAATGATGAAGATGATTTTCCTCCAAGCGAAGATTTTGATGGCAGCGATGATGATATTCCTCCAAGTGAGGATTTTAATGGGACACATGATGATTTTGGTGAAGATGAAGGCACCAATAATGGTGAAGATGAACTTCCTCCAAGTGAGGATTTTGATGGCACCGATGATGATTTTCCTCCAAGCGAGGATTTTGATGGCACTGATGATGAATTTCCTCCAAGAGAGGATTTTAAAGGGACATATGATGATTCTAGTGAGGATGAAGGCACTAATAATGGTGAAGGTGATTTTCCTCCAAGCAAGGATTTTGATGGCATTGATGATGATTTTACTCCAAGCGAGGATTTCAATGGGACAGATGATGATTTTGGTGATGATTAAAATGCCAATGATTTTGATTTAACCTCAAGTGATAAACTTGATACTGATGAGGATAATCATTCTCCTACTAATTTTGGTGATGATAATCTTAATGAGAGGGATGATATTCCTCATAGTGATGAGGATATTCATTATGATGAGGATGATTTAATGGTACATGAAACACAAAGGAAAATTGTACCTATGAGCAAGATTAAGTGCAGGACTAGGTCATTTTATATCAATCCAAAGCATTCTAGTTATACAAGGTCTAGGAAAGATTTTCTCACAAGTCCTAGTTCTATTACTGATTTAATTTCAAGTGAGTGTTTCCAAAAAAAATGTCTAAAACAAATACACTACAATTATGCCTTAGAGAAAAGGCGAGCATATATGTCAATGATAAAAATATATGCAAAATTCATATTTGGTAGGGTGCATGATTTCTACAAAGGCAGGTTATGATTATCGCATTGGAAGTATTTTGCTTTGCAGAAGGGCATTCAAAAGAATCCACTCAATTAGTAATTTTCGACTGTCAAGAATCCAAACAAGGCTAGAAAAGGATCCTACATTTTATTCTAAAGAATATCATGCACGAGCTAGTGGGATGATAACAAACATTGCAATGTCATGGATGCATGACTTCTTTTCTAAGCATGGAGAGAGTATGGAAGATAGAGAAACCATACACATTCCAAATAATTTCTCAAGGCATGAAATCTACAACTTGTACAAGGCATTTGTTCAATACGTTGAAGGAAATAACAATTTCATTAGATATGCATATTTTACAAGACTATGGAAAACAGAGTTCAACAACGTTTGTATTCCTAAGATGTCAAGGATGGGGGTCTGTAGTATATGTGCTTCTCTTAAACAAAGAAGGGATAAATGAGAAGGGATAGAGAGAGGTATGCCTCTAACAACTTTAATTTTCTGGAATTAAATATCAATTATGAAAGCTCATCAATATTTTTATTTATTTATTTGTAGATTCTATTGTCAAAGAACATCAAGCACATCGCAATAAAAAATCAGTTGAACGACAAAAGTTATACAAACATCGCAATAATTGTTATGATGAACCACATAAATATATGAGTTTGATAATTGATGGCATGGATTAGAAACAACACTTTTGCCACATTTTGTTCATGTACCAAAGAATTTAAAGGAGAAATTTTTTATTTAGTTTCACTTGATTGGTTGTATGGTTTTTAATGGTCAAATGTCTCCAAGGGTTAACTTTACAACTCCCAATATTCATAACGATGCAAACCTGACCATCACCATAATTCACCATGTGCTGAATCATTAATATGGTAATCTTCCTTGAGTTCTATATCTACAATTGGACAACACCAGCCGAGAAAACAAAAATCAAATTGTGTTTGGTTATCTGAACATGCTTGTTTAATTGAGAATTTTTCAAAAGGTTAAAGTCGGTTTCCTTCTTGTTGGGCATACACATGACCATATTGATAAAATGTTTAGCCGTTTTGAAGTGACATTGGGGGGGAAGAATGTTGGGAGCCTGCCATCATTAACTGAAATTATTAGAAAAACATATAGTCCAGATCCTGTTGTACTAACATTGGAGGAAACTATTGACATACGAAGATTTATTTTGGGATCGCACGGTGAAGAAAGGTGCAGTGAAAAACTTAATGACATTATCTTTCAGTATCAATTTACTATAAAAAATATTGATGGGAAAACACTACTATGGGGTAAGAAGTACTCAACAAGTGCAGAATGGGGGCCTACATCAGGTTTAGCATTTATGAAATTCATCCCAAGTCGTCAAATGTATGCTTCAAAGTTATTGTTGTTGCAATCAATTGTTGAGATTCAAAATGCACATCGACACAATAGAGATGTTGATTCTTCTCAATGCTTGGAAGAATAAAAAATTCTATCAAAGATACATATGACTATTTTGATGTTGTCGATTCTGTTTGGTGGGAGTAATTTTTCATGGAGAAAAATGACATAATTTCAAACTCTACAAATGGAGATATTTTTTTGAAGACTCCAATTAGTTGGCCACAAAGTATGTCAAATGAAAATGAGGAGAGAAATGTTGAGCCTAAAGGTGTCAATCCTTCTCAACCAGAAGAAAGGGAAATGTACATTGGGTCTAGAAGATCATCCGCATGACTTGAAGAGATGGAAGACCTTTACAGAGGCTCAGTACAAGATATTAAGGAGGGTTGCATGATTGCAGTTTTGGCCACATAAGATCCATGTGGTTATCCATTCTGGATTGAAAAAGTTATGAAGGTCAATAAAGAAAATGAAGAATTTATATATGTTGAAGTACATTTGTATGCAACAGACACACACCCATTTAATGGTGTGTACAAGTCGGAGATGGTGATTGAGAAAAATGTTTTAAAAAAGAGAAAAAGAAAGGGTCAATGTAAATCATCATTGCACAAACATTTTGAAATTAGAGGAAGTTGACATATTAGTTTATGACTTCCAATTGACAAAGAAAGGCACTCTTCGCTCCAAGACTATAGAGATTATCAAAAGATTGTTGGCACAAGAAATAGTTGCAACATGGGAACTTGCTAAACCAAGGCGTAGATCTCGAATGGATATGTCATATGAAATGTTGGGCATACATGAATACTCTTGGATGGTGCACTCATTGATAGTAGAGAAGAATACAGGTCATGTACATATTCATCCAGTCATTCATCTAAAGAAAATGTAGTTTCTGATGGCGTGTCAGAATCCATGTGTTGATTTGAATATTTGCACATGAAACATTTTTGTCTATTTTATTAAGATGGCATTGTTTGTATAGAAAATCTAAAGTAGTGCTTGAAATTTGATATGAATTACTTCTACTTCTTATGGTTTGATATATGATTTTATGATGAATATCATAAATTCTTTTAGTTTATATGGAAAAAGTGGTGAAATAATTTCTTAAATAATTTGTGTTTAACTCAGTGCAAGTTTTATATAGTGTTACTAAGAGACTAAATAAGTACAATTTTAAATTATGATAAAATGATATAATAATGCCATTTTTTGAAAATGTGTGCTACCGGTAGCATTAGTTTTCAATTTAGAGCTTGATTTTAAGGTTTTTGCAAACAACAATAACAATTGTTTTGGTCCATTTCTATATTTTTGACCCCAAATCAAAAAATGGTAATACCAGTAGTGTCATGTTCCTTCCCTAGTGGCCTTGGTCAAGACTTGGATCCTACCATCCCTAGGGGGTCTAGGAAGAATAATTAAATGAAGAATAATTAATAGGGATAAATTTTGGCACAAGGACTATAGTAATTAAAAAAAATTAATATTATGAGTTTTAAATCTTTTATAATAAATTCCTTATCATTATTAATTAAATTTTTAGAAAGCATTGATGTTCACATGGCTAGGAGGACAAACGAGGTCAAGGTGGACCTCGCCTACTCAAGTGGAAAAGTTAGAAACATCAAGGAGTCAGCTAAAAGCAAGGTGGCAGCATAGGAAAGTAGAAACTGGAAAAAGAAAGAAAACAACAGGCAAAGCACAAAGCAGGAAAGTTAAAAAGAAGGAAAGTGCAAAAAGAAACCAGTTTGGAAAAGCAGGCAACATTCATAAAAGTTGAGTAGGGCACACTTGCTAAATCAAGTTGAAAGACACAAAGCATGCAAGTTTTGCAAAGCGAGATGGTTTCTAATTCTCTCAAGTAATGCATCCTCACCTCTCACACGCGTGGATGACTTGTCAAGGAAGCTACCTACGCTATAAAAGGAAGATAAGGCGCACCTATCACATCTTTTCGTTAATCAATTTTTGTCTTGAGATCTCTTGCTACTTAGAGTTGAGTGATGTGCCTCAACCATTGATTGGGAGATGAACCCCAATGCCTTTCATGTTCTAGTCTGCCCATGATCAGATCCAGAGCCATGAAATGATGATATATAGGTCTACATCAACCCAATATTTAAGAATATTAAGCTTCCAGAGAGTGATACTCAATCACAGTGCCATTGGAGAGAGTATTGGAAGAATTCATCAAAAGGAGGTATTCCATTTCAGTGAAGGCACCCAGTGCAGCTCAGAAGGTCTAGTGCGCCCATCATCTACAACCATCAGCTATGATTTCATCCACATATCAAATCCAGTGTAGAATCTCATCTCCTCCTCCTCCTCTCATGCTCATTCTCTCAGTGTTGTAAGAGCTAGAGTGCCCAGGAAACCCCAAAGTAGACCTCAACGGAAGATTTTGTTGAAATGTAAATGGCCCTAGTGATTTGTGCATAGGACTTAGAAGTTGGCCCTGTTTATGTCATGTTTGCTGTTGCACACATTCCCATCATGGAAAATTTTAGAGGCTAATCTTAGCCCATGGGCTAAATTTAGGGGTTTTAATTTTTTAGTGGGCTATTTTTTAATTAAACCAGCATTTACAATGATTAGCCCAATTTTTATGTATTTATTTTTAGTAAATGGCACATTAGCCCCATAAAATATATAAAGGGGGCACTAAATTGAACCATTTAGCCCCTCTCATATACGATTTCAAGCTCCCATCGCCCAGTAAAATAACCCACTTGCACTAATTAGCCCAAATTTATAGAAATGCCAGTTGGTGAGGGTAAATTCGCCCTCCCGTGATCATGGAAATCCATTTTCGGTAATTTCATCCACATATTATGGATTAAAATCGATTTTCAGTTTTAAATAGCCCTATATATATATATATATATATGTTGTTTTCGATTTTGTTTTTTTATCATAGCTAAAAAGATTTTGGGTTTTTTCAGATTTCAGGATTTCGTGACTCTGGAACAAGCAATCAAATATATTGGGTTTTCTTGGCCAGATCTCAGAATTTCGGGTCTTTGGAGAAAGCAATCAAGTTGTTCCAAGCAAACGGCCTGATCCTAAATGACCTACCTATGCTGGAGATGCTTTTACGATTTCCTTATCAAACTTACTGACCTAAACCCCCCGCTATCCCTACACCGTGAACGGAAAGAAAGAAAGAACCGCACACTGGCAGCCAAACCAGATCTTGCTGTTGATCATGGGAACGTGAAATAGCTGCCCCTTTGAATTCTGTAAGTTGTTGCCGATTTCCTCCTTCCCGCCACATATTCACAGAAATCAGATAAGGAGGCCATGTTCTCCTTCGTCAAAGGATCAAATCGATTATTTTTCACGCAAGGCCCTAGAGAATTCGCCTCCAAGAAACCTCAGCCTTCTCTAAATTGAAATATCCTTAAATTATTTGCTAAATCTAACATTAATTACACCCGAGGCCTCGAATTGTGGCCTGGATCGGTAATTTCGATCACAATTGTGGCATTATGAAATTAGTGGGCTGATTTGGCTGTTTAATTCTTGGTTATTACCTTTCTTTGGCCAGGGAATTCTTCGCAGCTCGTCTTGATTTGTTTGTCAGCGTGGAAAAGATGTAAATTTGTGGTTAATTAGTCATAAAATTGGAGAATTTAGCGGGACAATTCAATTCAAATATCAACCTCAAATACAGTTTAATCCCCAGAATTGATGGTAAAGTTCTCAAATTTTGATACATTTCTTTGGTAAATTGTTTAATTTTGTACTTTTTATGTGTACCAATCAAATGCATTAATGGAATTATGCAATGACTAGATTGTTTAGACAGTTCTATTAGAGTTTTTTTTTTTTAAAGCAGGTTTTTCCTGTACTTCATCATGATAATACAGGCATCTTGTTTCAAAATTCATGATTTTTCGTTAAGTAATTCTTTTTCTAGATAATTCCAGCAATTTGTTGCAATGCTGCATCTAGTTATTGCAAAATAATTTATGGCAATTCTTTTGCTAGATAATTCCAACAATTTGTTGCAATGCTGCATCTAGTTATTGCAAAATAATTTCTGGTTAGATGAGAACTTTGTTTCTTAACAACAGTGTTCATATCAGTTCCTGACAGTTTGATATTTCCAAGCATGCCAAAGATCAACTTTTGTAATATATCAGCGGAAAAAGATTAAATACAATGTGACCACAAAATCAGAGCTCTAAAACATGCTCATGATCGCTTGTTGTAATTAAAAATTTAAGACAATGTTTGAAATTTTTATGAAAACCTTAACTTTTCATATAACGATTCATATGAGTGGTTTGCTATGTCTAAACAATTTTCTGGTCATATGGTTTAAGCAATTAGCTGCCTTTTGATATGGTTCATTAGGTCATGCTAGAGGGAAACCATGGGATTTAGGCTTTCATTTTATGTTAATATGGATGAATACACCTATTTCATTGGTTCCGGTCTTATTACTAAATTCTCTATGCACGAGTCATATGATGAAACTTGTGACTTCAAGTTGGCAATTTTGCTTATAGTTATAACCACTAGACCAAAATTTCAATTTTATGGGTTGAAAGAACTTGCAGTTTTTCTGATTGATATGAGTAGGCATGTGATTGATCTTTTGTGCTAACCTCAACGTCAGCCATTACTTTGAAAAGTGTACAAGGTGTGCATGTCGACGATTGATAAGGGTTGGAGGTACTAAGCTTGTGATCTTTTGGCAGTTTACCATTCATAAAACATTAGAAGAACTCCAGGTTGTCTCTGTGGTAGAGTGGAAATGTTAAACTATTTTGTATCCTTCACTTCTTATTTGGATACCAGCTTTGTTGAAATAAAATTATTTTGCAGTTGTATGTATTTGTACCCTTGTCATACAACTTTATTGATATTTAGCTTATTTTATGTGCCAGATAAAGTTGGACGTGGAGGGCTTAGTTTCAACTGGGCTTCCCGATAAATGAGATTTCCTATTTATTCTTTACTATTTGATGATGGAAAATTAGAGAGAACTATACTATTTTCCTGCATTTGATAGGGCAATGGAAGTTCCTTGCCCCACTTGTTTACTTAATGCTGTAGAATCTTTGCATGTAATTTATACTATATAGCCCTCCTCCAAGGAAAGTAGTTTATTGATTGGTTCTCCTAGAAGTGCCATAAGGAGAAGAATACAAGCTTTGATCAAACTTAGGTAGAGACTTTGGCAGCTATCAGGAAGAGGATGCCTTTTTGCGCCAAACATTGAAATAGTGCTTATCTCTGAGATTTGTTGCAGGCCTTCAGAGACTCCATGGGAAGACGGTTAGTGTTTTGATTTTTTTCTTTTGTTTTCTGGATTTAACATGTGTTATAGTTTATCACTTCGAAAAAATAGTTTAACATGTGTTATAGTTTATCACTTCGAAAAAATAGTTTAACATTCATATGGTTATCAAAGAATATATATATTAATTCCTCAACCTCAAAATATTGAAAAAACTCAGTAGTGTTTTTGGAAAATTTAATGATCTATATATTATTATATTGTAATTTTGTAGGCATATTTAGGTTGACGCTCCAGTTCAAATAGGATTACCCTAACACCCCTCCCATAGTGCAATTTGTATCAAAGATGTTTCACCCAAATGGTAAGTATTGTTTATAAAGACTCAAATTGTTTATGTATTCAACTTTCAGGATTCTAATGCCTGTACAAATACTGTGATTTGCATATGATTTAAATCGATGAAGTGTAGTGTTTGGTTTTGGTTTAGGGGAGAGTTGTCTATTCTTGAACAGGGACCAATAGTTGTCATAGTACTGGTCCCACACAGCCACCATATATTGACATAAAGACACCCATAAATTAAACATACATATTCCATATTAAGTGCGGTAAATATTTAAATTATGTCCAAAAATTGCCCATTAACTGACTGGGCAAATAGGTGTCCATAAATAGTCTTTATATGAAAAACAGTACAAAACATCTTGTCCCAACTAACTACAGATTTGCTCAGGGATCCAAAAGTACATGAACAACTAAATAACCCAACTTGTTTTTGCCACCTTCTACAAGGTACCTATCAAAGTAGGACCCACGAATATCTATTGGAGCCTAAATATCCCAACATTCATTAAAACCTGTTCAAACATTCATTAAAACTTGTTCAAGCAACATAAAAGATAGTGTCAGCCATAACTTGAAGATTGTTCAACATTCCAACCCACTGTATTCAATAAATGACACCTACCCATTAAATGCATCCATTAAACATATGGAAGCACAAGGATCATGAAACAGATGAAGGCACAGGGATCCACAATGATAAGCTCCCAACCATTAGATCACTTTTAAATCAATCCACAACACACATTGAAATTTGAGAGATTGCAATCCATGTGCAACCTTCTTACCAATCCAATTCAATAGCAAACAACTATAAATAAACTACAACCCTTACTGAAGTTGCATTTCATAAATTTGACCTGCAGAGTGTGCACAGTTGCATTTCAGAAATTCAAACAGTAGAGTGTGTGCACAGTGGAGGCATACCATCAGAAGTGTGTTCACAGTAGATTCAGGTTACTATTTATGTTATTTATATTTATGTTTATGTTATTTCCAGTTATGTTATTTATACTTCTGTTATAATCAGCTTCCAGTTTCCTTCTATATAACTAACTTCCCTTGTAATGTTATTTCCATTTCCGTTATAATCAACTTCCAGTTTCTTCTACATAATCAACCTCCCCTCTAAATGTCCAGGTTGTTGCAGGCATGGCAAGAGTCAGCAATGCAAGGAGAACAAGTTGTCGACTGAGCAGGGGTGCCCAGCTACGCTGCACCTCATCTGATGAGGAGATGGTTGATCATTCAAATGCCAACAATGCTCCCATCAATGTTGTTGAGAATGACAATGTGGTGGTAGAGGACACTGTTGTCCCACCATCAACCACACAACCACTTCCAACCACAGTTCAAGGAACAAGTTCAGTCACCAAAATCAGTGCAATAAGAGGTTGGACAAAAGAAGACATGCTAGCTACCATTGATGATATAGAGTTCAATGGATATTCCATTCGTGCTGCTGCTAAAAACATGGAGTTGCTACCTCTTCAGTACATTATTGGATAAATGGGCTCACACATACAAAGCGCAGAGGGCCTGTTACAGTTATGAGTGAAGAGGAGGAGGCCGAGGTGGTTCAGTGGTGTAAGGAGATGGCTGAAATGGGACATGGGCTAGAGCTGATACAACTAAAATCCACAGTGGCTCAAATCTGTAAAGGGAGGTCAAACCCCTTCAAAGATGGGTTTCCTGGTAAGTCATGGTGGTTTGGGTTTAAAAAAAGGCATCCAGACCTTGTGTTGTGTACAAATGAGGACCTAGATAGAGACAGGGCTCTAAATCTACGGCTTGCAATTCTGACTAAGTTCTATGCCACCCTTTCTAGTGCATATGAGAAACATGGGTATGCTCCAGACCATATATGGAACTGTGATGAAATAGGTTTACAGGCAGGAAGGAACTGTGGCATGTGTGTAATTTCCAAGAGAGGGAGTCGTAATGTGCCAAAGATTTTGCGTAGGAGCAAGGAGTGGATCACTATTCTATGTTGTGTCAATGCAATTGGTGCTTCAATCCCTGGATTTTATCTATTTAAAGGTAAAACTTAACTCAAAAACTATATACAGAATTGTGAACCAGGTGCATGCATGGCTGCACATCCCCATGCTTGGATGACCAAAGAACTCTTTTTGAATTGGCTTACTCACTTTGCTGCATCTATACCAGGCGGTGTCTCACTTGTAAATAGACACCTGCTGGTTTTAGATGGTCATGGAAGCCACATTGCTGTACAAACAATCGAGGAGGCTAACAATTTGGGCATCGACCTATTGACACTGCCTGCTCATACCACTCACAAGTTGAAACCCCTAGATGTCAGTGTGTTTGGGCCTTTCAAGAACTATTTCAGGGGTGAGCGAGCTTCGTGGATGGCAAAGAATCCAGGGGTGGAGGTTAAAAGGTTTGAGCTAGCCGAGCTTGCAAATAAAGCCTTTAAAAGGGCTCTCACACCTTCGAATATCAAGGTTGGGTTTAAGAGGACTGGAATATGGCCACTGAATTCTGAGGTTCTCATGCATGATACTAGTTGTAACCAGGCATTTGATCTGGATGGTCAGGAAGAAGGGGATGTCCAAGCACATGTTGATGGCCAAGAAGATGTGGAGGTAGAGGAAGATGTTGCTACTACTGATAATATGATATCCCTCTCTTAAGGAGGACCATATTGTGGTGATGAAGAAGAACAAGTAAGTGAAATACAATATAACAATGAACCAATTGACAGTAACATGGAGGTTGTTACACCAACTAAGATAGCTGCAACTTCTGCTTCTGACCTTCTTAATGTCTCTATGCAAGAAACAGTTGCAACTTCTGCTTCTGATCATGTCAATGAAAACGTTGATCATGCACCAGGAAGCAGCAATGGAGAATTGACTTTTCCAAGCCAGGTTACCCCACCATCATGGCTGGCAGAAGCCATGATGAATTTGGACAAAAATATTGTCTCAAGGACCAACGAAGAAAGCATGAACATGCCTTCACAACCAAGAGAATTGGAAGATGAAATTGTTCATTATTTTGTGGACAATGGAAACCTGGAAGAAGATAGTGTCCACAATGAGGTTCCAGCTGAAGAGGACAATATGGTTAAGATAGAGCAGGAGAACATTGACCCAAATATTGAAAGGCAAGTGTCAAGCAAGGAACATCAAGTGTCAAAGAAGGGCCAGTTGCTTGGTCAGTTCCTAAGGCTACCGGTAGAGAGAGTGTTAGCAAAAAGAAGGCGAGCAACAACAGACAATCTTCTTCTATGCCGAAGTTCACGGTTACTCACCTCAGAGGACTATATAAAACTATTGGTTGAGTCTGAGCATAGGAAATTTGAAATCCAAGATTTAAAGCAGAAAAAGAGGGACTTAGCTAAAGAAAAGAAGGTTGCAAGGATTGCTGCAGCAGAACTTCGAGCACAGGAAAGGCTTGAAAGAGAGAAAGAAAGACAAGAAAAGGCTCATAAAAAAAAAATGGCAAGGCAGGAAAAGGAATTGGGAAAGGCTCAACAATTGCTTCAAAAAGAACAAGGAGTGGCAGAAAGTTCTTCCATTAATGCAAACATAGTGGAGGGGAGCAGGATGATGCCAAACACATTGGAACATCTTGCAGATAATACTCTATGTTTCCAAGACCTCCTAAACATCCAAGTCCCCCGCTATCAACAAGTGCGCATGCCCACTTTATTCCCTCCTACCAGTGCAGGTGTCAGACATATGTATGATTATCGGGAGGCTCAACTTAATGCAGGGATTAGTAGCACAAGTGTGCACTGTGGCTACTCAATTCCTCCATGGCTACAAGAAGCAAATTGGATATCATATGGAGGCAACCCGTCACAACCTAATCATCCATTGTTAGGTATGCCAACCAACCTGGCTCAAGCAGGAAACTCAACAATATTGGGCAGTGAAGATCTTGGAGGACATCAAGCATAGGGGTGTCATATAGGGGCACCAAAGTTTTTGTTGTGACCACATTGCAATGTGGCTTTTGTAATCACTGGGTCTAACTACTGCAACATGGACATTTTGTATACAATACTAGACCATTTTGGGTACAATCCTAGGTCATATCGTTCCTTGATGTTTGCAGCATTGTAATCAGGGGTTTATCATCAGGTTTAATATACAATTTCATCATTTCAACAGCAAGCTGTAATGTTCTTTGGTTAAACATTTCATTAACATTTTTTAGGGTTTATGAATTTAGTTTGTTGTTGGTTTATGTTGCAATCATAGTTTGGGTTGAATTATTGAAGGTTCTATGGTTTATGTTGTAGTAGGGTCTATGGCTTATGTTGCAGTAGTTTGGGTTGAATTATTGAAGGTTCTATGGTTTATGTTGCAGTAGGGTCTATGGTTTATGTTGTAGTAGTTTGGGCTGAATTATTGAAGGTTCTATGGTTTATGCTACAATAGGGTCTATGGTTTATGTTGCAGTAGTTTGGGCTAAATTATTGAAGGTTCTATGGTTTATGCTGTAGTAGGGTCTATGGTTTATGTTGCAGTAGGGTCTATGGTTTATTGAAGTTTCATAGTTTGGGCTGAATTATTGAAGGTTCTATGGTTTATGTTGCAATAGGTTCTATGGTTTACAACTCTTGAGCCCTATACTCCTTAAAGTAGCAGTTAGGAATGGGGTTGAGCCATTACCTGGGTGTGATACCCATCCATGCGATGCTAACTGATTGGGAACATGCCCATATTTCTCTCCTATTATTAATAATGCTTCTATAAGGAATGTTCCATGGAGGGATCTCATGCATAACTTATTACACCTTAATATAGTATCATAATAATCAACATAACATACCTAAATAAGATCTAGTGTATGTACATTCCTATAAACAAATTCAATATCCTTTTGAAGGCTAGAACAACAGACAACAGTAATCAAGCCAACAAACTGTTTAATAAAACCATGTGTATATAAATGCCCATAATGCAGCAACTAATTTAACTTCTTCTATTTTTCCCATAATGCAAGTTATTGGCCCATAATGCAAGCAATGGCCTGATAAGATGGAGCAGGTCACTTGGTGTTAATAGTTAAAAGTAAAAACTACATCATACACTTGTAAATTAACAATAGCAGATCACTTGTAAACTGCATCAACAATAGCAGATCATAAGATGGAGCAGATCACTTGTAAACTGCATAAAAAATAGCCAATTTGGAAAACTTGCTGATATCAACAATTGAATTATGGGTATTCTTCCAATAAGATGAGACAATGGCAAAAGTCACTGTTGTCAACTGGCATCCATCCCCTGTATGATGCAGTTTTGACTTTTAACTATTACCATCCTACTGCAACAAAAACCATCAACATAAACCAACAACAAACTAAATTCATAAACCTGAAATAATTTAGGGACACTGCTGCAACATAAACCATAGAACCTTCAATAATTCAACCCAAACTATGATTGAAACATAAACCAACAACAAACTAAAACCATAAACCCCAAAAAATTTACAAACCCTGCTACAACACAAACCATAGAACCTTCAATAATTCAGCCCAAACGATGATTACAACATAAACCAACAACAAACGAAATTCATAAACCCCCAAAAAATTATAAACACTGTTGCAACATTAACCATAGAGCCTTCAATAATTCAGCCCAAACTATGATTGCAACATTAACCAACAACAAACTAAATTCATAAACCCTACAAAATTTACAAACCCTGCTACAACATAAACCATAGAACCCTCAATAATTTAACCCAAACTATGATTGCAACATAACAAACAACAAACTAAATTCATAAACCCTAAAAAATTTACAAACCCTGCTACAACAGAAACCATAGAACCTTCAATAATTCATCCTAAACGATTATTGCAACATAAACCAACAACAAACCAAGTTCATAAACCCCAACAAATTTATAAACCCTGTTGCAACCTAAACCATAAAACCTTCAATAATTTAGCCTTTATGTTGAGTACAACATAAACCAACAAGAAACCAAATTCATAAACCCCAACAAATATATAAACCCTGCTGCAATATTAACCATGTAGCCTTCAATAATTCAGCCCAAAGTATTGTTGCAACATAAACAAACAACAAACTAAATACATAAACCCTAAAAAATTTACAAACCCTGCTGCAACACAAACCATAGAACCTCCTGCAACACAAACCATATAACCTCCTGCAACACAAAACATAGAACCTGCAATAATTCTACCCAAACTATGATTGCAACATAAACCCTAAATTTTTTTTAAATGGTGCTGCAACACAAACTAAATTCATAAACCCTAAAAAAATTTTAAACGCTGCTGCAACATTAACCATAGAACCTTCAATAATTCACCCGAAACTATGATTGCAACGTAAACCATAGAACCTTCAATAATTCATCCCAAACAAATTCACCTCAAACCTAATAAATTCATAAACACTAAAACATTCATAAACCCTACTGCATCATAAACCATTCATAAACAAATTAACAGGAGCACAATAATCCATTCATAAACCTTACTGCATCATAAACCATTCATAAACAAATTAACAGGAGCACAATAATCCATTCATAAACCTTACTGCATCATAAACCATTCATAAACCCTGCTGCAGCATAAACAAATTAAACCCCTAATGTCAAATAAAAACCCTAATGCGAAATGCATTTCACCATTGCCACAAACGCAACGTAAACCCACCATAAACAATTCAAAGTGCGAACAGGAAGGCACCAACGCCACCGCCGGGAGCAGGAAGGGACCAAACCAATTCACCAACAAAAATGCACAAATTCACAACCAGGAAATGCAGAATTTAACCTATAAAAGCAGCAGAAATGGTCCACGAAATCCCCAGAAGGTTGAGAGTGTTGAAAAACATTGATGCAGGAATGGCTGGTAGGAAACCTACTAGCGCCACCAAAGAAGTGCGAGCAGAAACAACCATTGCCACCGGCGTGAGTCGGAAGGGACTAGCCACCGCCGTGAAGAGGAAGGGACCAGCACCACCGAAGAAGCACGAGCAGGACGGGACCAGCGCCACCGAACGAAGGCAACGAACGCGTGATGGAAGCCACCATCGCCACCAGCGAAACCAGCCGAGCAGCAACCAAAAAACACCACCACCGAACCGACGAAAACCTCCAACGAGGATCGCCGTAGACGACTTCATGGGCCTATGGTGTGCCGTGGGCATGGAGCGAGCGTCAACGTCGAGAGAACCAGCAGACATAACATATTGCAGTGACGAACGCCATCCATCGAGGGGTAAGGCACCAACTGTCCGCCACATCACAGTAGCACAGCAAGATAATGGCAGAACTAGAGCGGGACCGGTGCAGAACAAAAGCGGGGGTGGTGCAGAACCAGAGCAGGAGTGAACAGGAAATGGGGTGGCGGAGCGTTCACAGACAGGGCCCGAGCAACAATACACGGGAGGAAGGAGATATCGCGGGAAAAGTGCCGGAAAGACATTAAAAGTCGTGCCATAAAGGTCCCTTTATGGCGCCCACCCACCATGGGCCCAGGCTGCCCATGTGTCGACTCGCCAGCGTGGCATGGGGGAGGGAGCTACGTGGGGTGTCCAACAACTGGAATCCCTCCCCTCCCCTATTCTTTGTAGTTTATGGTGATGGTAGTATTTGCTTGGACATTTTGAAAAATCAGTGGACGCCAGCCTATGATGTAGCTGTAGTTCTCACATCCATTCAGGTACTGAACTCTTTCAGGTTGTGAGGTGATTTTTTTATTATTAATGTGATATTCTGAAAGGAGGGACATTTAAGTTCAAAATTTTGTTGTTGAACAATAAATATGGTATTATTTTGGGTGGAGTCATTACTATGTGACCCAAATCTGGATTCTCCTGCCAATATAGAAGTTGTTAAGTTGTACCGTGAAGATCACAGAGAATATAGGAAGAAGGTCCGCGAGGTTGTTGATCAGATCTTGTTCGCCGATAGGCGACTACAATTAAAAATGTAGCCAGAGGGCAATCGCGGTTTTTTAATCACTAGATGTCCCAAATTTGATATCAAGCAGATATTCCATGAGTAGATCAGTCGAGCACATCTAAAGGATCTAATTGAATTGGCGTTTCGAGGTCAATTTCCTAATCAAACGTTACTTAAATTAGTGTAATTTGTAACTTAGAATCCGTTGGCTAAAGTTTCGGATCCAGGAAGTCTCTTGCCAGGCTGGGCATGATGGAGAAAGAGGAGAGCTCGATCGATTCAAATCAGTGTAGTGGCTACGCTTATTCTGGCTATTCCATAATAGCAGATAATAGTTTCATAGAACTAACCTTTGGGATCCACTAAGTCTCTTGCCACGCTGAGCATGATGGAGAAGGAGAGATCGATAGATTCAAATCGGTGTAGTGGCTAGGCGTATCTTGACAAGTCCATAACAACAGATAACGGTTTCATAGAAATATAAACGTTGAAACGATGTCTTGTATTTGGCTCTTGCGCAAACTCTTATTGGATTTCCTTACTCCAATGAACTATTACTAAACTCCAGCTCGGGACAGAGGGCTTGGAGTCTAATGGCATCTCCGTTTAGCTTGGAGTATAAACTTACAATTGTATTAAGGTAAATTGCCAATTCTTTTAGCGCTGGTCAAGAGTGACATTGCTTGTTTATTTTTGTTCGTAAAAGATGACTGTATGCTCTATTAACTTGGTCGTTTCGTTTATTTAGCAGGTTGAATATGGAGGGTATAAAAACGGCGCATGGATTCAAAACTGTGCCAGGTAATATTCCCTTTACTCTATGTTATATATTAATTCTCAAATGTTGATTTCTGCGTAGAAAACCCTTATTCACTTATTTAAAACAAATAAATCTTGGGTAATATTTGCAGATCAATAGCAGTTACCTGCGTTCCGTGCTTTTGTCATGGCCTAGGGATTCTGTTTAAAAACTCTAAAAACTCTTACCTTCAAGGGATGGGTTTACAGAGTATAGATGCAAGATATTTAAGAGTCTATTGTTAAGGTTTAGGACGTGGAGAATTGTAATTTTCAGGTCGTTCTGCATTCTGAAATATATTTGTGATCAAGATTCAAATACATGAACATGATTCTTACAAATAGTGGTAGTAAAAGATTATTAATATCTCTCTATATATATGAAACTCAAATATCTTGCTATTTCATTTTTTTCATTTATACCTCACGGTAAACTCATACCCTGCGCATCTTCCATCTAATAACTAGCATCAAACATGGTACATGGTTTGTGCTTATATATATCGGCTCATAACTCATCGCGCATGCCATGTCAAACGCATAACTCCTCCAGTGCCACCAGGAGCCTTTGCGAGGATCAAAGTGTAATTTCTTTCCCAACTCTTAGTGCGCGATCAAAATATTCCTTTTTATGTTCAATTTGATTTTATAAATTTTCTATAGCACATTATTTTGCAATAATTCACAACTATAACCACTGGATTGCAATGTGCATGCAAAATTATAATTGCTATTGAAGTGAAGTTATACAATGATAATCTCTATCAAAACCAAGAAAAACAATAATAACACTAAAGTTTGCATGGGATAATCTTTTATTATTAAAAACCAATTATTTTAAAAGAGCAATAAAAGAATCAACCAACAACCAATGTTTTTGAGTTGGTTCATTTAATAATTTGTGATATAAATACATAATTGGTTGGATTAACTGAAATTATGAGGATAGTTGGTAGTTGTATTTCTTAGGCCAATGTTAATGACTATGTTGTAGTTTTTATTAATGATATTAAATGAATTTGAAAGAGACTATGGCGAAAATTTAATGAATAATTTTGTTGTGAAGTGGGTTTTTTATGATAATGGTCAATTTTTTGTATTTTAATGATGAATAGGTTTGAACAATCGAGAAAACAGAAAGAAAAATATATATTCCGTTGAATTTATTGCTTGTAAATTCTAACAGCCACTCACCACTTAGAGGATAAATGAAGATAAATTGGCTAATGAACTTTATAAGCATAATTCATATATTGCACCATCACACACTTCAACACATTTAGTAAGAGTTACATTTTAAGAATCTCATGGATAATTCATATATTGCACCATTACACACTTCAACACATTTAGTAGGAGTTATATTCCATGACTCTCATGGAAGGAGTAATTGTTTGGTGGGTGTTGGATTTTCTTCATAATTTTCACAAATGTAGAGCTATCCTTTTAGATATTGTATATTTTTTATGATGTTGTTTCTCAATACATGTAAAGTTTGTGAGAGCGTTGTGCTATCTTGTCTTTATTTTAATTTTACATTGTCTATCATTCCAAAAAAACTCCTAAATAACACCCATCCGCATCACTACATCAAAAACACTTAAATACACAAAGAGCCTTAGTGAAACTCTCTTTTAGGGACTACCCCCCTTGGCTTCGTTAGGAGTTTGCCTAAACAGAGGAGCTGGGATTCAGGTGACAGTACCTGGCTCATTGCTTGCCCCCAAGGCCACACCTCTCCCCACTTTCCAGTGAGGGAGACAACTTTCAAAAGGTTTCTGCTGCTGGTGTGCAGTTTGGCGGACAACATCAATACATATAATGAAATCAATAGCTTGGATATTGTAGATTTTGTTATACTATGGTTTCAATAAAAATAATAAAAACAATTATATAAATTGGACACGTATTGTATTACATAATTCTAAAAGCTCATCCTTCTAGTATAACACTAAAGCTTAATTTATTTTTAACAACATAAATACATTTGAATATTATGCAACATGAAGGTTAAAAATAATAAAAACAATTATATAAATTGGACATGTATTGTATTACATAATTCTAAAAGCTCATCCTTTTAGTATAACACTAAAACTTAATTCATTTTTAACAACATAAATACATTTGAATATTATGCAACATGAAGGTAAGCGGTTTATTTCAAAATGACCAAAAAAAATTAAAACAATAAATATTGTATATTAATTATACAAACATTGGCCATTTCAACTATTTATACATTAAAACATAGGCATAAAGCTCTAATACCAAGTAAAGTTTATGAAATTATTATCTCAAACCTACTATCTCCTTTAAGAAGCTCCAATGGCTATCAAGATCTTTTAGATCTTTCTTGGAATTTGGTATTAAACCAAGATTTTTATACAATGTTTTTTGAAATTTGGTAATCTTAACACTCTGGAGTGACAATAAGTATTTTTGTTATAAAACATTTGAAACTCAACATTTTTTGTAATTTTGGTGTAATGATTATATATTTTTACTTTAAGAATTATATAAAACATTTGAAACTCAACATCTTTTGTAATTTTGGTGTAAGGATCATATATTTTTAGTTTAAGAATTATATTTTTCAGATTTTAGAAATACAAATTACAATGCAAGATGGCATGGTTGATATAACCAATTTTCAATAAAATGAATGTATTCATACTTGGAATTTGACAAATTGAAAAAAACATTCATACTTGGAAGTTGGCAAATTGATTTTTTTTAAAATGAAGGTAAATAATGAATAAATGAGGTTCTTCTTAAATTTTCAAGCCCCTTATTAAATTCGAAACCCTAAGCATATAATCTAAAAAGATATATATTCCATCTCATTAGGTAATCTATATTATAAAGCATTTATTTTAAAGTTTGGATTCCTAGTTAATATCTTTAATATTAGATGTGTATGACATGCTTTGTATTTTAAGCTTTTTACTGTTTATATGTTTAGAATTTATAGTTTATATGCTTATTTTGGTTTTATTTATTTTTATAAAAATGTTTTGATATTTAGATTTAAGATTTAATGTGGAGAGTTGTATAAGCAAATATATAATATATATTAAGAACATTTAACTATAGTGAACAATAATAATATATTATACATTAATAATAAATAACAAATTTATAATTAATTAGTATTAATATTATTATTAATAATAATATTAATAATATTAATAATATTAATATTTAACATTATTATTAACAACATTAATAATTAATATTAATAATATATTGATATTAATTTAAAAAATTAATAATAATAATGATGATGATGTTAACAACATTAAGTAATTAATACTAATGTTAAAATGAATAATATTTTAACATTAATATTAATAAGGTTAACATTAATATTATTATTCACACTAAATTTAATATTATTGTTAAGATTAAATTTAATGAACTATTATTAACATTAATGTTAATTATAACATTATGAAACAATGACATTAATATTAATATTAACATAATATCAACTTCAACTTAACATAACCTTATAAAATTGTTTAGTCTCAGTAAAATTGTTTTACACCTCACTTTTGAATACATAATAATAATTGGAAATTTGCAGGATATAATCTCAGTATATAATCCGGAAGTTGGTTATTTGGCTTAAAACCCCACAGTTTTTCAATATAGACATCAATTTATTAATGTTTAGTGTTGTTTTGTATATATTTATAATATTATTATTGTTTGTATTTCTACAAGGCAGTGACCAAGCTGCGTGCAACTCTTGTTCTTTCTAGTTTCTACTCCCTTCTTTGAGCTTCCACGTGGATTTTTCTTAATTTTATCACCCTTCTCTAGCTTAATGACTAGGGATTGAGGGTTTATATGCATATGAATTGGTTAAAGGGTTTGAGACTTCAGAGTACTCTATTGATGGTATTTTATGTGATTGCAATAACAACTGCTAGGTTGATCTTTTGGTTACTTAGGAGAATGGAAAACGTGGATTGTAGCCAAACCTAGTTTGATGTAATTGTATCATAATGGAATTAATTGAAGAAATCCTGTGTGAATAGGCATGAAATCAAATAAAAATTATATTAATTCAACAAGTACTGGATAATGGATCTTTCTCTAGGATATTATAGTTTAATGAATATGTTGTTTTATTATTATATGTGGTTTATGCATTATTGAAAAATTCGCCAAGTCTTCATAATGTTTTATAATTTAATAAAAGATTCGTCAATACTTTACAAGGTTTTATAATTTAGTGAAAGATTCGCTAAGTTTTTACAAGATTTTATAATTCAATAAAAGATTCACCGAGATTTTACAAGATTATATAATTTGGTGTGACATTCGCCAAAAAATTATATATATGTATTATTTAATTGATAAAATAACCTTCATATTTTCCTATGTATCATGGGGATTAGCCCAATTATTATACATAGAAATTTAGGGTGGGTTCTTAAAATTTTCCCTGATTCCCATATATTTATCAGAACCTTAATATCCCAAATTCTTAATCCCGGAGTCATCTAATTGTGTCCTTGACCAGTTCTTTTCTAACTAGTTTTGTTAACTATTTTCTACTTCTCAAAATTATGTTGTAAAGTTTTAAATTTTGCATAATATAAACTCCAACCTGATCTGGGATATTACAGTGGTATCAGAGCATGGTCCTCTGAACCTGCTCGTGACAAATTGTAATGAGTCCTAAGAGAGTTCCATTCCCCAAAGGAAAGAATCCTGAAGAACCTCCTGTTGAAGAAGAGGTGGAATCTACCGGAGGGAAAAAGCGAGGGAAGGATATGTCTGACTTAGATGAGAAGGAAGAGTTCAAACTCTTCGTGCAAAGTATGTTAAAAGGGTTGCATGACATATCTTAGAACATCATTCAATATGAGAAATACACTAGAGAATTATTGGCTAAGCAGCTAGGACATAAAGATGGAGAAGGGAGAAGCAATGGCTCTGAAAATGAATAAAGGAAGGTCCCTGATGGATCCATCTTTTCAAATATTGGGCCTCATAATAGGCCTAATGAATTCAAAGAGGAATTCAAGTATCAGCCTCGACATACCATGCCCAAGTTCCTTGAGGAACACAAGGAGGATCATGAAGTACCGACTGAATCAGTTGCTTCCTGGGAGGAGCGGTATGTAGAATACCAAACCTTGAGTGAAGAATGCAGAAGGGAATTGCCTTTCAAATATTTTTGTGAAGAAAAACATAAAAATCATCCAAGAGGAGGTCATAGGCTACCAACACACAATTATGAGCTAAGAAATGCCATTGGTAAGATACAATTACCCTTCTTTGATCCTCAAAGTGTACTGCTAGCTCCTGGGTGCAGAAGCTAGACACATATTTTCAACTGAATCCCATGGCTGAGAGGGATGCCATCAGAATGAAAACTTTGCATTTGGAAGGAGAGGCAAATGACTAGTGGTTCCATGGCATGAGAAACTTGGGCCATGATTAAGTGACTTCCTATGAATATTTCACTAGGAGACTAGTGGAGAGGTTTGATAAAAGAGACCTTGAAATCTCTTTCAGGGAGTTGGCACATGTGAAGCAAACCGAAACTCCTAAAGCATACATATCAAAGTTCTAAAACATTGCAGTGATGGTCACTGACATCTATGAGATTATCTTGATCCTCCTGTTCACGAAAGGATTAGCAGAGCCATTGAGAGGACTGGTAAAGGCATACAGACCATCCACTTTACAAGAAGTAGTGAGAAGAACAAGGGATCTACAAGATTTCATCCCAAGAACAAGGTATCCTCCAAAGGTTAATATGCCTACAAAATTTCAGAATCAAAGAACACCTTTAAATAATGTGGCTTCCCCTAACAAGAAGGACTACTCACATAGAGATCAGGATGAGTTAAGAAGGAAGAAGCTCTGCTTTTCTTGTCAGGAACCTTGGGTTGCGGGCCATAAATGTGCTAAGGGGAAAGCACACCACATTGAGGTATTTTCAGAAAGTGATGAGGAAGAAGTGGAAGAAGAAGCACCAGTAGATGATGGCTATGAAACAACATGGGAAGAATAACCCCCGCAACTAGAAAGAAAAATTGCTGTGTTAAGTGTAGTTCCCCGCTTCCATACCCTGAGATTCAAGGGGGTAATGCAAGGACAAAAAGTTTCAGTTTTGGTCGATGGGGGTGCCACCCAAAATTTCATTAATGCAACCATGGTAGAGAGGAGAAAGATACCCACATAAAAATTTGTAGGTTTCACTATCATCATTCTGGGCAACAACACTATGGAGTGTAACCGATGGATTCCAAAATTGCAAGTGATTGTGGGAGATTATACTATGACTGACAGCTTTTATGTTGTCAATGTGGCTTATACCAATATGGTGTTGGGAGTGCAGTGTTTGTACTCCATTGGGGAACATTTAGTGAATTACCAGATATCGCAAATGAGCTTCAAAGATGCTGAAGGGAAGCAAGTGTTTTTTAGGGGTGTCAACACCTACCCAAAACAAGCAATTCTGCAAATAGTATGAGGTTGGTATTCATGCATGGTGATATTGATTGGGATACTGAATGCTTCATTACCACTTAAGGAACTTCCATAGATGTATCAAACCATCCGTAGGACATCCAAAGGCTACTACACAAACACAAGAAAGTGTTTGAAGATCTTACATATGGAAGGCCTCCTAACAGAGGTACTGAACATTGGATTGAGATGGAAGTTGGCACACTTCCTATCAAGATCCATTCTTATAAGCACCCTAAAATATTCAAGGATGAGATTGAGAAGACCATCAAATATTTGCTTGAGATGGGATTCATAAGACCAATCTCAAGTTCCTATGCATCATCAATGGTCCTAGTAAAAAAGAAGGACAAAACAATGTGCATGTGCATTGACTATAGGGCCTTGAACAAGAAGACCATCAAAAATAGATATCCTATCCCAAGGATCAATGAATTGATGGATGAGCTGCACGGAGAAAAATACTTTTCCAAGATTGATCTCTGCTCCGGATACCATCAAATGAGGATGAGGGAAGAAGACATCCATAAAACTACTTTCAGGTGCCATTATGGGCATTTTGAGTTTCTTGTCATGCCTTTTGGCTTGACCAATGCACTGGACACCTTCCAATCCTGCATGAATAAAGTTTTCGGTAAGAAGCTATGTAAGTATGTCCTTGTTTTCTTTGATGATATTCTGATTTACAGTAGGACATGGGAAGAGAACCTGCACTACTTGGACAATGTCTTGACAATTCTTGCAAAACAGTCTTTTTATGCCAAATTGTCCAAGTGTGAGTTTGGATTGACTGAGATCCTCCATCTGGGTCATATCATTGGGAAAGAAGGATTCAAGGTGCATATGGAGAAGATAAAGGACATACTTGATTGGCCAAGCCCAAATAACATCACTTCCTTAAGGGGATTCATTGGTTTGTGCACCTACTACATGAAATTTATGAAAGGATTTTCTAAACTAACATCCCATCTAACAGATATCACCAAGAAGGGAGCCTTTTGTTGGTCAGAGGAGGCTGAAAAATATTTCAACATAATGAAGGAAATAACGAGCAGTTTCCCAGTACTTGCACTTCCCAATTTCACTTAGCTCTTCATATTGGAATGTGATGCCTCGAGAGAGGCATTAGAGCAGTTTTGATGCAGAATAAGCATTCCATTTCCTATGAGAGTAGAAATTTGCAGCCACATGAGAGGCATTATTCAATTTATGATAAAGAGATGTTGGCCATCATGCATGCATTGGCCAAATTTAGACAGTACCTAGTAGGAGGCAAGTTCATAGTAAAGACTGATCACAACAGTTTGAGACATTTTTTGAACCAAAAGGAGATGAATGATAGACAACAGAAATGGGTAAGTAAGGTTCAGTCCTATGACTTTGAAATATAATACAAGAAAGGTAAGATGAATGTGGTAGCTGATTCCCTCTAGAGGAAACCTGCTTTTTCTTTGCTGCAAGTCCCAACTGATTGGAAAGTCCAACTAGTTATGGAATACTATAAGAACCGTTTTGCTTGTGAAGTGTCAGATAGGTTGATTCAGGATTATGCATACAAAGTCCTTAATGATGCCATTATTACAAAGACAAAAAATTTCTAGTCCCTAGATCCAAATTAAAAGAAAATATTTTGGGGGCTTCCCACAATGCACCAATAGCGGGCCACCCTGGATTCCCAAAAACTTACCGGAAGGTGAGAGAGAGGTTCACATGGAAGGGCCTAAAAAATTATGTGTAAAGGCATGTAAGGGAGTGTACTGCATGAAAACAGAATAAAGTTGAGCACACTCATCCCGTTGGACTCCTACAACCCCTACCAATTCCAGAACAGAAATGGGAAAGCGTGTCCATGGATTTCATCACAGGTTTGCCTAAAACTGAGGGTAAGGATAGTATTTTTGTAGTAGTTGACAGATTGACTAAATTTTCTCACCTTTTTGTTGTCACGTTAACTATTACTTCCAGTCAAGTTGTTGCACTATTTTTTAAAAAAGTATTCATATTGCATGGTCTTCCCAAGACTATAATAAGTGACCGGGATAGCAAATTTACTAGTGCTTTCTAGAAAACTTTGTTTGAACTAGTTGGAACTAGTTTGAATATTAGCACAAGATATCACCCTCAGAATGATGGCCAAACTGAGAGGGTAAACCAATGGTTGGAGGGTTATCTCAAAAATTATGTTACCGGGCAACAGAAAGCATGAGTCAACTGGGTACACTTGGGGGAATTCTGTTGTAACACTACATTCCATCTCTCCATTGGAATGAACCCATTCAAATATTTGTATGGGTATGAATCCCCCACATTTGTAGATATTATTTTTGGGGATTGCAGAGCACAAAAATAAAAGTATTGGCTACAAGAAAGCCAAGACATACTCAATGCACTCAAAGAAAACTTGCAGGTTGCACAGAACCAACAAAAGGTGAATGCAGATAAGAATAGAATAGACCGAACCTTCCAAGAAGGTGATTTGGTCTATTTGAGATTGAAACCATACATGAAATGCACTCTAAAATAAAAAGGGGCTAAGAAATTGTTTCCAAGGTTCTATGGACCTTATAAGATCACAAGGAAAATTGGTGAAGTTGCATATGAATTAGATCTACCCTCAGGGAGCAAGATACACAATGTTTTCCATGTGTCATGCTTGAAGAAAGCAGTTGGCCAACAAGTAATTGTTTCAGAATAATTTACTCCTATCGATGATGAAGGACACCTGGTCTTAGAACCAAAAAATATTTTGCAGGTTAGAGAAAGGAAGTTGACGAGCAGAACCATTAAACAATATCTAATGCAGTGGAAGGGGTTTCCTAGTGAAGATGTAACCTGGGAAAGTGAATAGATTCTACAACATCCTGGATTGCAACTGCTTGAGGACAAGAAGTCTTGGGGAGGGAGGACTGTCATGTTCCTTCCCTAGTGGCCTTGGTCAAGAATTGGATCCTCCCATCCCTAGGGGGTCTAGGAAGAATAATTAATAGGGATAAATTTTGGCACAAGGACTATAGTAATTAATAAATTTTAATATTATGAGTTTTAATTATCTTTTATAATAAATGCCTTATCATTATTAATTAATTTTTTGGAAATCATTGATGTTCACATGGCTAGGAGGGCGCAAGAGGTCAAGGTGGACCTCACCTACTCAAGTGGAAAAGTTAGAAACATCAAGGAGTCAGCTAAAAGCAAGGTGATAGCATAGGAAAGTAGAAACTAGAAAAAGCAAGAAAAAAACAGGCAAAAGCACAAAGCAAGAAATTTAAAAAGAAGGAAAGTGTAGAAAGAAACCAGTTTGGAAAAGCAGGCAACATTCAGAAAAGCTGAGTAGGGAGCACTTGCTAAATCCAGCTGAAAGACACAAAGCATGCAAGTTTTGCAAAGCAAGATGGTTGCTAATTCTCTCAAGGAATGCGCCCTCACCTCTCACATGTGTGGATGAATTGTCAAGGAATCTACCTAAGATATACAAGAAATATAAGGTGCACCTATCACATCTTTTGGTTAATCATTTTTTGTCTTGAAAGCTCTTGCTACTCAAAGTTGAGTGATGTGCCTCAACCATTGCTTGGGAGATGAACCCCAATGCCTTTCATGTTCTAGAATGTCCATGATCAGATCTAGATCCATGAAATTCTGATACATAGGTATACATCATCCCAGTATTGAAGAATCTTAAGATTCCAGAGAGTGATCCTCAATCACAGTGCCATTGGAGAGAGTATTGGAAGAATTCATTAAAAGGATGTATTCCATTTCAGTGAAGGAACCCAGTGTAGCTCAAGAGGTCCAGTGTGCCAATAATATACAACCATCAACTATGATTTCATACACATATCAAATCCAATGTAGAATCTCATCCCCTCCTCCTCCTCTCATGCTCATTCTCTCAGTGTTGTAAGATTTATCTAGCATTGGAGATTCATGGAAGATATGAATGTAATAATTTATCTAATCTCTGCTCAAGACCTACAATTTAAATTTTATGTTGTTCATTAAATTATATCAGAACCCTCATTTACTTTAGAAGTGAAATTTGTAATCCTCTAAGGAAATTTGGAACAAGCAATTCGAAGACTAGCTCTTTATGTAAATTTTATTGACTAGTTTTACCATTTCTGTAATTTAGAGATATGTAGGAGTCAGTTTTCTGATCTGATGGTCATTTGTGAATATTGATACAATATTAAAGCATCCCTAGTCCTTTCCCTAAGGATTATAAGACATATCATCATGTTTGGATGAGTTTGTAAAATTATTAGTTGAGTAGTCCAACATAGCGCCCTTGTCTCTTTTGATCCCAAATTCACCCAGAACCTCCCAAATTCCATGAAACTCTTCTCCATCATTTAATTGGGATTTTAATGTCTGACATACACCATTGTTTACATTCAGGTGTAAACACTGAGTCTAGTATGCATATGCTGGAGTGCCCAGGAAACCTCAAAGTAGACCTCAATGACAACTGAAATGGCCCCAGTGCTTTGTGCATAGGACTCAGAATTTGGCCCTGTTTCTATCATGTTTGAAGTTTCACACATTACCATACATTTGGAAGAACCTTAATATCTCAAATTCTTAATCTGGAGTCATCTAATTGTGTCCTTGACTAGTTATTTTCTAACTAGTTTTGTTAACTAGTTTCTGCTTGTCAAAATTGTGATGTAAAGTTTTAAATTTTGCATAATATCAACTCCAACCTGATCCGAGATATTATAGGTAGCACCACTTTTTTATTCGTTTTTTTTTTTAATGCAAAAATATGGGTTTTTATGGCTAGAGTTCTCATTTTGAGTATAAAGTTCTCATCAAGTTGTATAACTTGTTTACGACTTAATACTTTGAAATAAATACTTGAACATAAACAACTTACAAAAATACAGAGGACCAATCAAAACCTTTCAAAACCTAAGCAATATAACTTTTTAAGGAAATCACTGTCCAAAGCAAGCAATCTTACAATCATTATGAGAACAAGCTAATGAAAATCTATATAACATTTTCCTTTATATGAAAGCACTCCCAAGGGCATCAAAAGACTTAAGAGATTCCTAAATGAACCGAAGGAAAACTATGATTTCATGGAATATTTAAATTTTCTTTTCATTCAAGGAATAATGAAAAAACCACAAAATGATGATTTTGATGACTTAAAAATAAAAAAAATTGAAAATCCAAGAAAGACCCAAATACCCATTAGATTTGATTAACCTAAATCTCCAAAATAATTGGGACATTTTTTACCTTAACCAGGTGCTCATGCCTTTTCATCAACAAAGGTGCAAGTGGAAGGGTGCAACCACTCATGGTTCCTGTTCAAAAATTGTGTGTGTTCATGCTTTTTTCTAAGGAAAAGTGCGAGAGAGACCTATGAATCCTAATTAGGTAAAAAACTTTAAAAAGTAGTAAGTTTTCAAGGGGTTCTTCTAAGGGAGACTAGGGTAAGGGTATAATGGACCCTATAATACCTATTACAGTCTCTACATTTTTTTGATATGCCTCTAACTTTGTGAAGATAGCTTCTAACACTAGTCTTTCAACCAATTTTGCAAGCAAGGTTTGAGAAGAAACATTCAAATGAACTCTCTTAGACTCAAACAAGACAGTTAGATCTACTAGGAAATCAAGGTTTTTGAAGCAAATTCCCTTAAAGACATGGTAACATGCGCCACAAACAAACAATGAGATTGTGCTTTAGACTTTCACATTCAAAGCTTACAAAACAAAATCAACTAAAAGGAAATGAACAAAATACATCAAACTTTTCACAATTTCATTCAATATGAAGGAAAATGCACTTCCAAATACTACCATATCACTCCAAACAAAAAACTGAATATTCTACAATGCTCAGAGATTCCAAATAAAACAAGTCTTTCAAGAAAAAAAGGAAAAATTTGAAGAAAAATACAATAATATGTTTGACTCGTGCCTATGCACTACATAAAACATGAGCATGTGTGCTTGTCTCCACATGAAAGCGCAAATACACCCTACCAAATGCATATGTACCCATTTGGGGGCACAAATGGCACCCGAGTTTAATTAATTTAAGCTAAAATCAAGAAAAATTCAAAATTTTGGATTTGTCACAAGGTTTGGGCTGTGACTGAACCTAACAGAGATTGAAGCACCCAAAACATAACCAAGAAATCAAGCATCAAGGTCCCTACAAAGGTTAACTTCTCCAGTATGGTCTCCAGTTCTATTGTTCACAATTTATCCTATGACTAGGGATGAGGTCACCAACATACTAGGGTAAACATGGACAGACCTAAGAGATTTATCTACAAGCTAAAATGATTCATAAACATAAATTCAACACATTACTAGACTCTATCAAGCAAGCAAAACATGATGGGAAGAGGAGGAGGAAGCAGGATGTGTGGACATTTTTCCCATGGAAAATCGTTGCTATTGCCACACTTTTCCGTTGCTATAGCGACAAACAGGACTCTTTGTTTTCGTGGCACTAATTTCATTGCTGTAGCCACACTTTCGAACATTCGTGGCTATAGCACCGAACGTTCGTGGCTATAGCGATGGATGTTTATATTTTAAAAATAAATAAATGAAGCAATCTTCATCTCTCTAGCCACGAACGTTCGTGGCTATCGCAACGGTTGTTCATATTTAAAAGAAATAAGTGAACCGATCTCCATCTCTCTAGCACCGAACATTCGTGTCTATAGCACCGAAAGTGCATGGATATAGCACCGAAATAGCGTGGCTATAGCAACAGAGGATCATATTGAAAAGAAATAAGTGAACCGATCTTCGTCTCTCTAGCAATGAAAGTTCATGGCCATAGCAACGAACGTTCATGGCTATAGCACCGAAATTTCGTGGTTATAGAGATGGATTCACATATTTTAAAAAAATATGTCCGTCACTATAGAAACGACAAGCCCCGGCAAGTTTCGACGAACTTGCTATACTAGCGACGAAAATTTTCGTCACTAGGATAGCAAGTTCGTCGAAACTTTCTAGCGCTTGTCATCTCTATAGAGATGGACATGTCTATTTTTTTTTTTAAATAATAAATAAATTTGGAGGTGATTGCATACAACAACAGAAGTCAATTATTTGTTATCCCCACCCCATCATTTTAAAGATCTACTAAACACTCGTAAAGATCTACAACAACAAAAGTCAATTATCTGTTATCCCCACCCCATCATTTTCAACACTTGTTACATAATTATTTTTTGTAGCTTCCTCCTAAATTGAAGCTCTGTTAAATGCACATTTTTCCTCATTATGTGTTTGAAGTTCTGAAATAGAAAGAAATGTATGATGATAAGATAGACAATTGCTTTGGGATGTCCACACAAGCTCCAAGCATTCACACCAATACCTTCTTTCATCATAATGAATTTTTTGCTTCCTCTCACAATACCTGGGAACTTCGGAAGGTTCATATTCTAGAGAAGGAGCAAAATTCTTTTCGAGGAGCAAAGCAACCTTAGTACTAAGGAAAACACCACAGTTTCCATTATCTTTAAATTGCTTCACTTGAAACCTATGAATATCATTGTACACATCATTTTTTGCTTCATGAGATCTTAATTCTTTCCATTGGAAAATGGATTCCTTAAATTCTCTCTTTAACGGCTGTTTGTCTCTTAACCAACAAAGGAGCTACTCAATTTCTGCCTCAATTTCATATGAAACCCATGTAAAATTAGTAGCTACATTTCCTCCTATAGAATTTTGTTGAGATTCCTTTATCTTGTTATCAACTAACTCTATCACTTCCACAAATGAAAGCTTAGAGTTACCAAATATATTTGGCAATATATTGTTCTCGCAATGAAATGAGACATTCATACTATATGTCTCGCAAGTCCTCGTCCAAATTCCTATAACATTCTCATTTTCTGCAAGAGACATCCCTTTATTATGTGCTTATGGAACTTCAACCACTAGCTAAGGATGATTATTGTTCCTACTTAAGGCCCATTACAATCGACCTATGCCAGAGATTACACACCAGTCAAGCCAGTCCTTCAAAATCCTATGCAGCCCAGATGTCCAAGATAGATGCAATGCTTCATTCCAAAGGCCAATTTTATGTATAAATTTAATGGGGTACTAGAACTAAATACTAGCATTTCTTTGTTGGTGAATTCAAAGATGTATTTGTTTGATCCTCAATATACCTACATGCTACTCCTTAACTTACAACTACTTTAGTTACCAAATCTAACTTTAAGTTAAGCTCTATAGAGCAAAAGGTTTGACAACATTCACTAATAAGGGGTAGTCATAATTTTATTAAGATTTTGTATCCATGATCACTACTGAAGTACCTTGCTATGCAGCATCAATTGGACGAGTTCAAGGATATATCTTCCCGAAATTCAGATATAGTCCAACGTAAACACTACAATTGGGGATGTGCCGAATGAAACTTCTCCAATGTCCACTAATGACCTAAAATGTAGTCAACAGGACTGTAGTAAAAAATAGAATTGAGAATGACTAATGCAACTAAAACATTAGTAAGAAGGGGTATATGGAAGTATAAGATCTATGCGGGTTTAGAAATCCAAAATAAAAAATAGAGAAGAAATCCTGAATGTAGTACCTTTAGTATGAAAGAAAGCAGTAATTGATGCAATAAATGTTTCGAATTTTAATATGAACTTAATTGACGCAAAAGGCCAACAACAACATTACTTCCATCCATCCTTCCATTTCTTGATTCTGTCAAGCCTAATGTTCTAAAATTGCTGAACGTTTTTTTTGTTAAATGAAACAATCTTACAAACAATTGTCCGAACAAGAACTCAAAATCCACTCTCCTCTGTTGTAGTAAGGAACTAGGGAATAGCTTTGGTTCTTTATGGTACCCAAAATTTTATGATGTTTCTTCAACCCAAAACTCTCAAAGGTAACAGGTAGCCTGTATGACCAAATTATAGGAAGTATAATCATGCAGTATGTATCGCATATAGCCGCTGGATATTGATGCTTGTAATAAGGTGGAAGGATGAAATATTTTGTCCTTCTGTCATCTTAGATGTCTGTCAATTGCATTAACTCGAAACACTGCAAAAAATACATTGACATGAGTCTTCTCGTCCAACAGATTGAAATACTTCTGAACAGTTAGATTGCCTAAGTAATGACAAGAAAAAATATTCATGAGTAATGATTTTAGTCTGAATGGCCATGCATTGCACTGGATAATTACTAATTATTGACGACAGGTAAATCCTGCATCAGAAAAATGGCCAAGTTACTTTGTTTTCAAGAGCTTACACATCAGAGAAGTAATACAAGACAAACTCATCCGCTACCCTCATTTAGAAATGAAATTGTATAGAAGAGATGAGCTATTCATACTCCAATTTATTGGCCACCAAATTCTGGCTACTATGAAGTATGAATTCAATTACAAAACAATGTTAATCAAAATAGCACAACTGGGTTGCACACAAACTTGAATGTTGACTTGGATAGCTAAATCAAAAGAAAAGATGACAGATATAAATTACAAATATACCATATACAACCCCTTAGAGCTCCTAGATACACAAAAGTTGGAGGGAAACTGAGAAGTAACTGTTTCTGATGCCAACAAATGTAACCTTCATCTGCAGAAACTTGCAAAAACACATTCAATTCTCCAAAGGGTATGTGATGCCACAATCATCTGCTTGAACATATTTGATATGCCAGAAACATGAATAAGAGTGGGCAGACATAGAGGATACTTCCAGTTTCATCCAACTTTATTGCTTCTAAATGATTCGTTGTGCCAACAACAACTGCCACCACCCAGGGCAAGGTTGGTGAATCTTGTAAGAGAAGTCATAATATTCAACAAGAAATGTGATTTAGGGGAAGTTTTGTTACCTTGAGCACAATTTTCTTACTTTTGCTTATATCGAAACAACTTTTACTTGAGATCATCTACAAACAATTATTTCTATTTTAATCACAGAGATATATGTTGCATTAAATTCAATGCATAATAGGATGTCTGAGACTACTAATTCATCCTTTCTAAAGATAGAAATGGTACCCTAAAGAAACCATCTCAGGTTTCAACCATACACTGCAAAGTTTTCTCTTTCAGAAGTTGAAATTGAAATTGGAATTTATTTGATGTCCATTAAAGACCAAATTCTGTTCAGAACCCCTTCATAACTTCCTGAAACAGGAACCAATGAATCCCAAAATTACATGCCAGATTTACTCTTGATAAACAGGCAATAGGTTAATGAAATCAAAAGAAGGGTTAAATGAACATCCCAAAGCCTAAATATGTCCACTACAGGTTTTCCAAAAAATCATCTTCCACATTTCATAAGCATGAACTAAATTCCACTATTCTAGTACCCTCCTCCCCAAATGTTATCACAACTTAATTCAATCAACAAACTACTGCATTGGGGTTTTAGAAGCTACAAAAAATAATGGAATAGAGAAAAGGAAATTCCATTTAAATACCTGTCTCAACAAATCTTCCAGTGTCCTTGGTAGAGCCTCAATATCCTTCAAAATAATGTAGTATGGGAAAGGAAATGAATCCAAATACTTAGAGAACTTAGCCATTCCATCAGTAAATGACACAGACTGCAAAAAACCATAAAGCACAAAATCAAATGTTTTCCTATGCATTAAATTCCAAAAGAACACAATGATATAATTATAATAATCCTATTGCAACAATGTGAAGCATTATTTGCACATCCATTATCGATTCTTTTGGACTCTGGGAAAAGAAAATCACATTCATTGAAAAAAGTTATATGTGGTAGATGTCTTGTAAATGTTCCTAGCAAGAGCTAAAGGCAAAGGCCCTGTTAGAGAATGTAGACTTAGGATTTTTGCATAATTTCCTAAGATAGTATGGCACATTGTATTAAGTATAAAAAGCATATAATATAATGTTGTGCATTTGGTAGCTACCTTGCTATGAGCAAGAATAGGATTGTGAACCAGCAAGAGAGGAAAGGGGGGGATGAGAAAAAATATGCTTTTTCTTTTACTTTGCCCTTTTTCCATGTGTCAATATTAGAACTCATCGCTGGAACAATGGAAAGGTGTCCTTATCTAAGGCTTAATAATCTCATAAATAGGACTCATTTTCATTCTGGCATCATTCTTCTCTTCTTTTGGCAAGTTTTCGCTCTCCCGACACCCTGCTGATATGCATGCTTGACTATTATCATGGATGAAAATGCTACTGCTGGAATCCATATACTGTAACATCACAAACTAAGCTGTGAGGGGTATTGCTGCTTTCGAGCAACATGTGTTGAGTCGTGACTATAAAAGCCAATGGATGCTTGAACCTGTTAGTGGTCGACCTAACTATAGGATTCTATAGGCTGCACTGCCATTTCCAAATCTTCTTGAAGGATAGCATTGACCAGAATAAGAACCTGGAAAATGAAGGAATTCCCAAGGTAACGTATGCACCAAAGTCACCAAACTCGGAATCGGCGAAAACATGTTAAGGCAAAAGAGCAAAAAGTTTGAATTGGATCATGAGTAAATCAGGAAAAACTCAGCAAGTACAAAAGAATTAATATATACATGCGTTTTGAATTAAAAAATTGCATTTTTCATTCATATTCAATAAAGCCATGTCCATAAAATGCACAATATCAATAGATGTCCAAAATTTCTAGATGAATAGGTATCTCATATATGATACAAGTACAAAAAGGATCCAAACCAAGAGCTAGAAGCATCTGCTTATAAAAGTCAACTAAATACCAAATACCAGAGAGTAAAATAACTAAGAAGTAGTTTCTCCCATTTCTTAGGCTGCTTGACCCACAAGGTTCGCCGATTCCTCAAGGTCAAAAAGAGGTTACTTGTCCTCCTGTAGCTGTTTGTCACTTGCAATCAACCAGCAGAGACAAATTCCACTAAAACATGTTGAAAAAATCATTGCAATTGCACATAAAAGGGGTTTAAAGGCATCTTGGGGGCTCATACAAGTCAAACTTGGGACTCGCAAGTCAAACTTGCATTGACCAAGTCAAACTCCATCAATGACGAGTTGACTCATCATCCTAGTAAAACAAAATCATCTGCTATCCAATCTGATCAGAACTCATGATCTAGAGGTTTAAATTGCGATTCATGTGACTACTGTACAGTCACATGGTGTACACAGAAGGATTTGCCTGAGACATGTCATAATAATCAATGACAAATGTTTACAATGTACATGCCCTTTGATATCCATGATATCATTTGGTTTGAGTGATGGTCTAGCGGCAAGCAGTGAGGTAATCAGGCTCGTATTAACCCATAAACTGAGTTCAAAAACATCCCAAATGGGTGCACTGTGCAGATGAGGCCAGGTGCATGTCCTAGGTGACTTTGATGGCATAGATACACCCCTCATAGAACAACAGCTTAGTCAAGCGTTTCTATGAGAAGCATTTCTTAAACAAACAAAAAACTGTTATCTCCTGGATGCACATGATAATTCCTGGTATTTGTCACATTAGAAGCAATTTTCATTGTAAGACAAAAGGCTCTAGAATTTTGAATATTAATCAAAATAGCCACATGCCTTGAATAATGAGACAAAATTGGATATCATGGGATGGATGAATTCCATGTTAAAGAGTATAAGTTTTGTTCTTTATTATTACTATGTCATGAATCCATTGAAGCATATAAATAGTCACTTCAAGGGAAGAAAGCAATACCTGGTTCATTCATTGATTCAGTTCTACATTCAGTTTAAAGTCTTGAAGGTAAGAAGAGGCTCTTCCTCAATGTACTATTTTGTGGCTTATTTCTCTTGCTCATGACACATAGTTGTAACCTTTCTCTTGTTCTCCTATCTTACAGTCTTTGACAGCTTGTGTTTGTTTGTGTGGTGTTGCAAGCTTTAAAGGCCAATCAGTATGTTGGGATTTCTATAATATTGAGACCTTTATTGATAGAATCACAAGCCCTAGCTAAAAAATTGTGCAATTTGACAGTTAATCCAACAGAAAACAATCACATCAACATGCAAGAAGTGGATATATCACTAAGAATCATCTTAGATCTTTGTTGGCAGTTTTACCACCTTTAAACAATGTTTTTGCCTGGGCAAGTAATACTTCTTGCCTCAAAGACATTTCCCAAACAAGAAATATCTCAAAAATGCCCAATGTACAGTAGGAAACACTTGCCTAATGTTTCTAGGAATCAAGAAACACAACCATCTAGGAAATATTTTTGAGATGTTTCTCAATTGTTTGATGCATTTAATAAAAACATTGGTTAGACCTAAAAACAATTTCTTCAAGATGAAAATTATAGAAACTAATTTATAGTAACGCTAGGGTTTTGAATGCCATTATTTTAGAAAAGGTCATAAGAACATAGTTCTCTGATTCTCAACTGCTCTGTCAAGTCTTGGGAAAGCCTTGTAGTAAGCTGCTCGTACTTTGCCCAAACTATCGTAGCATTTTCATTACTACTATGATGTAAATATCATCTCAATATCCTTCCTTAGCTTTCTTACATCTTCTTCACTCCAAGTTTGGTCACTAGTTGCAAATTGACTATTTGGTTGTCTAGCTATACCTTGATGCTGTCTTTTAATTGAAACAAAACTTTCTGATTGAACTCTGTCTTGGTTTTCACACTCAATATCCATCTCATCCTCCACAATTTGTGAAAAGGACGGAACATTATCAACAAATTTATTCTGCACTTGCTTCTCAGTTTTCATATTCACACCAATACTTTTAACATTTTTCTATAACGTACCATTGTCTTCTATATCTACAATATCTTCAATCTCATTTACAGGGTGTGCAACCTCTTCCTTAATTAGATCCTCTTCCACTGTACTCGATTTGTTCACATTTATGTTCTGATCAAGTTGATCAGCAGTTGCAGCACCTAATGCTTGGGAATTACTCTTTTCTCCTTCCAACACAAATTGGAATTCATCTCCTCCATCAATTTCCAGTTCCTCTATTTTGCTGGAAATTTCATTTGTTTAATGATCTTCAGATTTGATATTTGATATTTTTACTCTCTCTTTCCAGTCCTTCAATGCATCACCAATACTGCGGAAAGGATTTGCATTCATTCTTTCCAATGATTGCAATTCTTTTGCAGATGAAGAGGACAGCTTAGGATCAAAACTAGGATCCATTTCCATGCCATTATAAGGGATTGCTCATGGCTCAGAAACACTTTCACTAAATCCACCTTTTGTAAAATCATGCCCCTCTCTATGAATATCTCCAAGAATAATATCATTCTGCAGATCAGAAATAACACCATCTGGTAAGGCTTGGTTCACTGCATTTAGATTTTCATTGCTTTTAACTGAATTTGGAGTATATTGAGAATCTGGTTGTGTATAATTCGCATCCACTTGAGAGGAAATTTCATGAGATTCAATTGACTGGTGATCTTCTCCACGATTATCTTCATTGATTTCATTATTTTCAATCAGTTCCTCTTGTTGCAGCTCTCCACCAGAATCACCACCTTGCTCACCAGCATCCATATCAAAATCTTCTAAAACTAAATGTTCCTTGTCCTCTTTGAAAGTATTCTCAGTGGTCTGATCATCCAGTTTGGTTCCAGGTTGCTCTTCCTCATCTATTTGCGAACTTGTAGGATCTTCCACTTCCATATCTTCAGAGAGCTGAAATTCTTCCTCTGCATGAGGTTGAATCCCTGTAGGATTAGTATATGCATCCTCTTTATTCATGGTCAGATCCTCAGGGATGTCATTTTCATCATTACCAAAACCAGAATCTTCTGGAGCTATGTCATGGTTTTTAGAATCTTTATCTTGTGCCCCCGTTTCATCATTGCTTGCATCCTGCTTTGTTCTAAGCTCGGATGAGTCTGACTTGGTATCCTTAACAGAAGCCCCAGTTTCATATTGTTCTTTAGGATTTTCTGGTTGACTATCCTGTTCTTTGTTCCACAGTTGTTCATCAACCATGTCTTCATCCTTGCCTGTCTTCCCCATGGTTGAGTCAATATTCGTATCTTGATCATCATCCCCACTGTCATCACCTGAATCCTCACTTACACTAAACATATCACTTGTATTAAAGTCCTCTTCCATATCTATGCCTTTATCGGCATCAGTTGAGATTTTTTGGGATGTAGTTGGTTCTTCACTTCGCTAAAATACAAAATTGTCAAGTACGAAAAATTAGAAACCCTCCATTGAAATGCAATTGGTATTCCTGGAGAAACATCAAGCAAGCTAAAGCATAGAAAACTCACCTTTTCAGAACTCCCCAGAAGTTGATCTTCATCTTCTATCTGATCACTAACATCCTTCACACCTTCACCTTCACCCATACCTGTTCCACAAGCATCTTCAAACCTAAGGTTATTGCCCTCTTCTTCAGGCTCTTCTTTAGCTACACAGAATCCATCAGCATAGAATGTTGCAAAAATGTTTGAAAGAATATATTCCATTTTTGCTGCCTGCATTAAGTAAAACAACAGAGATTTCATATGTGAAATTTAGGGAACAGATTAAAATTTTAAAACAAATATCTGCAGATAATATGATTTACTTTTGAATGCTAGATCATAACGAAAACACCTAGCTAATTAAATCAATCAAGTGAATAGAGCCAATAAAAAGGCATGTAAACAAAACTTACTCTATTGTGCAAAAAACAATATGCAAAAAAAAACCAAATCGAACATAGGAGGTTGGTGATGTAGATCTTGAGTGATCAGAAGGAAGGCTAGGCAGTTGTGGGGGCAGATGGAAAGTGAGTAGTAATCTCAGGGTGCAGAGCATCAAACAATATTTCGTTTATCATGGTTCCCTAGAAAGGTGGCACAACATGAGAACAAGGGTGAGAATCAACAGACCTGAAGACGACTCTTGGTCAACAAAGAAAACACTTTTCAATTTCTCATGTAAAGGGGATGCTTTGGGAATCGCTTCATCATGAGTAGATTGGTGTAAGGGACAATCAACATTCAAAGCAGAGTGAGAAGGCTCAGTAGGCTCGCCCCAATCATTGGTCTTCGGAGGAACAATAAGTGGCTTCCCATTATCATCAACTGTAGGAAAAGATTGGTTGAACTCCTACATGAGATTAACATCAAGTCCAAAAATCAAACCAAACCAAATCTACTTCACCCAAACTACCACTGCTAAAAACTAGATCAAATCAAAATAATGAATAAAAGTAAAACAACACATTACACAAGTCACTTTACCTTGCTTTCTCCTGTAACACTATTGTAATAGTATTTGTATCCCTCTGGAGATGTATGCTTAGTCTAGACACAAGTTGTCGGGGTAGGGTCCTAGACTCTTGGTGTCCCTACAAAATGACCAGAAAATGCATGCTCTCGAATAGCATATAGTGGAAGTACACCATCAGGTAATTTAAACATTCCGTATATGGTCCATGAGACCACATGCATGTGTTAACACTACACTGTTCTTATTATGTCCAGGACAAGTCAAGTTCAGAAAATTGCAATTTCTGACGTGAAAAGTTAGAAATAAAACTATAGAACCATCAAAATCGATTGACACTTGAATAGACTACACTAATGCTGTCCATCTCCAGCCAATTTGGATTCCAATATTAGAAAACAAATATACCATGTTTAACTAAGAATCAGTCGACAATTGCTGGTAAACAACATACTAGGGATTGTATCCAAAAGCCTTAATTCAAAACGAGATAAGGGAGAATTCTCATTCTATCGGATGCCCTTTACTTATTAGTATATGTTGCGCATTTTAAAGTTTATGTACTAGATAGACAGAAATGGAATGTGGTCTCCAAATATCTTGGTATAGCCACCTCAGCATGACCCAACCCCAACATGAACCCTGAGAGCCTATGTTCCTCACAGTCCATTCACAATAGCTGGGCAGTACAATTAAGCGTAAGGCACAGAATGACAATCATAACAACTAAATTTTTTCCTTATCCTCTAGCAATACACTTACCCAATAGCTAAACAATTAAGATATTCTCAAAATTTACAGAATTGACTTCATACAGAAGATATGTTGCATTATCATAACAAAGGCGTTTCTTGTGGCAATCAACCAGAAGAGAAAAAAATTAGAAACCAAAGTAGTTTCCAATTTCTATTTTAAAAGAAACAACGACATTGTAAAACCAAGTAGAGACCACCCTGAGCAAACATTCTTAAAGTGTGAAATAGTCTCACCAATGTACATGAAAACCATAATACTTTGGATTTATGGTCAAATCCATGCCTTCCTATTAATATGTCTCCTTTACAAGTTAAGGCATTCATAAGCTATGCATTAAATGAAGTCCATATAACAGAGCAGTCTAAATGCTAGCTTTACATGACTCTGATAACTTGTTTCCTAGGAAAACAAGAATTCGCCCATATTAACAGAGGGTAAAAAAACCCTATGCAAATAACCAATATAGGATGTCCTAATGATGATCTTTGAAGTAGCATTATATCACAATTAAAGTGTTACAACTGTTCTAGTCCACGGTGTGCTATCAATTATCTATTTTCTCTAATTTCGGGAGAGAATGCTGATTAACGACCTGCATGAATGATGAATAAAATCAGGCATAAGAGACAAATTTTCTGACACAGCTAAAGCAAAAACATGCATAATTCTGATTGCAAATATAAGTGAGGCAAAGAGTTGACAAGGCGAATTATTTTTTTCCTTCAACATGTAACAAAGTATATCATTCACATTGCTTACCTTGATTTTGATTTTCCCTTCGCCTCGCATATCTTGTTCTGTCATTGTATCTGGGTCTATCATTGTTCCGTTGAGGAGCAGGAGTGACACATCGCTGTCTTTCTGGAGATCTCTCAACTATCTTCCCATCAACTAATAGTTCCGCTAAAACACCATCCAAAATATACTTGAATCAACCAAATCTAAATTAAGAAAAGAAAGAAACAAACCACTGAGCTAACTTCGACTTCTGACCTCCATAATCCTTATATTCTGCATCAACATACGAATCTGGTAGAACAAAGACCACTCCAGGAAGCCCTACAATAGCATCCAATATAAATTTTCAACTTCTAATAAAGCCAAAAACTGCTAGTATCCTTGGAATATGAAACAACAATTGAGTCCATGATGCACAGTGCATATAGATAAAGGTGCCCAAGTCACAAAATATCATACACATTGTTAATTGCTTGTACAAGTGTCAAAAAGCATACAAAAGGCAGAAATCATTCAAATTTCATGGCGCAAATGATAAACCAAGAAGTTTACCTGATTACATGGATGATATATGCAAATAAACCTTCTAAGAGAAAAGGTTGAAATCCCACAAGGTCATATTCTACATGTCAGAATAGGTTGAATTCCCACTTGGTCCATATTCAGCATGTCATTAACAACTTGTTCTATCAAATAATTCTCTTAAGAGGTGCCTCCAACCCAAAGCCTGCTTCCAAATTGACAAAGACTTTGGGGTGGGTAATGTCTCATGATCATTAGCACCTCTTCATGACATCCACAAAATAAAAAGCAGTATTAATGTGGAACAAAATCCCATCATAGGGAATATGCCACTGTAGTAAGATAACTTGGCATCACAAGCATCACATAGATAACCACAATCCAAAGAGTGCCAGAAAGGCATGCCACCAAAACATCTGGCAACGTTAGTACGAGGAAGATAAGGATTCCATCACACCAACCCAAGGACTTGCACCCCAAAGCTTGCTTCTAAGTTGACAAAGCACTCTATGATTGTACTCTTGGCCTAAGCACTCCCCAAGTGCATGCACTCCAATTCCTCAGTTCATGTGTGCACCATCTACTAGCTATTTGGTTACATGCTGTCAAGCACTCTATATGCAGATAAATTACTACCAAACACACAGAGCATATGAAATTTATTGTCAACCCGAGAAAGTCTTTTTATTTCAAAGGATAAGTGCACAATATATGCTTAAACACAAAACCATTAGAAGCGAATGCTTTTATCTTCTATCATCCATGTTCATCCCAAGAATCTATGCAACCCCAATTGCCTTCTAACTGCTATACTACAATCCTTTTCTATTATGCATCAACAAGGAATGATATCAGATCTAATCAACAATTGCAAAAAGGAAATCTCATTTGCATTCTAAATAATCACTTGTCTGATCTAATCAAGCTACGAATCATAAAGCATAAACTGAACATTACTCTAGAATTTCAAATGAAAGAGATCAAAGCAACTGTTCTAAGAAACTGGATTGCAGAATGGAAATCAATCAGCACATAACAGGAAAGCTAAATTGTAAGAGCTCCTGGGATCACGTCTCAGCTGTCAGATGAACACGGCAGTGTAAACAGAAATTGAAATGCATAAAGCAACCCTGACTCAGTCGACTGTTATTCTATATCATTCACCAATCTCACAGAAATGTAATCTTTTACTGAAAAACCCACATAATAAATATTGCTGCTGCGTACAAAGAAAAGAACAAAGCATCACACAACAAGAAAGATAAAATCCTATTTTAACTCAGCAATCTCTGTGGAAGACGGGCCCAGTCTTCACACAGAGACGCTGGTTGAACAACACCCTCTTTAACTCAGAAGTAACCCCTTATATTAACAGAAGAATGAGTACACAGTTTGGCTTGGCTGCTAATACAAAATGAATTAATTGTTTGCTGTTCAACCCCTGAGTCGAGGCAACTCACCCTATTTATACATACAAATCGTAACATCTAATCCCATAATTGGGCAGCCATGAAGATCTCTGATCTTCAGGCGCCCTAAATAATCTAGCTGTTACAATGCGTGGCAGAACAGAAATATCCAAATATGAGAGAGTTATTAATTGCCCCAGGAGTGACGGTCCTTCCAGCTCACAGCTGGACTCGAGCAGCGACATACTTAAGATAGCAAATTATGTTACAGCTGCCCTGTCACGACTGTGCCTTGATTGATGATTCGAGCCCCAAGGAACCTTCTACAAGGAACGAACATCCCTTTATTTATGACTTGTTCAGCCCCGATCTTCCTGCAATCCATTTGTCTCAACTACCTTCATAATATCGCAACATATTAGCACAATTTGAGAGATGCACAGCTTTAATTATCACCATCATAAGCATTAATAAAATAAAACAATAATCAGCCATACCTTGGTAATTTGGGGAATAAGGTAAGAATAATAGGTTTGATTGCCATGATAAATAGTGTAGGGCAGGGATAGGAAAGATGAATAATGATGACTAAAAAGGGCCAATTCTGGGCTCAACACATGCATCCCTTCGCACCATTTCCTTTGAACTCACTATCACATTAAGGGACATGCTTCATCATTGTATGCTGATATGATTCTCTAATGTGGCCTTGTTGAGAATCTACTTATTTGAGCCTTCCCTATAGGTTGCTAACAAGCACAAACCTTCCAGTGTGATCGATGGCTACATTATTCTGATCTTATTTTGTTGATCAAGCAACCTCCTATGTGTCCCCTTGACTACCCAACAACACGCCCATTAATGTCATCCTCTAGTCTCTAGCTAAATGGAATTCCATGTGTCCTTTGAATCTCATGTTGAGTTCTTTTCACCTTCTTGTCCATCAACCGCCTCGCCTCATCTCCACACCACTATATCTTCTATTGTGATTGTCTAGCTTCCTTTATTATATAGAAGAGTATAACTGGAAATTGACTCCTATTTTTTGTGTGTCAACTTGTTTGATTGGACATGCTACTAAGTGTATGCTAGACATGCAATGAGTTACATGTGTGATTGTGCATCTTACTAAGTGCATGTGTGACATGCAAGGAGCATGTAGCATATATTGGATAGTGAGAGAAGTTGCACTCTCACTAAGGGTCCCTTGTATCACTACAAAAAGAACATAAGAATGCAATGCTACTTTGAGAGTGGAATTTTTACCTCATTAAGGGTTTTTTACACTATAAACCCAAAATTCTCTTTTGGTGCATGCTTGTTACTTTAATCATTAATGGGCTAGTGTAGTTTTGGAAATTGACTCCTGCTTTTTGTCTGGCAATGTGTTTGAATGGGCATGCTACTAAGTGTATGCAAGACATGCAATGACTTAATGTATGACTGGCCATGTTAAGTGCATGTGAGACATGCAAGGAGAGGATGTAGCATATATTGGGTAGTCAGAGAAGTTACACTCTTACTAAAAGCCCCTTGTATTATTACAATAAGCACACAAGAATATAACGTTGCTATCAGAGTGTGGAATTTTTACCTCATTGAGCCATTTCTCCACTAGAAACCCAAGAGTCTCCTTTTGTGTGTGCTTGTTCCTTTTATGGGCTAGTGTAGGCATTCATGTGTGTTTTATATTGTTAAATTTAACTTGGTAAATTTAACACGGGGACCTCCTTGGGAGTGTTAAAGTTGAAAGAAATGAAAATTATGTTTTAAATTTATCTTGCCTTGTTATAGTTGTACTATTTGTTTCTAATGCTAGATTAGAAATATTTGCATTAAAGTATACAAATTTTGTTTTTTCTGCATCAAACCCTAACCTAAACCAAAATTTAACACTACATGCCAAGATAATCAAGGAATGCCTCTATCAAACCAAGGAAATCAACCTTAGAGTGCCATTGTGGTGGACTACATCCTATACAACTAGTAGATGCAGGCATGCAAGACACAAATTTATGTATATGACTCTGTTTTTTGTGGGACAAAGGACCCCTCCACATAGCAATTTGATTGTTTAGTCTACAGAGGTGTATATAGCCTAGCCCCTTCAAAAATTAAACCTATGACCTCCAAGGAGGAAACACAATTTCTTACTTGTTAGATTTGAGAAGGCCATTTTCATACTCTGTTTCAACTAAGATTTGAAGGAAAGTGTAGAATGTAATCTCTCTTTGAATCATAGTTTGAAAGCCTTTCACATCAGTTTGGTTGGTCTAAAGAATACTTTGACTTTCCCTAAGAATCAGATTTATGGCATCCATGTAACCATTGGTTCGACATCCAATAAAAATGGTTTATGTTTCAAGAAAAAGACTGCAACATGAGAGTGGACAAAAGTGATAACGGGCCAAAACTCAGAAACTAATAGTAGATAAAACAAGTTGGTTGTATTACTCAAAGCATGTTAGATGGCAAGAAGAAGTTCCTTGAAAATTTCCATGAAACATACTTGACAAAGCTTCAATCCAAGATTCTATTTATATTGGCCACATGAGCATATTTTAATCATCTTCTTCATGCCCTTTGTATTCCTAAGATCTAACACTTTGTTAGTTGTCTAAAGCTACCAGTTCCTAAATCCATTAATTTAAACAGACCCTCATAATACATCAGTACAATGCTAGACCCTAAAGGATGATGGTGGACTTAATATTATTATTACTCCAAATCGCATGCCAAGAAATTCAAGCATGAATAGTGCGCTTAACGATAAGGCAGGGCTCAACACAGAAAATCCTAGGCAAATTATGGATTTTGTTTGAATATTAGTAAAGCATGAATATGTAAAATCCAATGATATATTGTGTAATATCCCCCCACAAAATTTGTTGTAATTCTAGTTGTGTGATTTTGACAAACAGTTTGCATTAACCTGGAAATGATGCCAAATTTCTGCCAATGACTGATACGCCCGTCCTCGAGGCTCTCCAACATCCCGTAATCCCTCCAGAATCACTGATATCTCCTTTTATGAGGATTTTTCACTCCCTAGTGGCCACTCGGTCCTCCTCTTGTGCTACTCGCAGCTCCTAGAGGCATCACGACCCGCTTCCAAGATTTGTTCTTCTAAATAAGAGCCTCGACTCTCTCCTTAGGCTGCAACTTAAATTAAATAGGGGTCGTCCCCCTTCAAGCATCCCTATGTTCCACGATTTTCCTCTAATCACCCCTCACGTTCCAATCGCACCCTCCTCCACATGCCTCCTTACAGTCTGCTTCTTACGGCCTCTCCACAAAGTACTCGGCTCCTCCACGATGGCTATTGGCTCTCCTCGGAATGACCCGGTCGTCTTCCAATGGGGTCTCAGTAATGCCATGGCTCATCTCAAAAATGGTTGGCCCTTAGAAATACCCCCACGATCTCTCAATCCACAACTCCACAAGACAAGGGTTTAGGCCCTCTCTACAGAGCCCGATTTTATCTAGATGCTCATGACCCTGCCACAGACCCTCAATGGAATGTGTTCAGTTCACATCCACATATCTGTAAAATGATGAATCGACCCTCTCCATGAAGCTCCGAGTGTGTTGCGGACTAAGTTCAGAGTGGTGAATACCAATTTCTATAATTTCTTAAAGTAGTTTCAATTTCATTTTTCCTCAAAATTTTAAATAAAATTTGTTACATATATTGCAAAAGATGTACTTTTCGTGGCTATAGCCACGGATGGACTTTTCATGGCTATAGCCACGAAAAGTCCATCCATGTCTATAGCGACGATTGTCGGGGGAATTTTCAATTTTTTCCAAAACTTTAAACTGTTTTTCCATGAAAACATCAATTTTAACTGTTTCGTGGCAAAATTTCGTGGGACTTTTGAGCCATATGTAATAGTATGCACTATGCTCCTTGATGCCCAACTCCAACCCACAACACGGACAAAGAAACCTTCCTCAAAGCTTTTGATGATAAAGGAAAATTCAAATGATAGAAAGCATACATTTAACATCAACTACTTAAGCAATGTTTAATATAAGCAAGAAACAATCCATTAAAGTCAACAACGCAACATTGAACACATTTATTTTGGGGGAGGGAAAGATGTCATATTTCCATTATAACAATGACAGAGTACAAGCCATTACCTTAGTCAATTCCAAGCACCTTTCAAAATCTAAAGAATGATTCACTCTACTCTTGCATGCCAACAATCCCACTCCAATCTTCTGAATGTAGTCAAACATGAGATCACTTGAGGGCAATGATCTCAACAATCATGGATACGGTGATCAACAACATGGATTATTGATATGGATGGGGATGGATGGGTGTAGTGAAGTGTGATCCCTCCAACATAAGCTTATTATGATGGGTGTCCCCCTCCTTGGCCATCTCATCTCCTGTTAAGTTTGATAGAGATAGTTGGAGATAGTTTCCAAGTAGTTCAGAGAGTTAAAACCAAGCCAAAAATTGTTTGAAAACTTACGTAACTCCTTCAAGCTAAGCATGAATGCCTCAAAATTTCACCCAAAAACAAAATCAACGTTGCTCGTGCCTTGATAGTGTGAAAGGAGAAAATGGGAGCTTTTGTGGTTTCAACTATATAGGATGAAAGGGAATGAGCTTCGATCTTGCTTTTAGTAATGAGGGAAATCATTTGGGGTCAAATCAAGGGCACTTTGGTTAATATTTGTATATGAACAAGAACATCTGGGGTATTGTTGTCATGAATAGAGGGACGTATCAATTTGCTAAAATACAAAAAAAACATAAATAAAAATTCTACTACAGCTAAAAAACGGAAGTAGACATCTCATAAATACAAAAACATTCATTTTTTAAATTTAAAAATATACACAATAATTCAAAATTTTAAAGTGATATTCATTCTTGATTTTAAGTAAGTTGCAACATATCTCAAATTTTAAACATAATTTTTTTTTTAAAAGTTGATTAAGTAATGTGCGTTATTCCACTTATGTAAAAGATTACGTGACTAATAGTCACAAATTTGTTTTAAATGATTCGTGATTTTTGGTGTCCTTATTTTATTTTGTTTTGCAAAATCAAATTTTTATGTGATTTGAATTTATATTTATTTATAAGAAAAATAATATATGTTGTTATTCTAGTTGAAATTCTACTTTTATCTTACAAAGTAAATTTTAATAGTAACATTTAGTAAATCTTTAAAATATAAAAATTGTTATTAATATATTTAAGGATTTAGTAAACTCTATTGTAAGATTTCCATACATGAACTCCCAATACAACCAAATCTTGCTACTATGTTTCTAGGTACAATGCCTATATTTGGTTGTTCTTCCCATCCAAACTCTTTCACAAATGAGCTAAAATCAACACCTTATCTGAAAGGGAATCCTCTGAAGAGAAGAGCGTTGTGTTACATGAGCTAATGTTATATCCATTCTCTTTGTATGGTTTGAGTTACATATGCAAACCACGGTGTGATGTCTTTAGAATTTATATAATGTTGTGCAAAGAGCAAGACCTTCTAAGAACTCCTACAATTATCTTATGCTATGTTATTCATTTGTGTAGGAACTCCATGTATAAGAACAATCCAACACATAATACCCTTGGAAAATAAAATACAAAAACAGGTGGAACCTAAGGCTTCTGTAGAATTATGAGACAATACAAAGAGAAGGCTTTTGCACAAGATATTCCTCGCACAAAGAGACCATACAAAAAAGTATGTGTACATTCTTTGTAAACACCAGGTCATCTAGACATAAATTAAGGAGCAAATATCGTGCATTCCTCCATAGTATTTTGGGAAGGGTTTCTCATAATCTTTAGTCTGTGAAGTAATTGGGTCTGAAACCTTGGATTGATAGTGAACATAGAGGAAAACCAACCAAATCCTTTGATACATCAAATAAATTCAACAAAATCTCATCCTGGCTCCTCCTCCTATCATAGTCACAATGACTATTGTAATTCTACAAACTCTAAGAGAATCACAATGAAAACTAATTGAGAGTTTCATCCATTGATAGAATTTATTGTTAACCCCAAACAAACATGATACCATGTTTCAACATTGGATGATGGCAATAACATAAAGTGTATCAATTAAATTATTAATGGTATTAGGTAATTTAATCTTTGGTTAGCTTCTATTGTTTAAATTTTATTTTGATTATATTAATGGATTCAACAATCTTGAATACCTATGTTGTATTAGAGATTGTGCAATCTCAACAACTTATATTTACAATTACAATAAGATTTAAACCATAAATTACACAAGGGAAAATTGCAAAGCATCTAGTCTCTTCCATAACATAACATAATGTTTATGATTGAATTATAGCTTATGTACTTTAAAAATATTAATATTTATGATATTATTTTTGTTGTTTATTTATTATTGAATATATTTGTTTAGGATACTTAAATTATGAATGTATGATCAAGTTATTTTTACATATATTTTAAAATAATTATCAATATTCAAAAAAGTTGAAAAAAATACACTTTATCAATTATAGAATTTTGAAAATTATTTGAAATATTTATTTTCAAATTAAGAAAAAAGTTTTAAAATCTTTCATTTGATATTTTATTCTCCAAATTAAAAAAGACAATATTTATAGATGGACCTAAAATCAAATTGAAATAAAAAAGTTTTAAAATCTTTCATTTGATATTTTATTCTCCAAATTAAAAAAGACAATAGTTATAGATTGACCTAAAATCAAATTGAAATAACATTAAACTTAGTTAGACACTAAGAATGAAAGATCACAACATTAACCTTGTTGAAAAATTGTTTCTTGAATTTTCATAAAAATAACCTCGTTCTAGCTAGCTTATCAAGTTTATGTGCTTCAACGCAAATTGATCAACTAAGTTTGAGATTTTTCTGGTGCAGTAATATAATCCCATTTCGCCATTATTAGGCCTTTGCGTTCCAGACCACCTGTCCACAGGAAGTTTGAACAGAGTCTTTTCAATTTCAACAGAACTGAACTGGGCATTTTGAACAGTGATAGCCAATACATGGGGATGCTTGTAAGAACTGCTTTTACCAGAACAAGACGGACTCCAATAGATAATAGACGATTTGTCCAACATTGGATTCTATTTTCCATCTTCTTAAATAGCCAAGACCAATCCTTTATTCTATAGTTATTTGGCTTTAAGATGTACCCCAAATACAGAAATCCTGCAACCAAATCCTGAATCTTATAAGGAATATAATTCTATAATTCCATAATTTGCATGTCATTCATATTATGCTGAAACAAGATAGATTTTCTTTCACTTACCTTCATACCTGCTGCACAGCAAAACAGGTATATACAATCTCTAAAACATTTCCATTCGCCAATAGAATTTGCACCAGCTAGAAGTATGTCGTCAACAAAAAGAAGATGTGAGATAGAAATCTCTTTGGAAAGTTTTATCCCTTTAATAAAACCATCACCTTTTGCCTTAAGGAAAATTCTGCTTAAACTGTCAATAAATAGAACAAAAAGAATTGGAGATAGTGGGCATCCCTGTCTAATCCCAGGGGAGCATTTAAAAAAACTTGATGGAACCCCATTGACAAGTACTGCAATATTAGTTGAAGTAACACATGACATTATCCATCTCAGCATTAGAGGAGACATCCCAATCTGAATTAGGAGAATTCTGAGATAGCACCAATCCACCCTATCATAGGCCTTTTCAAGATCCATTTTTAGTAGAAAGGATTTTGAATTCCTAATTTTTATAGTATGCATAATCTCCTGGGTAATACCTACTCCGTCTAGAATCTGCCTGTCGTGAAGAAACCCAAACTGATTTGAAGAAATAAACTTTGACATGCCAAGTTTGATTCTCATAGCTATAATCTTTGAAATAAGCTTGTAGATCAAATTTCATCAATAGGCCTATAGTCCCCGAAAGAAGAGGGTTTGTTGCATTTCGGTATTAACGTCAGGAAAGCAGAATTCAAAGCCCCTGATATAAATCCATTGGTTCTGGAGAATTCAACCATTGCCAAAATTTCTTCACCCATTAAATCAAAAAAATGAAGAAACAACTCCAATGTCCAGCCATCCGGCCCGAGACTTTATCTTTGGCAAATAGCTTTAAAGTATCTTCAATTTCCTTTAAGGTAACAGCCTGTTCCAAATCCAGGGCTTCCTGAGGAGTGAACAAAACAAAGAAAAGGCGTGCAATCTCCAGCTGTTTTATCAAATCGCTATTCCCTGGATCCTTAAATATGTTACTAAAAAAACTTGTTGCTGCATTCTGAAGTTGAATCTCACCATTTATACTCACCCCATCACCACCCTTCAAATCCCAGATTGCTTTTTTGTTCCTTCTGTGCGAGGCAAAAGCACGAAAAAACTTCGTGTTTTTGTCTCCAAGTTCAAGTCACAAGACCCGACTTTTTAGCCGCCATTCAACTTCCTCTTGTTTTAGAATAGCCTCCTTTTTTTCGTTTAGTGAGTTAAGTAAAACCCCATCTGCTTCATCATCCATGAGATCAAATTTCTTTTGAAAAACACTTTTAATCTGATCCTACAGTTCATCATATTCCTGTAGGTACAATTTCTTTTTATTCTTGATCCAAGATTTAACCACAGCCTTCAAATTTATGAGCTTTAGAACAAAATTGTCCATAGGGTTTAAACCATAATAATGACATGGGTTCAACCAAAAACATCTAATAGTCGCACATAAACCCTCATCCCGAAGCCATGAGTAATTGAATTTAAAAGGAAAATTTCTCTGCACAATTGTATCATCACACTGAAGGAAAATGGGCCAATTAGTCGAGAATATATTCTCCTCCACCCAGGATCTATATCTCTGGAAAGTTTGCAGCAAATATCTAGCAACCAAGAAGCGATCTAACCTTTTATGGATGCCATCCGGTCCAACTCTACCATTTGTCCACGTTGGATTTAAAGGTGCCGGTGCCACATCAACCAAGTCAAAACTGACTAACATATTAGAAAAATAATCAACTAAATCATCAGAACGTGCTTTGGAGCCCCAAGTTTCAGCCGTATTTAAGGAGAAATTTAGGTCTCCTGCAAGAATAAAATTATGTGAGTTTAGTAGCCCAGAGGACATAAGCTGATCCCAAAAAACATTCCTGCTAGAGTAAGGACCATATCAATTTAATATAATGCATTGAAAATTTTGAAATAAGCAACGACCCGTCATCAAAATACCCCATTTTGTTTTAAAAGATTTAAAACAAAAAAGATTGGGATTCCCATCCCACAATCAAACCTCCTGACTTCCCACAAGCACTAATAGCAGAAAACTCCCAACCTGGAAAGACGTTAACCATTTTTAGAATAGCATCCACATCAGGACACATGGTTTCCTGTAAAAGGAGAATGCTCGGGCTAGTAGCATTTAACAGTTTCGACAAAACCCTACCCCAGGTAGCTTTGCCTAACCCTCTAACATTTAATGAAAGAATCAGCATTACTCACCACCACTAGAGGGATGCACTGCTCTAAGTGCCCTAGAGTTTGGAGAAATGTCATCAGCAACAGAGGCTTCTTCAATTCTCACCGAGAGAGGAACAAATACATCACCAATTGACTCATCATTATTTGCCGCAAGGGACTTCTTAGCCTTTCTAATAGTTACATTTTGAAAAGGAAGGCTCTCTGATGGCATAATATCTGAGTTTGGAGGAGGATTTTTTGAATAAACATCTAGAGGAGACATCAATGGAGACTCACTACGTTTGTAGCCATTTTCTTCTAGCACTTCCCTCTCATCAAAGGATAAAACCCGAGCAACCTTATAGGTAGGAGCAGACTCAGATTTTGGGATTTTGGGATCTAGAATGCGGTCAGACTCACCTTGGTTTGATTGAGAAAGACCCTTATTTCCCTTAATCAAATATGGTCCCCCTATTGAATTTAAATTTAGGGCAACCTCCCCTCTACTAATCCTTTGATTCAAAGAATTTTCAATGTCCTCATAAAAAAATAGCTCGGCTTTAGAAATGTCTTTATAAGGAGTTTCGTTCAGTGACTTACCCGAATTTGTCTTCAAACCCGAAGATTCGAATGCTAATGGAGATAGCTTCGGATCAAAGCCAACCGACTAAGAGCAATGTTCATCCTTCAAACCATGTGAACAATAAGCTGTTGTATGTCCAGTTTTCCGACATTTAAAATAGCGGAACGAAATTTTAAAATAATCCAAACGTTGTCATATAACCCTAGGACCCCATCTAACATCAATATCAGCCGGTAACCCTAGATTCAAATCAAATTCTACCATCACCCTTGCAGCTCTGCGATCAAACCCAAACAGGGTTTTTTTATCTAGCCTGATAAACTTACCAACAGAATTTTCCAACTCAATAAACAAATTCTCAGACCATAGCTCAATGGGAAACCCGAGTAGAATCATTCATAGGTGATGCACCCTCTGAGTATCCTCAAGAGGATCAAAACCAACATACCATTTCTTAAGACAAAAAGAACCATCCTTGAAAATCCAAAACTTATTCAAGATTTCATCAACCAAGGCACCAGAAGGGAATGTAAACAATATCCATCTATTAACCAGAAGATTTACCTGAGGAGCCAAACTACAAAGTGGCGTCCAATGTTCATTCACCCAAGCAACAATCTCTTCCCGACTACCACTAGTGTATTCCATACGGCCTACAACACCTATAGCGGCCAGAATTTCCACCCTTTCTAAATTAAAATCAGGGTCAACATAAAACTGTGAACGGCCCTCTCTGGCCTTAATGACCTTGTTCCGCCTTCGAGCCCTAGCCCGAATCCCCAGAAAATTCTGGTTAACTTGTTTAGAATGCACCGACACCGGTGAGGGAGAGCCAGAGTTAGCGAAAAGTGAGGACTGGGGTCAAAGAGCAAAACCCTAGTTTCCAAGATGGACGTACAAGATGAGGGCAGGGTCATCGGGCCAGAGGGGAGGGGCACCCCTAGCACTATCCCGGCGTGATGGATCCAACGGAGTTGACGGTTCGTCGATCCGAGCCACGGTCTCCATTCTATGGCTTGTCTAATCTCGCATCCAAAAGGCCTTCAGGGACACCTGTTGGATACCTGTCGGGGTCGTAGAACTCCAACTGCGCAACAAAACCAGGTTCCGGGGAGTCCTATAGGTGTGTCTAGGCAGGTTCCGACTGGGAACACTAGCCACAAGTGCCCGGTGGGTGATTTTCCAGAGTTGACCCCCATGTGCAAAAATTACACACTCCCTCATTGAGCAAAACCCTAGTTTCCAAGATGGACGTACAAGACGAGGGTGGGGCCACCGGGCCTGAGGGGAGGAGCACCACCAGCACTATCCCGGCATGCTGGATCCAATGGAGTCAACGGTTTGTCGATCTGAGCCACGGTCTCCATTCTATGGCTCGTCCTGTCTCGCATCCAAAAGGCCTTCAGGGACACTTGCTGGATACCTGCCGGGGTCATAGAACTCCAACTGCGCAAGAAAACCAGGTTCCGGGGAGTCCTACAGGTGTGTCTAGGCAGGTTCCGACCGGGAACGCTAGCCACAAGTGCCCGGTGGGTGATTTTCCAGAGTTGACCCCAGTGTGAAGGCCATGCCAAATTCGCTAAAGGGGGCCATTTCTCGATTGGAGGCCCCCTGGCGTGCGTTGCCACCGTGGACAGGTCCGCAATGGCTAGGTGGACCTGTGGGAGGCGACGGAATCCAAGTCCTCTTGCTGGTTTTGGTTGCATGGCCCCAGGTCAAATCCTCCAAGTGTCCCTGAACGGCCCCAGGGTGCCTGACTAGAATGCCCATAGCACCCGAACCGTGGCTCGGTTCGTGAATCCATCGATTCCGGTGGGTCCAGGATGGCACGTTTTAGCTAGGGGACCCCCCACAGCGTCCCCCGAAGACCCAGAAGCGGTGCCAATGAGCAATCTCCGGAGCTAGGGTTTTGCTCAGTGAAGGCCATGCCAAATTCACTAAAGGGGGCCATTTCTCGACTGGAGGCCCCCGGGCGTGCGTGGCCACCGTGGACAGGTTCGCAATGGCCAGGTGGACCTGTGGGAGGCGATGGAATCCAAGTCCTCTCGTCGGTTTGGGTTGCGTGGCCCCGGGTCAAATCCTCCAAGTGTCCCTGAACGGCCCCAGGGTGCCCAACTAGAATGCCCATAGCACCCGAACCGTCGCTCAGTTCATGAATCCATCGATTCCGGTGGGTCTGGGACAACGGGTTTCAGCTAGGGGACCCCCCACAACGTCCCCCGAAGACCTAGAAGTGGTGCCAACAGGCCATCTTCGGAGCTATGGTTTTGCTCAGTGAAGGCCATGCCAAATTCGCTAAAGGGGGCCATTTCTCGACCGGAGGCCCCCAGGCATGCATGGCCACTGTGGACAGGTCCACAATGGCCAAGTGGACATGTGGGAGGTGATGGAATTCAAGACCTCTCGCCGGTTTGGGTTGCGTGGCCCCGGGTCAAATCCTTCAAGTGTCCCTGAACGGCCTCGGGGTGCCCGACTAGAATGCCCGTAGCACCCGAACTGTGGCTCGGTTCATGAATCCGTCAATTCCGGTGGGTCTGGGACAGCGGGTTTAAGCTAGGGGACCCCCCACAGCATCCCCCAAAGACCCAGAAGCGGTGCCAACGGGCCATCTCCGGAGCTAGGGTTTTGCTCAGTGATGGGGATTTGCTCCGGGGCCACGGAACCCAAACCGACAAGCGGACTTGTATTCCGTCGGCTCCCACAGGTCCACATGGCCATTGTGGACCTATCCACGATGGCCACGCATGCCCGGGGGCCTCTGGATGAGAAATGACCCCCTTTAGCGAATTTGGCATGGCCTTCACTGAGCAAAACCCTAGCTTCGGAGATGGCCCGTTGGCACCGCTTCTGGGTCTTCAGGGGACACTGTGGGGGGTTCCCTAACTGAAACCCACCATCCCGGACCCACCGAAATTGATGGATTCAAAAATCGAGCCACGGTTCGGGTGCTATGGGCATTCTAGTCAGGCACCCCGGGGCCGTTCAGGGACACTTAGAGGATTTGACCTGGGGCCACGCAACCCAAACCGGCGAGAGGACTTGGATTCCGTCACCTCCCATAGGTCCACCTGGCCATTGTGGACTTGTCCACAGTGGCCATGCACGCTAGGGGGCCTCCGGTCGAGAAATGGCCCCCTTTAGCGAATTTGGCATGGCCTTCACTGAGCAAAACCCTAGCTCCGGAGATGGCTCGTTGGTACCGCTTTTGGGTCTTCAGGGGACGCTGTGGGGGGTCCCCTAGCTGAAACCCACTGTCTCGGACCCACCAAAATCGACGGATTCGCGAACCGAGCCACGATTCAAGTGCTACGAGCATTCTAGTCGGGCACCTCGGGGTCGTTTAGGGACACTTGGAGGATTTGACCTAGGGCCACGCAACCCAAACCGGCCAGAGGACTTGTATTTCGTCACCTCCCATAGGTCCACCTGGCTATTGCGGACCTGTCCACGGTGGCCATGCACGCCAGGGGGCCTCCGGCAGAGAAATGGCCCGCTTTAGCAAATTTGGCATGGCCTTCACACTGGGGTCAACTTTGGAAAATCACCCACCAGGCACTTGTGGCTAGCGTTCCCGGTTGGAACTTGCCTAGACACACCTGCAAGACTCCCTGGAACCCGATTTTTTTGTGCAGTTGGAGTTCTACGACCCCGACAGGTATCCAGCAGGTGTCCTTGAAGGTCTTTTGGATGCGAGACAGGATGAGCCATAGAATGGAGACCGTGGCTCGGATTGACAAACCGTCAACTCCATTGGATCCAGCACGCCGGGATAGTGCTAGGGATGCCCCTCCCCTTCGGCCCGGTGGCCCCTCCCTTGTCTTGTACGTCCATCTTGGAAACTAGGGTTTTGCTCAGTGAGGGAGTGTGCAATTTTTGCACATGGGGGTCAACTCTGGAAAATCACCCATCGGGAACTTGTGGCTAGCGTTCCCGACTGGAACCTGCCTAGACACACCTGCAAGACTCCCCGAAACCTGGTTTTGTTGCACGGTTGGAGTTCTATGACCCCGGTAGGTATCTAGCAGGTGTCCCTGAAGGCCTTTTGGATGCGAGACGGGACGAGCCATAGAATGGACGCCGTGGCTCGGATCGACGAACCGTCGACTCCGTTGGATCCAGCATGTCAGGATAGTGCTAGGGGTTCCCCTCTCCTCTGGCCCGGTGGCCTCGCCCTCGTCTTGTACGTCCATCTTGGAAACTAGGGTTTTGCTCAGTGAGGGAGTATGCAATTTTTGCACCTATGAAGAATAACTGTAATAGATGGGGGGTTTTTGTGTATGTGGCTCTTGGTGAGATCATGATGAGAAAAAACCCTTTGACTTGGTGGACTATTCCACATTTACAAGTCAAGTAGAAAAATTCAAAAGAGGTGTAAATGAGAGGAAGCAAATGAATCGCATTGATGCCAATTACACTTGCAAAATCAGAGCAATCAAAGCTCTCAATATCACCAATACCACTCTGTCCCTGAAGAAGATTTCCCTATAAAGTACCTGGATCATGACCAAAGGAAGTGACTACTCCCAATCCAGTGACAACTACCCTCCTCTGATTAGTAGCACTTAGTTTTTTTCTTGCGCAGCCTTCACAAGTTGCAGAGCAATGGTCGTTGATTTGCCTAGAGGTTAATTAGAGTGTGTAAGATAACAAGTGTTCTCCCAGTCGGATTTTTTGGCATTTGATTGGCGGCATATAGGCTATATAAGACTGGAAATGACTCAATGTGACTTGGGCCCTTAATAGATTGGGTAACAAACCCTTCTAATAGTGATCCTATCCCACTTGGAGTCCAAATACCCCCTATTAAGGGTACGTGTGGTGGGTCACGAATTATAGGGCTAGGGGTCCCTGAAGGCCTTTTGGCAGCGAGACGGGACAAGCCATAGAATGAAGACCGTGGCTCGGATCGATGAACCGTCGACTCCGTTGGATTCAGCACGCTGGAATAGTGCTAGGGGTGCCCCTCCCCTCCAGCCCGGTGGCCCCGCCCTTGTCTTGTACGTCCATATTGGAAAATAGGGTTTTGCTCAATGAGGGAGTGTGCAATTTTTGCACCTGTGAAGAATAACTGTAGTAGATGGGGGGGTTTTTGTGTATGTGGCTCTTGGTGAGATCATGATGAGAAAAAACCCTTTGACTTGGTGGACTATTCCACATTTACAATTCAAGTAGAAAAATTCAAAAGAGATGTAAATGAGAGGAAGCAAATGAATCGCATTGATGCCAATTACACTTGCAAAATTAGAGCAATCAAAGCTCTCAATATCATCGATACCACTCTGTCCCTGAAGAAGATTTCCCTATAAAGTACCTAGATCATGACCAAAGGAAGTGACTACTCCCAATCCAGTGACAACTACCCTCCTCTGATTAGTAGCACTTAGTTTTTTTCTTACGCGGCCTTCACAGTTGCAGGGCAATGGCCATTGCTTTGCCTAGAGGTTAATTAGAGTGTGTAAGATAACAAGTGTTCTCCCAGCCGGTTTTTTTGGCATTTCATTGGCAGCATATAGGATATATAAGACTGGAAATGACTCAATGTGACTTGGGCCCTTAATAGATTGGGTAACAAACCCTTCTAATAGTGATCCTATCCCACTTGGAGTCCAAATACCCCCTATTGAGGGTACGTGTGGTGGGTCATGGATTCTAGGGCTAGATTAGGTTAATAGGGCTACATTAGGTTTCTAGGATTCTAGATTAGTTTTTGAGGGTTAGATTAGTGTTTCTAGGGTTAGTTTAACTTTCTAGGATTTCTAAGGCTAGATTATGTTTCTAGGATTCTAGATTAGTTTCTGAGGGTTAGATTAGTGTTTCTAGAGTTAGTTTAGCTTTCTAGGATTTCTAGGGCTAGATTATGTTTGTAGGATTCTAGATTAGTTTCTAAGGGTTAGATTAGTGTTTCTAGGGTTAGTTTAGCTTTCTAGCATTTCTAGGGCTAGATTATGTTTGTAGGGTTATATTAGTGCTTCTAGGGTTAATCATACATGAATAAACAATCACATGGCTATACTATGTACCTCAGTCAATTAGGCCTTCTAGATCCTCTCAGTTTTTTATTGTCTCGAACAACCTCTCATGCTCTACATGAGTTAGTAAGTAGCGTACCTTGTTTGATGACTTCGTTGACATTGTCTGTAGTTGGATGTTTGTACCCACGATCAAGTGCGTAAAGTGATACACCCACGACCCTGGTCTATAATCTTTGTATGTGTAGCCATTGCTCTTTGGTCCCTTTCCATCCACTGTAAGATATTCCCCCTGAACAACCATCGAGCCAGTCGGAAAGGTAATGCCTTCACTATCCGTTAATGATTCGAGGAGGGTTTGCTTCCCCTGGATGCATCGTGCCAACCAATAATTCGTCCCAATCGCACTGTCTATCGGGGCAACAACTCCGTAGATGTGTCCTGCAAAAATGCATTTTAAGGTCATATTCCAACAAGTAGTGGTTTGATAACTTGGATAATTACAAAAACAAGGAGGGAACCGGGATATGCATGCAGAAATGTTTACCTGGTTGTACAAGATCAGATATATGATCATATTCATTCGAAATAGAGGATTGGCCTTCCTCTAACTAGATTGTTTCAGCAACTACACATGGGTCCACTGCAAGTGATACATGATCCCATTCATCAACCCAATCCATTGATTCGCACTCATCCCACTCACAACTATTGCAAGACCCACAAAAGCAAGCAAGTTTTCGCGTCCATATTTCAAATAAAGGATTGTTTGAGCTTCAAACCAAATGAAATCCATGAGTGCCTTGCACAGTACTACAACTATAAGAACGCAATCAATCTATATCAACTACATTCCAGAAATTTTTGGCAACATTTCCTCTACCTATTGGTATGTGTTGCTCCGTGGTTCGTTCTGACATTTTTTCTTTGCACCATCGAACCGTGGATTCGGCATTCCGAATATGAGGGCTCCCATGCACCTCATCTCCTCCCTTCGTAGGGAAGTTTTGAGACATGCTCCAGCCCTGTCGTGCTCTCCCTTTCCATGTCCGGTCTCAAAATAGTTCCATACATGCGTCACATCATAATTCTTGTGTAACATACTCAGCCACTGGAAAACACGTGCATTTTTGAACTGGCCTGCACAACCATCTGACCATATCCAATGCTGATCCATATGTATCCCTCTCTCCTTCAGCTGATCATAGAAAATTTTGAAGCAATGCTGCACATAATGCAGGTCGTGGCACTTGTCGTCACTGATGTAGAAGTTGGTCTCTTTTAATATTATCCTCATGTCGTTGCTGCTCTCTGACACGTGCCTGTACGTGATATGGACCATTATGCTAACTTGGTTTGAATGGTAGTATTGACTTTGAATCTCATTCTGTGGCTGTAGGGTATAGTTTTCCGCAAAGTCCACAACCGACAATATTGTGCCCTTGGGAAAGGTGTCTCTACACTCTCTGTACTGTTCATCTTGCCATCGTGCTACATGGATGTGCTATACATAATGCTCGGTCTTTTGGTAGAATTCCCTCATGAAATCACAAATTTGTACCTGGTGCCACAAAACCAAGGGCATTAATACAATGTGGAATTTTCAATCTAAATATATATGTACAAATTCAACATGTACAGTATGAAAGCATGCAAACTTAGATTACCCGTGACTTCACCAATGCAATTTTTTTGCTTTCCTTCGAACTATCTACTTGATATGTTATGTACTGGAAGTTCTGCATTTCTACTGACATCCTCCCAAATTCGTGCTCTACGGTTGCGTGGATGCATCGGCTCAATAATGCAAATCCACTGCAACTGGAACACGTCCCATATAAACATGATCTTTTGTAATATTTTTGTCCTTCAGGCCTTCGACACTTTATGCTATGTATAAATTCTCTGGATGCATTCGGTGGTTGTAACGAAGGACAATCCTGCACAATGTTAGTATGCAAACCACAAAATATATGTCTATATGTATCATAATAGTACTCAAATTCTACATGGTATCTACAACAACATGTGCCGCGATCAATGCAAATTCTAACATACCAGGGTTTGCATTTTTCGAAGGACCTTTGGCCCAAGTTCAATTGTGTGTGCTCATTCTTGAACCTCTCATAGAGTTCTGTTTGTGTGGTGTTAAGGAAGTGCTTGACATGGGTTTCACCCCCCCTAACACCTTTTCTCAACTTTAAAACATCTCTTTGATTCGATGACGGTCTAGTGTTATCATGCCAAAACTTTTGCACTAGTGCTTTAACAGCATCAATGAGCTTCATGTCTGAACGAGGTAACCTACCAACAAAGGCCCAACAATCTTTTTGGCCTGGGGTCTCAAGTTTTTCTCTAATGGCAGAATACTTTTGAAGAGTCTTTCTATCTACTTTAAAGATTTTACACATGTGTGATAGTAGGCGACGTTGCCTTGTGGATTTGTCTACAATCGATTCTGACAGTACACGACGGGCCACATTAAAATCTTTTGTGCGAGAAGTTTTTCCAATCAAATTAAATGCAGATTGTGGATTTCAAACAACATGATTGTTGTCCTCTGAACTTCTAACTACCTTTATGTACAAAATTCTCCTAACATCAGCTAGACAATGTGATTTTAACAAAGCAAGAAACAATTGACATTTTGCTGCATCAGTTTTGGATTCAAAAAAATCTTTGATTATCTTGTTACAATGGAAATCAATAGTGCGTTTCGGCATCTTACCTTCAAGTCCTGAAAATGAACTTTCATCCACATGAATATGTCTGGGAGTTCTTCGTCATCCGGTTCATAGTTGAGGCAAGGGAGTCGACAAGGAAGTACAAGTCTCATCAACGATTTGTTGTGGCCCTTCATTCAGTAATTGGTCCTGCAATGGAGTGTGTTCGCCAAGTGGGTGCTCTTCTTGGGGTGGTTACCAGTTAAGAACTTGTTCAACATCCATCCCTTCATACTCGACATCAGGCAAGATTTGATTGATTTCAACCACTTCGTCATTGCTTGTTGATGGATCTAAGACACTAACATTTTGATTTTTACAGTTTTGCATGTACAACCTGGCATTTTCTCTTATCTCATGGGCCTTTTCAGGGGGCATCGGCCTCCTTCTAGACTTTCTTTGATTATTACGTCTGTTGCCCATATTCAATGCGCTTTTGGAAAAACGAAAAATATGACCCCTACAAGAATGAACAACAAACAAGATATTAAAACTCGATGTGCATGATTATTAAAGCTCGATGTAGCAATTGATTATGTACAACAACATCTAGTGATAATGTTTTCATATAATCTTAAAAGCTATTGGGAATGCCCTACATATAAAGTTACAACATCACATCTAGGAACTCAGTAGGATGGTATTGGCTGGTGGTATGGGATGTTAGTAGTCTAGCAAATTCCCTACAAGGGAGAAGCTCATATTGACTTCATTTTCATGGTATGGATGAGGGAAAATAGCCCCAAAAGACTAAGAGTTTTCAATTGTTTAGGTGTTTGTGTGAGTTGTTGTAGTGAAACCATGAGGAATTCAACATATGTTTGTCTACTAGATGAAGGAATGTGATTATGAAATGTTATTGGTGGTGATGCAAGTAATTTTTTTTTATTATCTTCATGAGAGGTTGAAAGCATTGCTTGGTGCATGTTGTAGTTTTTTTTTGGTAGGATGTTTTTATTGTCTATGTTGAAGATTAAGAAGACTAGAATAGATCTATCATACAATTCATGAGGAAAAACCAAAATAGATGCTATTCAAACAAGTGAATGAAGACTAAATTACATTTAACAAGATCAAATTTTCACCATACCTCAAGGATTATGATTGCTCTTTGCTTCAAATGTCAAATGCTCTTTTGATGTGTCCACTATATGTAAGAAGACTTCATGTGTATCCAAGTAGCATGAGAATTCAATCCAAGGTTCCAAATAGATTCCAACTGTTGTGTATTCACTCAATTGATCCAAATAGAGCCCAATAGGTGTGTATTCAATACAAAGAGCCAAATAGAGCCCCAAATATTGTGTTTTTTATCCAAATGGTGTATGAATTCAATCTACCATGAAAATGCTTGTTGGATTGTGCATGAAACCAACAAACAGAACGCGATGAATGAGAAAAAAATGCGGGAGAAAGAACGCGGGTGATTTTCTAAATTTTATGTTCAACAGGGACGCGCACGCACCTCTGGCGCGTGTGCGCAAGAGGCGCGTGCACGCATCTGGCTCGTGCGCGTCCTTGCTGAACGTTGCAATGGTTGGTGGGTAACGTTCATTGTATTTATTGCCCAACAGATATAAATGTGTCGGGTTATGCCTAGAGCCCCTCCCCCATAAAGGCCTTTAGGACCTCTTCTAAGTTTCTAACCCATAATCCCTAAGTGCATTTAAGTGCTTCTAGATGTTTGGGGGTTTAAGGGTATATTTACAAATTTGTGTATTTTGATTTCAAAACATTAATTTAATTTTCAGTTAGAAACATATGTATTACATCAAGAATAATTAAATACATAGTAGATATATATTAATGTTGTATAAAGACTGCTCGGAGGTGCGATTATTGTGAGATCGCAGTATGTCAGATTTGTTCATAATTACCATTAGATTTTATTCTCTTAGGGCGATGCAGATGTGAAAAAATGCACTTTGATGGTTAGTTTTATTTGCTGGGAAATATTTGCCTGGTTAATTTATGGGGAAGGATAATAGTCTTGATACTCCCACCCCTATGCAAGGCTGGAAAAGCATAGCACACAAGGTATTTAAGCTTGGCTTCATGTAATATGCAGAGCACTCTTCTTTACATTGCTGTATTAATCAAAATCTAAGGCAGCTGTTATTTTTTTGTCTCAGTGTAGGATGAAGATGATGACATGTATAGGATCTAATCAAGGAGTCATGGAGGGCCTCCTCATCATGGAAGATTTTACGAATAGTGTTCATCTGCTGTAATTGGAATCACAATTGCAATAAAATAAGGTTTTTCGTCATGATGATTTGATGATGATGATGATGAAGATCATGACGAAGATGATGATGATGATGATGAAGATGGTGATGATGATGATGACTAATGGAGATGATGATGATGATGATGATGTTGACGATGATGTTGATGATGAAGATGATGATGAATATGAAACACATCATCCTCATCATCATGATCATCTTCATCATCAACAACAACATGATCATCATCATCACCATCATCATCGTCATCATCTTCATCATCAACGTCATTGTGAGGACGAGGATGATGATAATGATGATGATATGATGATGATGATGGTGGTGGTGGTGGATGATGATGAATATGAGTATGATGATGATGGTGATGATAATGGTGATGATGACGATGGTGATGAAGATCATGATGATGATGAAGATGGTGATGATGATGATGATGACGATGAAGATGGTGATAATGATGATGATGATGACTAATGGATATGATGATGATGATGATTGATGAGGATGATGATGTTGATGATGAAGATGATGAAAAATATGTAGCACATCATCATCGTCTTCATCATCATCCACAACATGATCCATAGCATGATCATCATCATCATCTTCATCATCGTCGTCATCATCATCATTGTGAGGAAGAGCATGCGGATGATGATGATGATGAAGATGATGATGATGACGACGATGATGATGAAGATGATGACTAATGGAGATGATGACGATGATGATGATGTTGATGATGAATATGATGATGAATATGCAGCACATCATCCTCATCCTCATCATCATCTTCATCATCATCAACAACATGATCATCATCATCACCATCATCATCGTCATCATCTTCATCATCATCATCATTGTGAGGACGAGGATGGTGATGATGATGATGATGGTGGTGGTGGATGATGATGAATATGAGTATGATGATGAAGATGATAACGAATATGATCATCATCATCAAAATCATCATATTCGTCGTCGTCATCTTCATTAGTCATCATCATCGCCATCTTCATCATCCTCACCATCACCATCATCATCATATGATCATGGTCACAATGATCATTGTCTTCGTCATCATAATCAGCATCTTCATCATCCTCATCATACTCGTCATAGCCATCTTCATCATCATCATCATCATCATCATCATGAAGATGATGATGAGGATGAGGATGATGTGCAGCATATTCGTCATCATCTTCATCATCAACATCATCATCATCTCTAGTAGTCATCATCATCATCATCACCATCTTCATCGTCATCATGATGATGATGGTGGTGATGATGATGATGATGATGATGATGATGATGATGATGATCGTGATGATGATGATGATGATGATGTTGATGATGATGTTGATCATGATGATGATGACGATGATGACTAATGGAGATGATGATGATGATGATGATGACTATGATGTTGATGATGAAGATGATGGTGAATATGCAACACATCGCCATCATCATCATCATCACCATCTTCATCATCCTTCCCATCACCATCATCATCATATTATCATGGTCACGATGATCAGTGTCTTTGTTATCATAATCAGCATCTTCATCATCCTCATCATACTCGTCATAGCCATCATCATCATCATCAGGAAGATGATGTTGAAGATGATGATGTGGATGAGGATGATGTGCAGCATATTTGTCATCATCGACATCATCATCATCTCCAGTAGTCATCATCATCATCATCATCACCATCTTCATCATCATCATCATCATCACCATCTTCATCGTCGTCATCATCATCATCATCATCATCATCATCATCATCATCATCTTCGTCATGATGATGATGATGATGATGAAGATCATGATGATGATGATGATGATGATGATGATGTTGATGATGATGATGATGATGATGATGACTAATGGAGATGATGATGATGATGATTATGATGTTGATGATGAAGATGATGGTGAATATGCAACACATCATCATCATCGACAACATGATCCACAGCATGATCATCATCATCATAATTGTGAGGACGAGCATGAGGATGATGATGATGACGATGATGATGAAGATGACGAAGATGTTGTTGGAGATGATGACGAATATGAAACACATCATCATCGTCTTCGTCGTGACGATATGATGATGATAATGATGATGATGATGATGAATATGAGTACGATGATGATGATGACTAATTTGGAGATGATGATGATGATGAAGATGACGAGGAATATGCAGCACATCATCAACATCTTCATCATCATCATCATCATCATCATCATCATCATTGTGAGGATGCGGATGATGATGAGGATGATGAAGATGATGATCATATGATGATGATGGTCATCATAACAGTCATCTTCATCATCCTCATCATACTCGTCATCACCATCATCCTTCTGATGATGATGATGATGATGATGATGACGACGATGACGATGATGATGAAGATGGTGATGATGATGATGACTAATGGAGATGATGATGATGATGATGATGATGTTGATGATGAAGAAGATGATGAATATGCAACACATCATTCTCATCATCATCATCATCTTCATCATCATCAACAACATGATCATCATCATCACCATGATCATCATCATCATCATTGTGAGGACGAGGGTGACGATGATGATGATGATATGATGATGATGATGGTGGTGGTGGATGATGATGATGATGGTGGTGGTGGATGATGATGAATATGAGTACGATGATGAAGATGATGATGATGATGATGACGAAGATGTTGTTGTTGATGATGATGAGGAAGAGGGTGATGACGAAGATGATGATGATGATGATGGTGGCTGGTGATGAATATGAGTACAATGATGAACATGATGATGATGTTGATGATCATCGTACTCATCATCAACATCGTCATCATCATCTTCATCATCATCGCCATCAATGTTGATGATGAGGATGATGATGATGATGACGTTGACGATGAATATGATGACTTAGATGTTGATGAAGATGAGGAAGAAGGACGATGATGATGACGGTGTTGATGATGACGAAGATGATGATGATGATGGTGATGAGGATGAAGAAGATGATGATGATGGAGATGATGTTGATGTTGATGAGGATGGTGATGAAGATGGTGATGAAGAAGATGACGATGGTGGAGATGTTGATGAGGAAGGGGGAGATGACACTAATGATGAATATGTTGATGATGATGGTGATGGTGATGATGATGATGATGATGATGATGATGATCATCATCATATTCATCATGATCATCATCATCTTCATCACCATCATGATCCGATCATCCTCGTCACCATCCTCCTCCTCCTCCTCATCATCACCATCATCCTCATCGTCATCTTCATCACCATTGCCATCATCATCATCACCATCACCATCATCTCATCATCATCACCATCATCCTCATCATCATCTTCACCACCATTGTCATCATCATCATCCTCCCCATTTTCATCATCATTATCATCACCATCACCATCATCTCATCATCATCAACATCATCATCAACATCTTCAACATCATTGTCATCTCCCCCTTCCTCATCAACATCTCCATCATCGTCATCTTCTTCATCATCACATCTTCATCAACTTCATGTATCCCCTTGACAAAGGAAATTAAATAAACCATACAAAGACATACAATAGCGCGTACACGCAAGGACGCGTGCGCACTGTTATTAACACATGCGCGCTTTCAATCACGCATGCACGTGTTTGCGCGTGCGCGTAGGTGCGCGCACGCGTGTTTGAATTCAAATTGTTTTTGGTGCCCTTGCAGGCTTGGAATTAGCTTCAGATTGTACCTTTAGGCTCGGTCTGATTTATCCCTGATTTATAGCAAAAAACATCAAACGCTGCAACTTTCTGTTTTTCACAGCTAGTTCTGCATAAGCTCCACGAGTGCATTGCAGATAAAATTGCACACACTTGTCGAGCTCTGTGTGCAGATTCCAAATATATAATTTTTGAATAGATCTGTTGTTGATCTCTATTTTTAATTCATTTTAAACTGCACTCATGTCAAATTCGTAAAAAACATAGGTCGTTTATTTGGCCTATAACTTTTGATTGGCTTACCTATTTCGAAAACGGAAAAGAACGCACGTAAGAGCACAAAAATACCTACAACCTAAAAAAAAATGCATTTTGATTATTTTTAGACCATGATATGGTGGATTAAAACTTGACAATGTCATTTTAGGGCTTCACTGACTTCAGTAATTTTAAAAAAATATAAAATTGACTTTTAAAATTTTGGAAAAATAGCCCCGCACAAGATTTTTCTGTTGCCTACGCCTCTACATATTGTTTTTCTCGTAAATTGAAAATTTACATAACAAACAGGTGGCTCAAAAAAAACATGTGCATTATGTTTTAGAAAAAAAATAACGTACCAATCTTCGAATAATGACATGTTGGGGTGGTTATACCACTTTTCCATAAATAAAAATTATATATTCCGGAAGGTCATCCATTTTTCTACGTTTCATCTTTTTACACCTAATCAGAAAACGTTTTGTAGGTACCTCTAATAATTGATTTTAATGACAATATTTCTGTTTTTCCAGAATGTCATTGCAACTAACGTGTCATAATTGGGTACCATTACCTTGCACCAGCCCGATACAGTAAAATCAAATTCTATTTTAGCTAAATAAAATAGAATTGGCTATAAAACAAAGTAGCTAGATATAAAAGTTAGATAAGTTAGATATACCTTGGGAAAACCCACTATAGGGAAAAACCTAACCATAATTGAGGACTATGCCTTGCTCTTTTCTTCTCCAATATTCAATGCGAATACAAATAAAGTGGTACTCTATATGGAGTTACCTATGGCATTGTGGCCTATATGGCTAGTACATGATCTCTTACTTCCTCCGTTATGCTTTAACATCCATTCCTTGGATCTTTCTCATATATGGAACAATAAAATAATACCATAAGAATGGAACCCCTTCTCCTCATAATGGCCCGGTACTTAACATAGCCCAATAGTCGTGTAGGGTTTTTTTTAGTGTTTTTGCATGCCTCAACTCACAATTAGGGTTAGGGTTTTGGACCCTCTAAAATGTTTTTGAAATTCCACACTTGAATAGCTCTACATGTATGGGTAATGCGAGATGACATGGAATCCACTCGATACCACGGTGTTCAACATGATAGGTCAACTTGTGGGATGCATAACTTCCCCATACAGACTCCAATTGAGGTGATATTTGGACCATCATAAAGATATCAGAGTGTATAAAACCGCCAAGAAGATGGGTTCTATGCCCATAAACTTTTGAAACTAAAAAACACCATTTAAGCCCTCAAATGGGCCTTAAAAGGTTTTGGACCCCAAATATGCAAAGTGAGACCGACTCCTAAAATGGGCATTGCAAGCCAATTAATCCAATATTTCCACCTAGAAAGCACCAAAATAGATGAAAAATTATATGTTGATCTATTTTGCATCATTATTTCAATAAAAAAACTATCCTTTGGTAAATCTATAGGTAGCATCGTCTAAAGTGTCAACAAATGTGTTTTTATAGCAAGGAATGGAAGTGATAATGACTGCAACAAAGCTATTGAATAAATTCCAAACTATTGGAGTCTAATACTCAGGTAGACCAAGAGTCACCCGGGAGTCCAAGAGTCCACTTGGGAATATGAAACCCCAGGGACATTTCTCATTGTATTTATATGTACAATTGGTTAATGAGAAATACATTGAGCTTCATGCTTATTCTATTTGTACATCTTCTTGTATTTGGTTGTGTGTTAGCCAATCTCTCTATTTTCCCAAGAGGGAAACCTAACAGTGGTATCATAGCTATGATGAGCTTGTGGCCTGTGCTCATACCTGCCCATTCATTTTCCAGCAATCCCTACCTTATTCTCTGCTAAATTTGCAGACCCGAATCCTGCCATAATCTGCCTTCTCCCTTGTGACCGTTCAACTGCATTATTCCATATGATTTCTGGTCTCTGCATCCTTCCATAATTATTCTGAGAACTGTCTTGTGTGCAGACTAATGTTCTATGCACCATAACCCTAAATCATACTGCAAATCTCATTCTGCATGCACGCGGTGTTGAGGCCTTCTCCACATGCATTTGGCTGCTATTCTCAACCCTAATCTCTTCCGGTTGAGAGCCCGTATACCCCATTTTTTGTAATGTGGAGATTCTCTATTGCATGAAGGCTGCGACCTCTCATCTCTATTTAATGCTACGATCTCTTATTGTGTGAAGATATCACTGCATACCCATTGTAGTGCTGTGTCTCTGGTATTTTTTTAGATTCAAGGTTGAAACTACGCCCTCCTCATTAGTGTTGCGACCTCTATCCACGTTGACATAGAATCTACGTTGAAGAATATGACAATCTACGCCCTTTCCAAGGAGCTGCGAGTTGTCCAAACCTGTGACCTACATTGAAAATCATTCTGAGTGAAGTCTGTGTGGAGACTGAGATACTGTGAAGACTCATGCCTGTGAAAGAGCTGTGTATCAAGAAGGTTTCCTAGACTGGAGCATAGTAGCAAGATTCTAGTACGGATTCGAAAACGATTCGGATAAGATACGGAAAAAATACATAAAGAAAAAAATCAAGTATGGCTAAAATACGGGAGTAGATAGTCAATTTATTTGATTTTTAAAAAGTTTTTAAATTTTTTTTTGTTAAATAAAATTTTTTATTTGTCGGCCATGCTTTGAAGTTTTTTATTTTACTATACCAATACAAATTGAGTTTGGTCAAAATTTGGCAAATAAATTAGTGACTGTACCGAACCCGTATCATCTTGAATGTTCGCCGTATTTTTATCTTGGTTCGAATTTCCGTACAACAACTACCAATACAACCGTATTTTGCTACTATGGACTGGAGCTGTCTCTGCGTTAAATATTGTGGAACTGGGCTAGACCATGTCCACTTTTTATTATTCATACCCGTGTGGAAAATGGGCTACCTCCATATCGTGAACTGAGATGCCCGAGATCGAGTTGCGTGACATTGAGGTGGATTGATCTTTGTAGGAGATGAAACTTGTGGTTATGCGTCCATCCTATGGTGTTTTGTTGTTGATTACCTCTGTGTGAAATTGAAGAGATGCTTGTACTATTCATTGTGCTAAGAAGTTTTCAGCGTTGAAGAGATTCCTGACCGGCATTCTTGTTGAGAGGAGTATGGTTGGAGTGTTGTATTTTGTTAAAGAGGGTTGGAAGTGCGCCAAGAGTATTGAAGGTGGTCTACGAGTTAGTTTTTTCCAACACATCATCTCAGGATACTAGAAATCTATATTTCACCTTATTGGATAAAGTTGTTGAGTAAGACATTTCTATGCAACCAGAGAATACTGAACGCCGCCTCTCAACTGCATATTGGAGTTCTAGAAACTGCGTATTACACAATTTTCCTCCATTTGGTGACTGCATTGAAGTTTGATCTATTGTTACGTTGGACGTGATGACAATGGTAGAACTAGAGCTGAGATAGAGTTGTTTTCCGCATACGACCTGTTGCTTGGTACAACATTCCAGGTGCAGCTATGCACTCATTGGAATCATTCTATTGTGAGCAATGAGACCGATCCATATTCCCAGGATTAGATTGCCTCGAAGTAGACTTTTCTAATCGTGGGTGATGCCCTCTCATCTCATGAATACATGCATGCCAAAGAAATTACTGTGTGAATACCTACATGTCAAAGAAATTGCAACATCCTTGAACACTTCAACATTGTGAACCACGACGAAGATACAATTCATGGAGAGCTTCTTCACGATTCAGAGCAGGAGTACACGACTAAAGGATTTACGAACCATTCCAGAGAACCTCTGCATTTACCCAATCTCCCTCTACGTGGTGTAACGAATTCGATTTGTTGGAGGTATTTTGGTTTCTCTTCATCGTGTATCATTTTCCTCTTGCTTCTTAGTCTGTTGAATATATGCTTGGCGTTGAATTATTACTGTGGATATAGTTGCATTGAATTCTATAATTATACGATCAGCGTTGGATTATACCCAGAGGATGTTGGAGATTGTGGGCATGGCATTTGGATGGAAACTTGAATAGATTATTTAACAACCTTGACATTGCTTATGACAATGTGCATGGGTGAAACGAATAGTACTGAACCTTTTGTCGCCCGTTGTTGATACTCATACTTATCTGTTTTGGAACTTCTGTCAAGTCACAGTTGTGAAATAGCTTTGAGCTAGAGCAGTGAGCATGTTCTTGAAAAATGCCAGCAAGCTAAGTCGTGGAGAAGAGCCATTAACAACACGAGTTTGAATAAAAACCTAGCAGCCTGGTTTTATTAGCGTTGGTGCATACACCTCACCTCTGTATTAGACCAAGTCCTGCAATAGCACCTTTCAAATTTGTATTCTGGTCTATTCTCTTTAGAATTTTATTGCCTGAGAGTGCTAGTGTGCAGAATTAGGGGAGGACAAAGCATCTCACATCAGCATAGGAGAAGCTCATTGAAGAGCAGATTATTTAATTTTTGCGTAGCTGGTATCGACTCTACTTGTCTCCACTAAATTCGACGGCCTTATTCATTGTGTGAATATTTGTGACCAAAAGAGAATTTAAACAATTGTTGAGTTAAAGAAAACCATCAGTGAAAGGAGATTTTGAAGCCAGCCAGTGCATGGATGCTAGAACAGTTCGAAGATCACGCTGCTTGTTGCAACAATTGTATTTCTAATTGGCTTCGTTGTTAAAAGAGCATAGAGAGCTACGGGTTTAGGTAATTCTAAAAAGGTTGGGGTATGAGATCAGAGTTGGACTATTGCTACTTTGGACTATTGCTGCTTTGGAGTTTTGTTTCATTTGTATGCCTTGAGCTAAGACAATTGCAGAGGACTACCTTTTCCTGGAGATTGTGTACTTTGAACATACATAAAGTGGAGTGGCTACAATTCATTCCTATCCTTAGCATCACAACAACGTTGGAGCGTTATCAATAACCAAAGGAATTGGAGGTAAAGCATTTATTTTGGAGACCAATTGTTACTTGCAAATATTTAGTTTTGTAAGTTCATTTGTACTTGAATTTGTCTTTTGTGAACCAAATTGTATTTGGGTGCATCTTCGGCTGAGACCGACACCTTTCATTTTTTGAGGTTGAGTGCTTGTAAAAAGGTGGAATTGCAATAAGCCCTTGTTTAGTTGAGTGAGTCTTCAGTTTATTAATGGCAATATTAAATGAATTGTTAGAGTCACTGAACACTCTACTGTTTTCCTCTGTCGAAAACACTGTTGTGATCGACAAGAGAACTCTCAGTCACATTCAAGATTCTGTAAAAGATTCACAAGACACTCTTGATTTCTTACAACTTGAGTTGTAGCTTCAACAAGAAGAAAAACATTCTGAACTTGTTCATGTTCAGAAGAATCCCCTTCATGATTCTATTCAGCATCCTACACAGAATGATGCCACTTTAGAAGCACATGAGAAAATCAGTGGCACGCCATCAGAAGTTAAAGAAAATGAAGATGAAAACATGCATGCATAGGTTATGCTTGTTCCATCCAAGCCCATCATCAGACCATGGGAAGAGATCATCCATAACAAGCACATAACCGGTCTTGGATACGACAAGGAAGTGACAGTTCAAATTCCTGATTTCTCCAAGCCCATTTAGTTTCAGAGTGTTGGATTCCTCAACGAGAGTCCATCTTCATCCACATCAGTTCAGAGTTCGACATGCCAACACTGTGATCAAGTTGGCCATATGAAATATCATTGTTTTGATATTCACCCTTATAAGCAATGTGGAAAACATACACAATCATCAGATAGATGCTTCAGTTTGAAGAAACCTGCAAGAGAAGATTCACTATGGGTGGATTGCTTCTTAGCAATGATCGTCAACAACTAAGAAGATTTATAAGACATATAGGAGATTTCATTCACGAGTATTGACACATTTTGCAGTTGAGACATATTCTTCTCCTCACTTTGTACCTGACAGGGGGGAACATGATGTCAGGCGTCAAGTTTCGAAGCCTCCATCTAACAACAAGCAACCATGGCCCTCTACAAGTAAGTGAAATCAAACAAGCATGATCCACATCCAGTTTCAGAGGCCATATTCAGTGATATAGACACTCAGACATAAGAGAACCATGACATATGGTACTCATGTGTTTTGTGTCTAGTTGTGACACCATGAGACTCTCCTCTCTTCACATTGTTCCAGACATGGGAGAATGAAGACCGTCAGTAACAAGTGAGTGAGTGCAAACGATCCAGAACAAGCGAGCCTGTGAAGAGCTATGTTTGACTGAGCTCCAAAGTTGGTGGTCATCCTTAAACCACCGGTATCAAGAGCACCTTCATTTAGCAGAAGCATGTGCAAGCTTCTAGCTAACTTGGAAAACAATTGTCAAGATGGAAATCTTCAGTAAGTTGTAGTTTTTCACTTCCTATTTTCAGCTCTCTAGTTGGTTTGGTGTCATCCCATCCCAACCAATCCAGAAAAAACCTTTGAGCCTTCAAGCCAAGTTCCAGAGAACCTATGAGCGATTGTTATCGCCAATTTTGAGAGTTTGTGGTCATCATTGAACCACACACATAGTAGAATATTTCAGCCTTTTGCTAGCCCATTTCGGTTGATGGTCAGCCTAAAAACCATCCCTTCAGAGAGCCATTGTATTTAGCAGAAGAATGTGCAAGATTCTAGCTAATCTTCTTAGTAAAGGATGTCCGAGATGGAAATTTTCAGCTGGTGGTAGCTTCCCACTTCCACTTATTCAGCTCTCTTCATTTTTCTTGGACTCATATACACCCTTCGGATTAAGGGAGGATTTGTTGGAGTCTAATCCTCAGGTAGACCAAGAGTCACCCGGGAGTCCAAGAGTCCACTTGGGAATATGAAACGCAATGGACATTTCTCATTGTATTTATATGTATAGTTGGTTAATGAGAAATACATTGGGCTTTCACGCTTATTCTCTTTGTGCATCTTCTTGTATTTGGTTTTGTGTTAGCCAATCTCTCTATTTTCCTAGGAGGGAAACCTAACACAAACATATAGTTGATAATTTCTTATATGTTGAGAAAAATAGTGTATGGAATTTCTTACTTCTCTAACAATAATTTCAAAGTCACCAAAAACTTTCAAGCATTTTACCTTCATGTCAATAACCAGTTTCATATTCAGTTGTGTTATTGGTGCACTCAAATTATAATCAATAAAACATGAGAATACATTTATTATGTTTCAAGTCCATAAAAATACATCATGCCCTGACTCCATCCTTTGAATTAGAGGCCATCAAAATATAAAGTATATATGTTAGTATCTACAATTAAGTTAGAACTATGATTAACTAAATATACTATGTTAAGGTCATTTGCATTAGATTGTGTGCAATGAAAGAGATCAAAATGTGTTTATGATTCCAGGGGTGATTCCAGTGCAACATAACAACCAAAATCAATCTTCAAAAAATGGTTTCCCACAGTTGAATATGTGAAATTAATTGGCCTATTCTTCCCTTCTAATTATGTCATGGTATGCTTCATATGAACCTCGTTGTCCACCCTTATTTGATTTTCCTTTCCTTTGTCAGGAAGCCACAAATGTGGCCAATCAATCATGAAGTATCCATGCATCTTTTGTATCTAGTTCTTGCTCAATAGTAAACCATAAGATTCTAGCATACAATCTACAATAATGTCAATGATTTGGCACACCTTTGGGTCAAAGGATAATATGATCATAACATCTTCTAGTTCACCTATTACTTGACAATGGATATATCTAACTAGATGATTCTCATGGTGTGTGTAGTAGGTGTGGCATTGATTTTCTTGTAGAAAAAATATGGCATGACATTGGAAGATGCTTCAAAATATACTAGGCAATTATGCACATCATAATTGTAATATGTCTATATATTTGAGTTGAATTGAATTGAATATCCCAAAGGTGAGGATAAAAGGAGGAGTTTACGATCTAGAATGTGTACCTATGTGCATTGCATTCGCTATGGATTTTTGAAATGACTTACCTTCCATCTTTTCAACCTACTTGACATCAACATATTTTTTGTGTCTTCACAAACATTGGTTGCTTTATGTTGAGAGATTGGGATACTTTTAAAGGTATGTAGAAGAAGTCTCTCTACTATGGAATGTTGTAAATTCCATAAATGGAAATGTAAATTTTAGTTTTATTCTAGTCTTCAATAACATTGTATTCCAAGGTTTGGGTAGGTAGTTCTAGAGTTATGCTTCCAATGGTTTGAGTTGTAGTTGTATTTTTCCTTGGTCAAGTAGGCCTTCATGTCTGTAGGAGAAGAGGTTGAGGCTTTATGTGTAGTCACATTGGCTTTCTTAGGAAGAGTTAAATTTGCTATAGGCCATTTACTTCTCAAATTGTAGTTTCTAGGAACAAACTGTGTGTAATGTCCCCTCCATAATTCAACCATGGGTCATTCCACTAACCTATTTGATTCCCATAGGTTCGAGTATAAATTAAATGGACTAGGGAATTATTTGGCCTATAGTCACTATGCAAATTAATTTCTAAACCGAGAAGGGGTGATGAGGGACAAAAATTTGGAATAATAATGGTCAAATATTCATGAATGAGGTGGAATTGGTCTAATAATACAAGGAAGGCGCAACATATTATGATTGGGTCTCACATAATATGCAACTCCCATCCAAGGCAGAAGGAATCCAATCATGAAGGCATCAACTCATGAGTTGTAACTTCTTGGGCTAAAAATAGTGAAAGAAGGGAGCACTAGGGGAAGAGTAACTCCCAAGGATTCTCATAAACTCCCAAGGAATCTCATGAAATGGAAGTAGACTAAAAATAGCCAAGGAGGGTGCATTTGTGAAGTGTAACACCCATGGAACCTATGACAATCTATGAAAACATTCTATGACAAGTTATGACAAGTTATGACAACTCCATGTCCTAAATTTAGCCAAGGAGGGCACATGAGGGAATTGTGGGCCCACATGCTAGTTGTAACTCCCCCAAATCAAGGAATAGCACCCCAAATTCGAATTATCCAAGGTGGATAAGGTCCTATTTGGTCAAAATTAACATTAGAAGGGAGTTGATGCGTCATGAATAATGATTCTCTCCAATAATTTGAATTTTTTTATTATTTTTATGAGAGAATTCTAGAATGAAGGGGAAAGGCCTCAATCAATTTTATAAAAGTTTGTAGGAACATGATGGAGGGGATTTTTTATCATTTTCAATTCGAATTGGAGAGCTATTGAGCTTCTCAAGCTTGGGAGATGTGCCCCTTGCCAATATTGTAACTAGTTTTGGTGGTGAAAGATTCCACCCTAGCTAGCATGAGAGGAGGAATCACCTTGATTTCTATATTGATATTCAATGAAATGAGGTTTTTTCCATGTTCAGTTGCTGGTTCAAGTAAAATTTGAAGTGCTTGGGATCTCATTTTGTAGCAATCCAAATTGTTGGTGTTTTTCCAGTTTGAAGATTGAGTTTTGGTAGTTCTTGTTTGAGGAGGGTGCACCAGTTTATGTGCAGATCTCAATAGGGATGTAGTAATGACTATACATATTCCATATTTGATGGAGAGCGCACTGTAGGAGGTAGATATGAAATTTAAGGTCTAAATATGTAGAAGGAGGGCACACCATTGGAGCAGATTTTACATTTGGAGCAACATTTTCCCCTTTTGTGACAATCATCTCTCCTCTCTTTGTAGAAGATTTCTCTATGATTTCACAGTTTTTGTAGCATACATATATTTACTCTCTGATGTTTTCTATTCCATAATAAAAATCCTCAGTGTTTTGCCCATATTGTGTCCATTATACAAGCACTAGTTGTTCAATGTGTAAATCAACAAAATGGATTATGCAATCTTGAGTCTTATGTATTTAAACATTCATAACAAGGCCTTTGAAGTCTGTTAGTGGGCCATTTGGATTGATTTGGATGTATTTAAGTGATTTTTGTGTTGTTTGGGAGAATTTGAATGGGTTAGGAGCTGTTTGGAATTGTTAGGAAAAACAGTGTTTTTTGGGCCAAAATTTGTACTAGTTTTAGTAGTTTCAATTCTAATGGTTTTTGGAGGTTCCAAATGAGTTAATATCTCTGATTTTTGTATTGTGGATATTAAAGTGGTATCAAATCCACCCTATAAGCCATAGGAGTAGAGAAACTATTTTGTTGGAGGAGGAAATAGGTTCCACTTAAGGTGTAATCTAAGAAGAACCAAGAGTAGAGGGAAATATGGATACTTTTTCTAGCAAAGTTACTACTGAAGAGAAATATGGATATACTTTCATTTTAATGCAATATCATTGTAAATAATATTTTCTCCCTTCAAATTAAATAATAGTTTATGTACATAGAATCTTAGAGGAAGATTGAGAAAAGCCAAAAGCATTTTATAACATATACCATCAAAATTAAAAGCAATACACCTTATCCTAATCTTCTAATCGAAGTGGGTCTTTTCCCCCATCGAGAGCATTGCTATGACTAGGTACTTGATGTACAAGTACAAGATTATTAACATGGGAGACCAAATTCTTCCTAAAATTGCTTTAAAATCTAGTCAAGATAACTTGCGGTTCAAGAGAGACTAGTATAAAGATGCCATGGCTTGGTTAAACAATTGGGGGATTGATGAAAATTCCACTTTGCAAAATATCAATAACATTAAAAATATTATCACGCATTAATATGATATCATATTCATGAAATTTGAGACTATTTGAACCTATGTAGCTATCACGTAGATTCATATGGTTCGAGCAATCAAGCTATAGTGCTGAGTGTTTTTGGAGATTGCTAACATTAAAAATATTAAAATGAGGTGTTCCTCTTTCAGGGGTGATTGATTGTGTTTTACATTATTCTTTGGGTGATATTTTAGTGGCATAAAGTTTTTTTTGTGTGGTTTCCTATTTCCTTGACTCTTGTGGTTCTTAACAGAATGCCAAACAAGATGTTTGATATTTTTACTTGTGAATGTAGTGGTCACTAAAATGGTATATATCTAGTCAGGATACACTTACTTTATGTGAGATCTAATATTGTTAATTAAAAGAAAATTGGCTACCATTATGAAGTTGTTCTTTGTGGTTTCAGAGCAAGGAATACTGAAGTTTGTGTCTTTATTGGCTTAGCCTCTTTGGGTGAATAGGTTGCACTATCCTTCATTCTTTGGTTATTGCTTGAGAATAAAATATGACAAAGCAATGTCTTCATTTAAACAAGAACTCCATTTTGACGCAAAATGTATTATTTTAAAGAAACGCATAGGTTTATGGCAAACTAGGCCTATATGCATCTGAATTGAATATGGACCAAATTAAGTGCTTACTTGATTAAATGTAAAATATAAGGGCCTATTTTGTAGCTCTTTATGTAGAGATAGATTCATGGAGTGAAAAATCTAGAGTATTTTCTCTATGAGATATAATGTAGTTCTTTATGTAGAAATAGATTCATGGAGTGAAAAAGCTAGAGTATTTTCTCTATGAGATATAATGTAGCTCTTTATGTAGAAATAGATTCATGGAGTGAAAAAGCTAGAGTATTTTCTCTATGAGATATAATGATATCCTTAACATACCTGGGATTCTCATTACATTTTTAATCACTATAGGATAGTGATAGGTTGAGTTTGTCCTTATCTTGGATATAGATATTTTGGGTGTTCCTTAGAGTTGTAGAGGATTTGAAGCAAAATAACATAATATCACTTGTAATATTGTTGAGTAATTTTTTTATTAAATTCATTTTCTCCCTCAATAAAGATTGACTTTTGGTTTTCATCATAAGGAGAGGGTGCATCAATCTTCTTGGTGTTTGTGCCTCATAAATTTGTCTCTATTTGTCAAAAATGGGAGGAAGAATGGGTTGATGCTTTATTATGTAAGAAGGTTTATGCCATGTTAAAACTCCTATGGTTCCATAAATAGGTAAAGTCATAGAATAAAAGTGATTTTCCCCTAATTGAAAAATATTATCATTTGTCCCATCTAAACACAATTATCATTTAATTATTATACAATGAGAAGAAAATTAGGTTTAATACTATTATAGATTTCATTTTACAAACCTAGAACTAACTCACAATCTACCCCTTGTAGATGTGTTCAAAATGGAAACAACTTCTGGCTCTTGTAGGTTAGGATCAAGAAAAAAACAAAGTTTTCTTCTTTTGATCTGCACTAGAGTATGATTGGAGGTAACAATGTTGCTTAGATCAAATCAAATATATATAATGAGTTTATTATCGGGGAAACCAAAAGGTTATTGTATCCAACGAGCTTTCAAAAAAGTTTTAGCAGGAAATCAAAACAAGAAAATAAACATGTTGGAAATCAAAGTGTAGAATCAACACCCCTTTGGAATATATAGTGTAAGTTCTTTGTTGCTACTTTCCTTTTCTTATGTTGCTACAGGTTTTGGGGTTCATATGGGCTAGAGGACTATCGAGAGATTGATGCATTGCCTTATGATATATCAAAAGTTCATAAAAAGGGTACATGGAGTCATCCACGTCATAAGTATTTAAGACATGGCTGCACGTGCCATTTTAGTTTTCACATACCCAAGAAGGCAACAGAACGTGCCCTGACCACTTATAGTGAGATGAATCATATATATATTATAGGTAAAAAATTTCCATGGACAAGAAGTTGGTGACTTTGTAGGAACAAGGGAATTTCATGCACCACATATTGGTAAGAAACTACTTCAATGGGTTGAAAGATGCTTGTTGTTTGGAATTCCAGTGGAATGTGTACATCAAAAGCATCGTGAACTAATGCATGTAAAAGTAACATCATCTAAAGTTTAGTTTGATCAAAATGATTTTCTTACTCGTGGTGATATTGGAAATATAGAGAGGAGATTGAAACATGCCCAATATATGTTTGACAATAATGATCTTCTCAAAGTGTGTGTATATGGCAAGCTACAAATCCTGATAAAATATTCTACTACTCAGAGTTTGACAATGCCATAGATGATGAGGGACACACTCCCTTCATTTTAGGCATTCAAAAACCACTACAACTAAAATGGATGAGAAAATATGGCCACGATTGTATATTAGCATTAAACTCTACATTTGGAACAAATCGCTTTAAGGAAAGCATAAGAACACACACACACATCAAGAAGGTAAATATGGACAGAACGTTCGGTCACTTTGTTATTCCACTTTTTAGGTATTTGTACATAGAGAATGTGGTTGGAGCGGTTACACCTGCTCCAACTAACCATTCATTAAGCTTATACACATTAACTAAGTGTTGACTATTACAAAGGCCTAAAGGCCCTGCCAACATCTCGCCCACCAACAAAATGCTTCTTCGTCTTGAAGAGAGTAGTATGCAGAAAGAAGCCTTGACTTGTGACTCGTCAGCATCCGTCTTCAATCTGGGAACAGTCGATTAGATCCTCACCATTTAAACATCTAGCCGGACTCATCTTCAATGCCTCAGAATTGAGGTCTTTTGGCTCTGCTTTCCATACCATTTCTCTACCTTCAATGTCTGAATTCACACTCCAAGAGATGCTCTACACTTCAGAACTGGGGGGCTTGATCACTTTAGGTGTTCTTGGTGTCATCATTTGGTGTTAAAATATTTTTCTGTGTGATGTAAGATGTCTGAATGTGGTCTTCTTGAATTCCGTCTATTGTGAAGATGCCTACAAAAATGTGTATGCTCAATACATGTGTCGTTGATCATGGTTGGGACTGACTACTTGTAATTCGACTAATTTGACTCGACTTATATGATTGAGATAGACACTAACTTCATTACAAACAAAGAAGGGATCGCTTGCCTTTAAAAGACACATGTTTAACCCCCCCTCGACATCACAAATTTAAAGCAAAGTCACATCATGAGCTAGTGACTTAGTCAACTGAGTTAGAAATTTGACAAATAACTCCAATTACATAATTAAAGATAAGCTTTATGATAGTCATCGACCACTATTTATCTGAACAACCATATTGTTAGAAATAATGTCGAACACTAAACCCTTTGGCATTCCGACCAAAGCGAGGGACGACACAATATTGACCTCATTTGAAATCTATAAAACATATCGATGAGAGAAAATTAGTCGACATAGGCTTGGCTTCACACGTCGAGTTTCTTCCTGGTCAACTGACTACACCAAATGAATTCACTGGTTTGCATGTAATATAATCGTTGCTTGTTAAACTGGTTGATGATAATGAACAGAAATGTTGTACATACCTTGGTAAACCATAGCAGTTAGCTTAGTCAACAAGCTCTTCTACACATAGTCGATGTATGCAAAGTGGGAAACCGACTATATTAGTCGGTGACTATTGGTCCATAGACTCCTTCAATCGTCAGCACGTACCTTTCGATCAATTCCTTCGAACCATGGCTCATCAACCACATAATGTCGACGAATCTAGTCAATCTAATCGACTGCTCCATGTGTCAACTTTAAATATACTATGACAAACTTCTGATGAAATCTTCTTTGAACACAAAACTTCATTGAACAAATAAGATTATGTCTGTTGCATGTCGACAAAGCTGTTACCATATAGAACCATAATTACTGTTGCATGGATGGATAACGGACGTAGAATAGTTCTATCGACTAGTCCTCTCCATATTGTCAAGTCACAAAATACCATTGATAATAACTCCAGGCACATAAAACAGTAGATCGACTATTGAAGTAATGGGTTCTCTCCCCCACTCATGCTTGTTTGCCAATATGTCGACATGTAGGTTGCAAACAATTGAGCGATGTGGTCGTCGACGTAGAGGCCCAAACGCTTGAGCTTATTTTGATTGTTGATTGTGTCCATCCAACGGGTGAGGTTAACTTTTGACTTTGCTCCATGCTCGTTAGAGAGAAGAAATTAGCAATCGAGATGAGGTTAACTTTTGACTTTGCTCCATGCTCGTTAGAGAGAAGAAATCAGCAATGGAGATAAGAATAACTGGTCAATAGTGAAGTGAAATCGACCAAAGAATAGTCAAATGATAAGGATAGCTGGTCAATAGTGGAGTGGAATCGAGCAAAGAATAGTCAAATGATAGTGTACTATAACTGTCCAACTATTCTGGTCAAATACATAGGTTAATTGATAGGATGCTATCGATGGGAAAATGATTATCGACATACAGTTGGTGGATGACCGAAAAAAATGCATTGGGTGCCAATCGACAAACTTCTAATCAATAACTGTACAGGTCGAAGAGAAGTCTAGTCGACGAACCAAGTCGAAACAAAACCATGAAAAAAAAACCATTATTTTTTCTATAGGATGGTTAACAAGCTTCTTCCTTTCGGTTGACTAAATGTAGTAGGTAGTCAAGCTCTTCATCTAGCACACAATTCGACTAAATATTTGGTCGACTACTTCGGTCTTTGACAATTATTGAGAATGCACATCAATTAAAACAATTCTCTAGCATGTGAAAGCAGGCACAACAAATGCATAATACAAATCGTCTTCCTTCAATCTCTTACGAATTTCTCTGACATCATCACATTCACAGCATGGACATAAAGAGGAGAGAGCTTAATAATAATAAAGCGGAAAATAACTTATCAGAGAGATTCTATTTCAACAAGCCTAAGCATTCATCCACGAGCAACAACTTGCAATATTTAATCTTTGGCAGGTTCGTAATACCTTTCCACGAGCAACAACTTGCAATATTTAATCTTTTGCAGGTTCGTATTACCTCTGATGATAACTTCTAGGTTTGAGCCACCCTCACTTGCTGCTGCTGTCGACGACAACGGTGCCAAAGTGTTGAACGTCCAGGATCAGAACGCATTCAAGCAGAGCATAAAAACACACACCCATCAAGAAGGTAAATATGGACAGAACGCTCGGGTACTTTGTTATCAAAACGCATTCAAGCAGAGCATAAGAACACACACCCATCAAGAAGGTAAATATGGACAGAACGCTCGGGTACTTTGTTATTCCACTTGATAGGTATTTGTACATAGAGAATGTGGTTGGAGCGGTTACTAACCATTCATTAAGCTTATACACATTAACTAAGTGATAACTATTACAAAGCCTAAAAGCCCCACCCACAAACATCATATACTATTTTTTCACTAGATCATTTGTTATTTATAAGAACACACACCCATCAAGAAGGTAAATATGGACAGAACGCTCGGGTACTTTGTTATTCCACTTGATAGGTATTTGTACATAGAGAATGTGGTTGGAGCGGTTACTAACCATTCATTAAGCTTATACACATTAACTAAGTGATAACTATTACAAAGGCCTAAAAGCCCCACCCACAAACATCATATACTATTTTTTCACTAGATCATTTGTTATTTATAAGATTATCCAAACATGTAACTCATGTCATGCTTATTTGTATGCGGTTCTAAATTTATACATTGTTGGCATTTGATTCCCAACATAATGGTGTTCATGTGGCATCGATTCTCATGTCTAACTCCATGACTTTTGATAATTCTAAATGAATGGAATCACTACTTCTTAAAGTATGTATAGATATGTTGGAATGAGATTTCACTATGCAATCTTATGAATTGAAATCAATTAATTGTTGAAATTGTAATTTATGAATGCTAAAATTACAATTTTAAAATTCTTTAATCGTTGTTGGTTGTTGAAATTGTGAATTTATAGTCGCTAAAATTGCAATTGCTACTCAATCATTTTTAATGTCAACTTTTGAACAACAAAAATTGCCATTAATTATTGAAATTGCAATTTTAGGATGCTCAAATTGCAATTTTGCACATATCTAAATTGCAATCAATTAATTGTTGAAATTGCAATCTATGTATGGTAACTTTGCACTTTCATAATTCTCCACTTGTTGAAACTGCAAATGTTGATCACTGAAATTTATTTAGCTTAATTGTTGAAATTGCATTTTTTCATTAAAAACGGCAACTTCTTTTCAATCATATAACTAGTTGAAATTTAAAATTTGTAGTTGTCCAAATTGCAATTTCTCCTCAACCCTTTTATAGTTGAATTTGTGATTTGTCAGGATTACATACCCATGAAATTGAAATTACAACTTGAATACATAATTTCTAAAATTGCGATATACAAATATGGTTCAACTACAATCAATTAATTGCTGAAATTGCAATTTCTAGTTGTTATTATTCTAATTTATCATTAAAAATTTGTAATTAATTCCGTGGTTGTTGAAATTACAATTCTTGATTGCCTAAATAACATTTTTCACTATTAAAAATATGAATTGCAAATTTGTAGTTAAAGAATTTGTATTTATCCAAATGTCAAAATTGCAATTTTAAATTTAAATGAAAAAATTCATGAAATTGCAAATGTAATTATAAAATTTTCAATTAATTAATTGTTGACATTCTCTAAATTGAATTTTTTGACAAAAAAAGATTTTTTTTTTTAATTTTTGAATTGTTGAAACTGAAAATTTTAATAGTTGAAATTGCAGTTAATTAATTGTTGAAATTGCATTTTCTCTTAAAAAATGTGATTTTCCGTTGATCATACTTGTTAAAATTGTGAATTTGTAATTGTCAAAATTGCAATTTCTCTTCCATCTGTTTACTGTTGAACGATGCAGAGATTTTTTTTCGAGGGTCGTAACTTTTGATTCAGTTATTTGTTTGGGATGAAATTAAAAAAACAAAATAATGCAGGGATTTTCGAGGGTCATAACTTTTGACTCAGTTATCCATTTGGGCTCAAATTTATCAGAAATTTGTGTCTAGAAGAGTTCACTATAGTGACTGATCGAGCCCTTTTGATCAAACCTTTTTCGATATTTGTTCGGGGTCAAATTCCTTCATATAGTGTCTCAAATTGGGGTCTTAGTGTTTCTGCAAGATTTTTAAAATTTGTAATTATCAATTATCTCTTATTTTATGCACCTAATTAGAAAAGCGAGTTGACAACTAGTGTCTCTCTAGTTGGCTTTTAGTTATTGCTCATTTTTAGAGTCATTAAGAATTTTCTAAACTTAGTAATTTTCGAAAATCTCAGTTAGTAGTTATAAGGGATTGAAATTTCATTGTAATAGTTAAGATGGAGAAGGAATAAAATATAGTTATTTTTCCACTCTTATGTGTTTGCATGGTTTTTGGATCTCATGAATGAGTCACATTTTATTGGTTACATCAATCTTTTTAACTGAAACCCCATGTATATAATCATTAAATGTAAAGGCACGGTGAATAACAATAACAAATTACTTATTATCATTGGAAAAATTTAGAAATATTCATATTTCATAATCACAAGTACACATTAAACATAATTGGGAAATAACAAATATAAGTTTAATATTGTATATGGTTGTGTTATATATAAATAATTATAGGTAATGATAATTACCCAATTAATGTTTGACTAAATCAAAGATCAACACACATAAAAATCCATAACATAAATCATAGGATCATGATTTCCTTTAATTAATGGTTTTACATGGTTGAATGTTACACCAATTTTTCCTATCTACTTTTGAATTTTAGATTTGAAATAATGTGGTCTATGTTTTTTTGGAAATCAACGGAGCTCAAGTTGGTTCTTCTAAGTTTTAAATATAATAGTTTTACCTATAATATATGTTTGAGAATAGTGATTGGATTAGTTAAGAAAACATGATTTCCACAAATTATAACTTTGAAATTAAGGAAAACTGGAAGCTAACATTTTTTTACATAGGCGTGCTTAATGGCATGATGACTTATTTGAAAGAGCTAACCATACCAAATTTTATGAGCCAAATTCCCTAAATAGAATAACAACAAAAAAATCGCTCTACGCATTGAGAATGATAAAGAGTTAATGGATAATAAATCTCATTAAAGAGTAAACCTAGTTTTACAATATATCAAATTCATAAAATAATATGAAATGCCTTTTTTTTGAAAAAATTCACTCTTTTATTTCTAAAAAAAAGGAAGAAAAACAACTTTTTATGGGTAATATTAACACAATACATATGAACCTAAAAATAGATATTTCCTTTTTTCTTTGAAAAAATTAGATTACATAACTTTAAACAATTGTTTTTACCATAAGGGATCCATTATTGTATTACATATTATAGCACTACCATAAAAAAAACATAAAAAAATTAACCAACCATTATTATAGTCTTCCATCCACATTTTCTATTTGTGCTTCTTAGAATTGGCTTCTAGTCTCTTGATGGAGACCCTTTTGAAACTCATTATTGTAATTCAAAGTCCTCTTTGGAGAGTGAATCTTCTCATTTATTTAGTTTCCTATATATGTCTTAAAAATAAATCTCATTTATTATAAATAGGATATAAAATGGTCGTAATGTAACTTACCACTATGTCAACCTAACCATAACTAAGATACTAATAATGAGTGAGGATTAGGTCTTTAACCAAGGAAAGTTTTAGGGGTGGGCTATTTTTTCAACCTTGTTTTCCAAAAAAATATTTTTCAAATTGCCTGTTTTTTCAAAGATGATTCGCCCAAATTCCATGGGATAATTTGTTTTTACTCTAAACATCACCAAAATTATCCATAAAACTATATAAAGTCCTTAGAAATTTAAAGTTTTTTTTTTAAATTGTCAAACATTTTATGGTTGCAAATTTAATAATTGGTAATATTCACCAAAATTTCTCCACTTTGAAAAAATTATTGATCCTTAAAATTTTCCCCAAACTTAACCATAATCAACTAAAAACAAAAGCAACCAATTTATAATTACATCATTGAGTTGAGCAATACAAGTGGTTATGTATTTCAAGAGTATACACAAAATGCATCTATATACCACTTTACAACTAAACTCCAACTACAAATAATGGCAAGGAAAAACACATTTAATGTATAATACTTTCTATCCATGGCAATGAACAACACATCTAAGGTATATACTTTCTATATTAGTTTCAGCATGAGAAGTTAATGGATACAATTATATGGTGTTAGAGATGATCCAAATGGTTGATTAGAATGACCAAAGGTAAGCATAAAAGTGAGCTAAGATCACATGTAAATTTTATTATATTTGAGTTAGCTTGTTTTGAACTATATACTACGGGTAAGGATCAGGGATGAGTAAATTATCTTTAAGAAGGATGAGTAAATTGTCACGCATTATTCTTAGATTGGCATGACTCCATGAGTGTAACACCTCTCAACAAGTGGCCAACTTCTCATACCAGTGCTTTGTAAAATAATGTTTTTCATTTGGTATAATTTTTGGATGGAAACTTTTCCAAAAGTTATTCATGCCCTAAATTTAAGACTCGTACCCTAAATTTTATTCTAGTATTTTAGTCTATCCCATTGATGAACCATGAGTTGAAATGCATTCTAGTATTATCCTTAAAATGCTCAACCAAGTCCCAACTTTCATTCACCTCAACTTCCCTCATTTCCTTCTCCATTGCATCACACCAAAAATTATGATGTCCTGCATTTCCATAAAATATTCATTCAATTTGAATTTTAGAAAATTATGTAAAATTAACAATTCAATTTGTGTCTACTTGATTAGCAGTCCTTTGATAAATTTCTATAAGGTGTTTTATCTTTGTTAGTGGTCTTGGAGTTGATGCCAAACATGCACTTACACTTGGGATGGAAAACGTATTTCTTGGAGACATAATAGGAAAATTGTTCAAACTTGAGAATTCTAGTGTTATTGGGGATAGAGTGATGCCATCTTGTGATGACTTACTTCCACGCTTATAGAGCTCCGCTCTATTTATAAAAACTAATTTAATGGTTTCAACGGCATTGCATTTCGTTTCCTCCAATGCACCGTGTCCCTAAAAAATTTTGTTCTCTAAACCATGATCTTTAAATATCAATGTACCATTAGTGGTTTAAAAAGCTCCACATGTTTAAAAAAAAAATTATGGTTTCAATTTTGGTATATTATGGTTTTCGTACTACGTTGGTGACGATGCGTGAATGTTGAAATTTGGCCCCTTCTACCAGTGTGCTCTGTTTTTACATGTACAATAATCAATAATATGGTGGGAGTTGAGCTTATGTCATGCATCGTGAAAATTTATTTATTTATTTTTAAATGACAAATTTTAAGTGAAATTTTAGTTTTTAATCCGCGAAAAAAATAAATGAGAAGGTAATAAAGATAATACCTGGACTCTTGCCCACTTGGAAGGCATAGTTGCGGCATACACAACAAATGATTTTTTTTGTCCGGTTTGGAAAAATTCCAACTCCACCAATGAACTAATCCATTGGGAAAACCCGACAACAAATGAGCACTATGTGCAAGGGGCATCAGGCAGAGAGTACCGCACTGGTGCTTAGGTGGGCCTAGGAGGTATGCCTCACTCAAAAATAAGTGAAATGAGTTATTCAATGCCATATTTTTTTTACCTTATTCCTATGCACCCAAGTTAGTGACACACTGGTGTGCTTCGTGTTACAGAGAGCACCGCCAGGTATTTATTTTTACAAAATGAAAAGAGAATATGTTTTTTTTAGTTGGTGTGTTATATTAAGTAGTGCACCAGTACTGTATCTTCGAATTTATGATGCACCGAGAAAGGACAGGATGGACAAAGAGACTCAGATAGAGTTGAGGAGGGAGAAGCTTTGCTATGACAACAAAGAACATTGGGATGCAGGACATGAGTGCATTACCCTTAGAATCATCAAGACATATATCAATATTGGTGAAATTTGATGAGAGTGGATGTACAACTTGAACAGAATCATCAAGTCTATTATCTGTGCCAGGAATTTGAGCCATGATTTGATGAACTGCATCCATGAAATTTTCCATATGAGAATTCATATGACTCAATTGAGTATGAATATCCCTAATAAATCTGATTTCCTTAGACAACTCTTGAACCATTTCCTTCGATTCACCGATGGACTTCATCCTCATAAATTGCAAATGAAATGAGGATCCAGTATCCCAAACTCACTAGGTAAAGGACATAGAGGATGTTGAACCAGTATGAAAGTGATGCAGAGAAATCTACACACATATTTGCACAACATAATTATCCACACACAGGAGTAAAACTAAGACAATATGCAAATAAACATCAACAATCTAATTCAAAATCCAGACATAATACATAAGAACAAAAATAATTCTAAAATATTTTTTTATTGAAGAAATATTGCTCCTAGATTACATTTAACAAATCCACTCTCTGGAACAGCAAGCTTCACTCCACCTACAACTTCAACATGAGAACTCACATCCTCCTCTCCTATGGGTTCTATCTTTCATCAGGGCAAGGACTTTACATACATAGAAGTGTTGGAGGAATACCAAACAGTGCATCTACTAACCATTCATTTCAGATTTGGGAAAGGAATCACTTCATATTCTTGACTTTATTATTTTAGGGTATTAGAGATAATTTAGATATTAACTCTAGTGACTATTTTATCTACACCAATAATAATAGTTAAAATGTGTCTCCTCATCAAATACTTTGACTATAGGAAATCTTGTTCTCTTCCTATAGTTGTTGGGCATGATATTTTGGTTGATCTCAAAGAAATTTTTTGTAGAAGCCCTGTGGATCTGTAGCATTCCCTTGATGTTTTATTTCCTCCACCTCTATGTCCATACTCATCATCTTCTTCTCATTCTACATGTTTTTTACCTTATGTTTTGTTTAGTGTTTTGGTCTTATTTTCCTTGTGGCTTGTCTTTGTGACCCTATGTATTTGGTAGGTTTAAGGACAACGAATTATTTATTTCATGCCATTAGGACTAGGATTATGTAAGTGCTCTACCAAGAACTAGGAAGGGACATGACTATCTATTTTTGGTAGTTGGAAGGTTTAGTAAGATGTGCATTATCATGGCTTATACAAGGACCATCAAAGGACAAGAAGCAACAAACTTGTTCTTTGAAAAGGTCTAGGTGCACTTTGGGATACCAAGAAGCATTATCTGAGATAGAGATACCATATTTCTCAATGTCTTTTGGACTACACTTTGTGAGAAAATGGACATTAATTTGAAGAGGTATACAAATTTCAACTACAAATAGATGGGCAAACAAAAGTGGTGAAGAGGACATTGGTTCAACTATTGAGGGGTTATAACTAGAAGTATCCAAAGACCTAGGAGGAGAATTTGATATACATCCAACACTCTTATAATGTAGAAGTATACGACTCTATGGTTCCATTGATAAGTCCCCTTTTGAAACTTGTTAAAACAACATCGATTTCTCGAGTCATATATTTGTTCAAATTGCTATTTTGTAAGGTCGAAATTGGAATTTTATTATTGTGATTAATTGTTGAAATTGCAATTTTTGGATGGTCATATTACAATTTCTCATAATAATTTGTAACTTCTATAAATTTTCAATTATTGGAATTCTAGTAAATCAATTGTTGAATTTTTTTTTTCTTTTAAAAATTGTGAATCTCTTCTCAATCATATACTTGTTGAAATTCTCAAATTTGTAATTATCGAAATGCCAAATTGCATTTTTCTAAAGTTGAAAATGCAATTTAAAAAAAAAATATCAATTTAAGAATATTTTATTGTTGAAATTGCAATTTTTGGTTGTTGAATTTGCAATCAACCAACTATTGAAAATTCACTTTTTGTTAAAAGAATGTGAATTCCTCCTTAGTCATCTACTTGTTGAAATTGTGAATTTGTAGTTGTCAAAACTATAAATTTATTGTTGCATTTATGAATACTGGTTTTCAAAATCGCAATTTCCTTAACTTGAGATTGTAATTTGAATTAAAAGTTCATGAAATTACAAATATGCAATTATTGAAATGTTAGTCAATTAATTGTTGAAATTGTAAAGTTCCAATTTTATAATGCTCTAATTTTTTAAATTGCAACTCTTGAATTCATTAGATTGCAATGAATTGCAATCAATTAATGGTTGAAATTATAATCCCTGGATGCTAAAATTGCAATTTTTATAATGATTTAATTGTTGAAATTGCAATTCTTTATTGATGAAATTGAAATTTTCATAAAAAATGTGAGTTTATTCTTAAGTATAGTTGTTGAAATTGTGAATTTGTAGTTGCTAAAATTACAATTGCTACATAATATTTTTTATTGTTGACTTTGGAACTGTAAAATATGCAATTTCAATTACAGTATGTAGATATCCAAATCACAATCAATCAACAATCAATTGTTGAAATTGCAATTTTTGGATGCTAAAATTGCAATTTTTGGATGCTAAAATTGCAATTTTTATAAATCTCCAATTGTTGAAATTCCACTGAATTTGAAATCAATCAATTATTGAAATTGTCATTATTGAAAGGGAGGAAATGCTTTTATAGTATGGGAAAGTAAAACATAAGTTATATCATGTTTATCCCAAATAGAATTCCGAATGGAAATGATGATTCTGTGGGGTTTTCAAGACTAGATGTACAACTTTGATTCAATCTATGACTTTTAACTTTGATTCAATCTATGACTATCAAGTTGCATGTTTTTTTCAAGTTAAAAAATTTGTCATTTTCGTTAAAAAAATGTAAATTTCATCTCAATCATATACTTTTGAAATTCTAAAATTGTAGTCACTAAAATTGCATTTTCTCAAGTGCAATATGAAGATATAGAAATTGAAATCAATTAATTTTTTAAATTGCAATTTATGTATGATAAAATTTCACTTTTGTAATTATCCACTTGTTGAACTGCAAAGCTAATTTGTAATGTTGAATTTATTGCTCCACGATTTCTCATAAGAAATTGCAACTTCTATAAAAAAATTATTATTGGAATTGTAGTAAATCAATTATTGAAATTGTGTTTTTCTTTTAAAAATTGTGAGTCTTTTCTCAATCATATATTTGCTAAAATTCTCAAATTTATAATTATCGAAATGCCGAAATTGGATTTTCCTAAAGTTCAAAATGCAATTTCTTAAGAAAAAAATCAATTTTAATAATTTTTTAATTGTTCAAATTGCAATTATTGGTAGTTGAAATTGCAATCAACCAACCATCGAAAATTCATTTTTCATTAAAAGAATGTGAATTTCTCCTCAATCATCTACTTGTTGAAATTGTGAATTTGGAGTGGCTAAAATTCTGTTGCATTTATGAATACTAATTTCAAAATTTCAATTTCCTTAACATGAAATTGTAATTTGAATATTGCACTTTTTATAATTCTTTAATAGTTGAAATTGCAAATTTTGAATGATAAATTGAAATTTTTATAACTTTCCAATTGTTGAAACTACATTTCTTAGTCAGTGAATTGCAATCAATCAATTCTTGAAATTGTTAATCTTGTTAAAAAAATGTAAATTTATTCTCATTAAAATTGTGAATTTGTGGTCACTAAAACTACATTTTCTCTAGAATCTTTTTATTATTGACTTTGTAACTGCAATATGAAGATATCGAAATTGCAATCATATAATTGTTGAAATTACAATTTATGTATGGAAAATTTTCACTTTCATAATTCGCCACATGTTGAAACTCCAATTGATCACTAAAACTTCTTTGCTTAATTGTTGAAATTGCACTTTTCCTTAAAAAATAGCAATTGTCTCATCAATCGTATAACTAGTTGAAATTTCAAGTTTGTAGTTATGTTAATTGCAATTTTCCCTCAACCTTTTTATCGTTGAATTTGTGAATTGTCATAATTGCATTTATCTGAAATTGAAATTACAATACAAAATTTCTAAAATTACCATCTAAAACTACAATCAATTAATTGTTAAACTGCAATTTCTAGATGCATGATTATTCCAATTTCTCATTAGGAAGTTGTAAATTTTTCATAATTCCATGATTGCTGAAATTGCAATTCTTGATTGCTGAATAGCAAATTTCATTAGAAAATGGGAAATTTCTAGTTGCCAAAATTGCAATTTCTCCTCCATTTTTTTCTTGTTGAATTTGCAAGTTTGTAATTGTCAAAATTGCAATCAATTTGTATTTATGAATTTGAAATCAATTTGGACCTATCGAATTTGTAAATTTGTAATTTTCAATCCCTAAAATTGTTGGTTTTTAATGACTCAACATATATATATATCTTGGTATGCAATGATGCAAAGGTAACTTCGACAATTATAGGACATTCACAATTAATTCACCTTTTACAAGAGCTCATTTGTTCAAATCTAGGAATTGGTTGATATGTTCTGAAAAGATGTAAATTTGTCTGTTGTGAAAGCAATCAAGATATCATTTTTAATATCTCATGAGGCCCAATTAGATAAAACAATTAATGTTGAAGTGGGTTGAATGTGAATGCTTATGTGGTTAAAACCCTTAAAGAGTGAATCGACAACCCTAGCCAAATAACTACTTGAGGCAATATATTATGCAAAGGGTTTATATATATATATGAGTTTCTCAAAATCATACTATCCAAATAACTAGGCAATATATTATGAAAATGATTTTTTTGACAAGAGTTTCTCACAATCGATTATCAAGCAAGTGATCCCCCATGCTCTTTAAATAGAGATCATGGACCAATCCGACGTTAAGCCATGGATCAATAGTTGTTAAGATCGAGGTGAAGATGAACTGTCGGATCACTCCATGTCAAGAACATATAGTGACGGGATTATGTTTTACTAGTGAGTTTTCTTCTCGTGGGATAATAAATATGGCATCCTCTGCTATACATGTACAAATTAAGTGGGTTCAATGATTAAGAATATATTTTTCTTTGTAAGAGGTCTTGTGTTTATATCTGGAGGGATAGGTTATGTCATTAGAGAAATTTTGAGGTCAAAATGGACCTCAAAACAAAGAAAATGTACTATAAAAATCAATCAATCACATTCTAGTAGATGACATCATCCCCCATGGTTGAGGTGGCATTGCGTGAGTTAATAATGATTATTTGTCAAAATTTCTATGGTGGATGAAAACCCATAGTTAACCAAGGTAGTGGTATAAGTACTTTTAAGTCATAAAGTAAAGTACTCATAATGGAAGTCCTTTAACATTTTTTCATAAAATAACATTATTGTAATTTTCAATTAAAGTACTCATAATGAATGTCTTTTCACACTTTTTTTCTTTCACACTTTCTCATAAAATAATATTATTGTCATTTTCAAGTAAAGTACTCATAATTCATAAAGAAGGTCCTTTTACATTTTTTTATAAAATAACACACACACACATACACACAAATTGTCCATTTTATTTCAATAATAATACATGACAACATATTATAATATTAATAGTTAAATCAATTTTTAAGAATAAATTAAGTCTTATATTATTTTATACCATAGACTTAACTATAGCATTCCTTCACAATAAAATAAATATCTCAACAAAGTTTATGATTTTGATATTAATTTAACAATACAGATTTAATGAATAAAGAATAATAATAATAATGCAATGTGGATTATAATAATATTATTAACATTTTACATGTAAATAAAATTTCAATTAAATCACATTATATTAAATTGATGAAAAAATACTAAATATAAAATGTCAACATAAATTAAAAAAAAATAGTTCTTAAATTTTTTTATTATTATTTAATTTAATTTGCAAGTTCAAGACAAATAAATGCTAAAGGACAATAAATTTTTGGAAATTTACAATGAATCTTAGTCACATCAATGTTAATTTTATTAATTTTATTTCTAGTGAATTTTGAAGCCGTTATTTATATTGTGTATAAAAAATAGTGTAGGAAGTGACTTGTCATATATACTTATCCCATAAAACCCCTAATTCATAATATTTTAATATATATCATATTTTTTAGTACATCTTTTAGGAGACCATTTTTTGATCTCAAAATCAATGATATTAATTGTATTCAAATTTGATCTCTATAAAATAACAAAATAAAAATTAATCATAATAATAAATATAAACATATAAATATATATGAAGAATTATACTGTAAAAAATACATGGTCTTTTTAAATAATATTGAATATTAATATGTTATTAATATTATTAACAAGAAAACAAATTATTTATAAAAATATATTGAAAATAATATCAATTAAAATAAATAAAAAGAATTACAAACAAAATGACATGGCTTATTTATTTTGTATGTGGTTAGAGTCCCCAACTCTAGTGGCCACCATGTCCTAAATAGTCCATTTAAGAAAAGAAACTAGTGCCAACTGTAATAAGAAAGACCCTTACTGGTGCATGATTCCACATTATTTTTGGCATTATAAAAAAATATACAAAATTGATGTTACATTTGAAATGTAATGTGCCATTTGTAAATTGATCCAAATCCACATTTGAAATGTAGTGTGCCATTTGTAAATTGATCCAAATCCATCAAGAAAATGCGAATGAAACACATTCCCTACTTAAGTGTTTAATCTATAACTTCTAAGTGAAAAACTCTCCTTTCATTAACTATCTGTTATTAGGGAAGATAGAGTTGAAAAGATGAAATTATCGGGCCATCTCCTATATACATATTCTATTAAATAAATAAAAGTTAAGATTGAATAATCCATGGGCAAGTTAGATTTATTTAAAGTAAGATAATTAGTTAGGATGATCATCTAACTTGATTCACTAAGTAAGATCGAGATCATTTCTTTGAATTTTTTTAATTATTAATGAAATTTTTATACAATTTTTGACATCATTAATAACATTTGTTAATAAAAAGATTTGACATCATTACCATTATATTTTTATTCAAAAATGTTGTAATGAACTATTTTAATCAATTTTCCATAATAATTTCAATTATTAATTTGAAACAATTCGATAAGAACTAGATTGTTAGCCATACTTCTAACGTTTATTGAAATTAAATAATTCATTTACTATACTTTTAATCTCATTTAAAATTATTGGTTGAAGAATAAAACCACAAAATATTTATTTTAATATTTATTTGTCGAAAAATAAAACCACAAAACATTAACAAAATATTGATTTTAATATTTATGTAAAAATTTCAACTTCAACGGGTTCGGTCCTCTTGCAGCACGATCGCTCATCAACTTGAACCCTAGCAGTGGCAAAACCGCACTCCTCCAGTACACTAGATGAATTGTTGCTTCTCCTACATGAAACAGCTCGCGGCCATTACGACCAACCCGATTCCTCTCAATGAGGTGTATACTGTCGAAGAATTCGACTTTTATCTGGCCGACTCCAAATCGGATTACCTGTGGCCAATTGTCGATTTAGTCTTCTTTCCAACGACAGTGAGAGTGTTGAGTTTATTTCAGAGTCCCACGGGTTCGATCTTGATCTCAACCTTGGTAATGATGAGGCCGACATCGAGGTTGAAAATAGTTGTGATATCCATAACGAAATGGCGTCGTTCTTGTTGTTAGGCAATAAAACAAGTGAGAGAAAATAAATAGAAATAACAGCAAACACAATAGCATACAAGATTTATTTTAGAAAATTTTGTAGGAAAAAATCAGTTATATCAATAATAGATGTCTGCAAGAATATTTTACCTGTTCACATTCTCACATTGACACTTTATAATGGAGGAATCCTATCCTATAAATAAAGTTATTTACATGCAAATACAACTAGCAAGAAACCACTACTACCAAAATGATGTGCCAGAAAAAACTTACATTCTTTCTCATTCCTAAATCAAAGTTAACCCTAACTCTTACACACCTCCTAAACCAGCAGCAAGCCCAGCAAGCCGAAGGAGATGTAGTCCTTGACTCAGCTAAATCTTGTTTCCTCTGTGCACATCAAGGACACATACGAGCTCTCCTCGTCCGACACTACCGTCGTTCCCATGGCTCTCTTTCATGTCCACGGCCTGATCGCATGTCTGCTCACATCTCTTTTTTGGAACGTGAAGTGTCGACGATCGGGGATCACCTTCAACAGATCGCTTCTCATTGTTGAGTGAGTGGGATCTCTTTGAGATGGATCCGCCATCACCAAGTCGTCCTTCCTCTCATACGGATGGAAGCCTATTTGTGTCCGAGACACTTTTTTGCAACCATTACTGACAGCATCTATTTGTTGCTTACCATGCCACTTTCATGCATGAATTTTATTATACAAGTGTTGGTGTGTCATCCATCTATGATGGAAGAGGATAGGGATCTAATCCCATAATTACGATATCATGCAAATTAACTATAATTCCCATAGTTCATCTTTTTCTAATTGATTATAGTAATGAAGTTGTCTTCCACAACTCTTTAATTGATTATAGTAATGAAATTGTTGTCTCTTTTTTAATTATGTTTGAGGCATTGCAAAGAATATACCACTCTATGTTCACATTGATTCATTGTTGACGGTCTCTGTTTTAATTATGTTTGAGGCATTGCAAAGAATATGCCACTCTATGTCCACATTGATTCATGTTGATTCATTTAATTATTCATGTTGATTCATTTAATTATGTTTGAGGCATTGCAAAGAATATACCACTCTATGTCCACATTGATTCATGTTAATTCATTTATGGTAGATGGGTATCTAATATGGCATTGTTTTGATTGGATTTATATAGAGGATTGTTGTTTATGATGCTTATTTATGATATCCGCACATTCTATATTTTTTAAGTAATAGATTGTGTGTCACTCGTGCAATGTTACTAGGCATTTGCCTCTGTAGATTGCACAACCTTGTTTTGTGACCCCTTCAAACTCGCCACTTTGGAGTGTTTCTTGCTTAGGATGTTTGGCATCTTTGTTACCTTTAGCTTGTACCTCCATACGTTTTCCATCATTGTAACATCCTTTTCCATCATTGTAATATCCATTTCCATCATCTTTTCCACCTAGTTTAGCATTGTGAGGGGGTAGTATGCAATGCTTCCACGAGTGATTTTTTATTCACCATATTTGATTGAGATCAAGCGTATTTGAAGTGAGCCTTGTACATAGTGCATCAATTCCTATATTGACTCAATGGTTGCAATGGCTAGTGACCCATGCAGTTCGACAAGATGCATTCGCATCCATAGGGACACATATGATGTTTCCTTGATTGTAAATGAGTACCTAATCAGGCATTTTTGTGCAAGGACTCAATTTTAGAGGATCATTTTATTTTAGGGGTGCACATTCAACTCTCACTGCCTCAGTTTATTTTGGGAATTCACGGATTTCATCAGTTCAGGAGATTTCATTTTCTGTTTTAGCGACCCATGCAATCCGAAGAGATGGATTGGCGTCCATAGGGACACTCATATATGATGTTTTCTTGATTGTAAATGAGTACCTAATCAAGCCTTTTATGTCGGGACTCAATTTTAGAGGATCAATTTATTTTGGGGGTGTGCATTCAACTCTCATCGCCTCCGCAATTTGGACTTTGCATTGGTGTTATGAGACTTTGTACATGAATACCACACCATGCATTGTTGTTGAGACCCAATTTTGTTTTCTTTTATTTTTTCCCTATATTTTGCTTAGGGGGATGTGTTAATGTTGGTGTTTTCCAATGTAATTAGCCTGTGTGAGTCTTAAGCTTACTTAGGCATTTTTAGCTACCCAACTATTGGGCATTTTTGTCTACCTAAGTATTCTTAACTATAGTTGAGCCTCTCCATTTTTTTTTTTGTAACTAGGGGAATTGGCAACTGGAAACTTGGCCCGCAAGCATGAAACACGGGTAAGCCCGGTTGTGATTTGAACTAGTAACCTCTGTTTACAACATGTGACTTCATATCAAGCAAATCGTCAATAAACCACACCCGTGCGGACTAGCTTCTCCATTTATAACATTAACTTATGTGAGTCTTAAACTCACGTAGAAATTTTACTGAAGATTATGATTCTGTTCAAGAATGTTTTGGGCCACAACTCACACATCTTCGACGGCCGTTGTCAACGCCATAGGGCAAAACGAGGGGCGTGGCACCTCGCTCCGTGTGACCATATATAAGATTGTCTGGTGCATCTCAGACGGGCATGCCATCATAGGCATAGACATTTTGGTCGAGATGGAAAGCGCCATATCCGATGGGATCAATGTCATGTCTTTGTCTCTAGAACCAAGACTCCCACAAAATCCATGCTTAAGGATTGATGGTGGTACCATTAATAAATTTATAACGATGACCGTGACGACCAACTCAAACCCTCCATCACTCCATGCTCTGTATCCAGTCTCGTTCTAATAATTCTAGAATTCTTTAGAGTCGGTATGATACAAATGTCTCGTTCTAATAAATTGTAGAATTGTCTAAAGTAGATATGATATAAATGAGCCATTGAACCTTCTAGCCGGTCTCGTTCTAGAAGTCTCTAAAGTACATATGATACAAATGAGCCATCGAAAGAAGGATGCAACAGTACTTTCAATAAATATGCATTGATAAATTCTGTCCAGTGCTGTCAAAGCTCGCTTGGGTCTTTCGTCTGTCTTCCTCTCAGCTAGGCCGGTTTTTAGTCTAGCTGTGCCTCTGGACATGTATCCTATGTATCTGGTCGCACTTTGATTCTTCTCCAGAGTAGTTGGGCATGTCTCATTAAACAACCTTGATTCTTCTCTAGAGTAGTTGGGCATTTCTTTGTTAAACAAAAATTCTCTCCAATTTGGTGAATTCATGACATTGAAATAAATGTTTATTGGTTGTAGCTTGGGTGGTTGGGAGGAAAGATTGTTGTCCTCCCCATCCTCATTCAATTCTTGTAAGTGATATGATGCTCTTGTTGAGTCTTATTATAATGATTGTATTTCAAGCTTTCCTTGATTCCTATGAAATTAAAATAAAACTAATACATTCATTTCAAAATTTACAAAAAGTGAATACCTGACCCTAATTTTGGAAGACCTTGTTTTAAGTGTTAATAAAGGTGTCAATAGAGAACCTTGTTCGGATGTTTTGCATTGAATGCTGTGGGGATGTTTTGTTAGCTATTGTTGCTTAAGATCCAATCAGCAAAACATCCCCAAATTGAGTGGCCTACTCGGAAAGCATGTCCTTTAAAGGGAGCCATACAACAAGGAGCCAATACGTTGCTCCGTGGGCCATATATATCCGGGTTTCATTTCAACGTGACTGCATCACCAGGGATTTTCTGAATGAACGAACTAAGCGCACGGAGATGAAGATATTGCAAATGTGATGGCTTTCAAAGAGGATTCAGTTGCTTGCAAAGTAGAGCTGCGGTCGAGCGAGCCACGGAAAGTGGGCAACAACGATAGAGGTGGCGGAAAGAGAGAGCCACCATTTAACCAGCTATCACACATATGTACCCCGGATGACAACGTGTGGCAAAAGAAGAGAGCCGCCGTTTAGCCAACTGCCATTGTCGTTGTTCTATCACTGCATTAGGTTCTGACAAATTAATAAATTAATAAATTGTCCCAAGTAGATTCTCACATATTACCAAAATATAAACTTGGAAAATATGGAGTAACAAACAAAGGTGGAATCTGAACTAAAAACCAGAGTATTTGAAATATTGTTTAATTAATAATTTAATATTTAATAATATTATTTCAAACAATACATTTGATTATAATATCATTTTTTATAATGACTTTGGTTTTGAACCAATTTTTTTTTTTTTAAATTAATTAATAATTATATAAAAATAAATGTATATGTAATAAAATCTATATTTACTTAATCATTCATTGTATATTGTATATATGAGTTTTCCATTAAACCAATCGCTATTATATATATATTTACTTATTATTATTATAATATATATATGATTGAATCTTTTTTTGGCGTAGGTCGACTAGGGTTCCCCGGTGACGGTTGCTTCTGAGCCTATGCAGCAGAAGCCGTCGGCTAGCCCTTGACTCTGCTCTTTCTTTGTATGGATTCTCCTCCGAATCCGAGTCCGGAGGACCGCCAACGGCACCTTGATGAAGCTTTTCGTGCATTGGTGGCCTCTACCCCTTCTCTTCCACCCCCCTCCTCGGATTCATGTGATGCGAGCTTCGTCAAGAGGGCTGCCGCCCCACGAATCCAGATCCTGTCAGCAGCTTCAAGACTGAAAGCCCCTGCCTTGAGTGAGCGAGGACTGATCAGACATTTCATAGGTATTTGGCCCTCGCCCAAAACCATGGATACTTGGATCAATAAAAATTGGATGCCCCTGATCTCCGGAGGCCTTCAGCATTGCTTCTGCAGTAAGGGCTTCTTCACCTTCCTATTTGAAAACAAAGTTGACAGAGATTTGATTTTTAGAAGTGGCCCTTACTTCATGGGCTCCCGTGGACTGTACTTAAACCAATGGAGCTTATCTTTTGACCCTGAAAAAGATGTGCCTTCAGCAGTGCCAGTTTGGGTTCGCCTCCCACACCTACCTCTCCATTGTTGGAATGATGAAACCCTCCAAGCTATTGGAAACTCACTAGGAAAATATATCGACAAGGAGGAGCCAAAGGGCCCCTTGTTTTCATGTGCTAGGATCTGTGTTTAAGTAGATCTGGACAAAGGACTGCCAAAGATTGTAAACATGTTCATGGACGGTTGGGAACATATGTAGAAGGTTGATTACGAACAGTTACCATTCAAATGCAAGAAATGCCATGAATATGGTCATTTTGTAAAAAACTGCCCAAAAACAATTCAAGAAGCCCCAGGAAAAAACCAAGAGGAAGGATGATAGCCTGTGAAAAAGGAAGAAAAATGGCCCCATCGATGCTCCCACCAAATGAAGCAACAGATAAGGATAAGTCTCAAGAAGGAAAAGAAGCCTCAACCAACAACCAATTTCAGAATTTATCCTTAGAAGAAGGTGAAATCCCAGTTTCAGCCTTCATCCCTGTCGAATCTAAAATGGAGGAACTTCTTGCATCTGCTAGTCTTCCCCCATCTTTTCCCAAATATGATCGAGTCATTTCAGCAATGGAAAGCAACAGCTCGCCTGGAGGATCTTGTGCGGACAAGGTGAGGAACAACAAAATCACACCTCAGATCCTCTCCCCAGATAACTTGCCCTCGCACGATACTCTGGATGAGCATGACTCAGTCCCACCACTTAACACTAGAGGAAGAAAGTCTCAGAGATATCATAGAGAAATGGAGGCAGAAAGAGAAATAGAGTTGGGAAGACAAAAAATCTTGGAAGGCACAAAGCTTTTACAGATCCCTAAAAATTTAGGAGGGACCAAATTAGATGGCAGATCTCGTGCAGGATACCATTCTTCTAAAAAATAATGAAAGCAGTCTCCTGGAACACAGGGGTTTGGGCGGTTTGAACAAAGTTGAAGCACTCAAAATCATGTTAAAAACCGAGAAGCTTGACTTTTTGCTCATTTAGGAGACTAAAATGGAGGATGAAGAGATCAGGGCACTCTCCTGCACTATTTGGAAAGATTGTAATGTTTCCGCCCTTAGCTCCAGAGGTGCCTCTGGGGGAATCGCCACACTTGCTTCCAGTAATTTCTTAATAAAATCAACCAAGGAAAGCCAACATTGGCTTCTTCACGAAATTTAGGACATGGACAGCTCCAACACGCTTTAATATACAATGTGTATGGGCCGACTCATTATAGGGATAAGACAGCTTTTTGGGATGAACTCTCAAACTTGAAAGGGAAGCTACGAGGCAAGGATCTGATCATTGCAAGTGACTTCAATGTAACCAAATCGCAGCAAGAAAAGCGTGGAGGCACCGAGGTCAGGCATCTATTTGGTGAAAGGATGGAGGACCTCATCTTTGATTTGGATCTACTGGATATCTCGATGAAGAATGGGAAGTATACCTGGAACAACAGAAGGGTTGGAAGAGGACATATTGTGGCAAGGATGGAAATATTTCTGGTAAGTTTGTCTTTCCTTCAAAAATATCTCATCTCCGCGTCTTTTGTTATTCCCTCGACTGCTCCTGATCACAAACCAATATCCTTGACTCTCTCCTCCCCAGTCAACCTTGGTCCAATTCCCTTCCGGTTCAACCCGCTTTGGATTCAAGATACAAACTTTCTAGATCTAGTTCAAAATGCCTAGAACACACTTTGCGTTGGCTCACGCAGTTACATTTGGGAAACCAAACTCCAATCTGTCCGATATGCGCTCAAAGGCTGGGAAAAATCTTCCTTCAAGAACCTTGGTATCCTGAAGCTCAACCTCCAATCCAATCTTATTGAACTCCATTCCATAATGGATATTGAAGTCGTAACGCCCCTCTCACTTTGTCAAGAAAAGGAGTTAAACCAAAAAATTCTAAATGCAGCCAAACATGAAGAAGAAATGTGGAGACTGAAATCTAGGAAAATGTGGCTAAAAGGAGGAGACAGCAACATCGAGTACTTTCACAAGCAAACCAAGATCCTCCTTAGTCATAACGCTATCAAAGAGTTGAAAGATAAAAATGGGAGCAAAATTGCAGACCAAGAAGAGTTGAAATTCATTCCTTCGGCCACTTCCGCGACCTCTACACCGAAAAAGATGAAACTGATCTGGAAGCTCAAGCAACCCTTCTCTTCGGCATCCCAATGCTCATCTTTGATGATGAAAACAAAGAAATTTCCAATCCCGTCATGGAATACGAGATCCAAAATGCAATTTGGTCCCTCCAAGTGGATAAAGTGTTTGGACCGGACGGCTTCACTATAATTTTTTATAGATCAACGTGGGGAATTATAAAAGATGACTTGAAAAGAATGCTCAACTAGACCAGGAAGAAAGATAAAATCGGTGGGGAAACCAATTCATCTTTTTTGGCCTTGATCTCAAAGGAAAAAAAAACCCTCACAATTGACCAATTCAGGCCGATTTCTCTTTGCAACACTTCTTACAAGATTCTTTCTAAAATCCTAGACACTAGAATGAAAAGAATCATGAACTGTCTCATCTCAGAGTCACAGGGAGGCTTCATTGTAGGATGCTAGATCTTAGACAATATTATCATTGTTCAGGAAGCGATCCACTCTAGCATGGAAAAAATCAGCAAGGTATGGCCGTCAAACTGGATATGGCTAACGCGTTTGATAGAGTAAATCACTCCTTCCTGTTTGAAATCATGGTTAAGTTTGGCTTTTCTAAAAGATTCGTAAGATGGGTAAAAGAATGTATTAGAAGCCCTTGGATTGCTCCACTTGCTAATGGAAGGCCCACCAATTTCTTCCAAGCCTCTAGGGGTTTACGGCAAGGTTGCCCCATGTCCCCATTCCTGTACCTTCTGGTAGCAGATTCTTTGAGCAAGAAGCTCCAGCTTCTGTAAGCTTCCGATGAGTTAAAAGGTTTGAAAATTGCTAGAGGAGTTAAAGCTGCCAACCACACCCAGTTCCCCGACGATACGATCTTGCTCTGGGGGGCCTCCTCAATCATCACCGAAAGATTCAGTAGCGCCTTGACTATGTTTCTAAAAGCCTCAGATGGCAAAGTTAACTCGGGAAAATCTAAAGTATATGGATGGAATTGTCCCCCAGGGACCTTGGCTCGAATAGCAAGGATTTTTGGTTTTGAAGGGATTGTAGTTTGGAATTCTTTCAATTATCTTGGTATCTCAAGCTTCAAGGGAAAAAAAAGAATCGTTGATTAGCACGGGATGATTGACAAAATCAAAAGGAAAATAGTCTCTTGGGGCTCCAGGTGGCTAAACCCGGCCGGGAAACGTATTCTCATCAATTCTATCCTTTTTGCTTTCTGTCTTTATGTCTGTTCCATTTCCTTAGCCCCTAAAAAAAAAAAAAAAGTTACAAAAGAATTCAGAACGTTTTTGTGGCAAGGAGGCAAGTCTAATAGCACCAAAAAATTTCACTTGGTGAACTGGGAAATGGTCTACAGCCCTAAAATGCATGGAGGGGCTGGATTTAAAGACCCGTCGATTATGAACCTTGCTCTGGGAGCCAAAATTCTTTGGAGAACCATTTTAGGTAAAAAGGCTTGGTGGAAATAAATCCTTTGCAAAAAGTATATGCATGGAAGCAGGAAAAGATGTGTGGAAGACATTGAGCAAAACAGAAGTGGTTCCCCAATATGGGACCTCTGCAAAAAAGCGACTTTCATCATTCAGGATCATCTCTTCTGGATCTCGGGAAGTGGAAAACATATAAGCATCTGGCATGAAAACATCGGCTCAGCCTCCCCTTCCAATTTCTCACCGGTCTTCACAGATCTAAAACTTTGGAAGGATAATGAAAATCTCCGCACATTATTTGACTTGTCTTCCTGGACTAGTCATGGCCGTTGGGATGGATGGAAAGACTTAGAGACCCCGACCTATCTACGTTCTGATTTCAATATTCTCCTCTCTTTGCTTCACGATGCGACTCCAGTTCATCGAAAGCTGATTGATAAAATGGGATGGGGAAATTCGGGTCAGTATACTGTCAAAGAAGGTTACAAAGTAGCAAATGGCAACAACAACAACAAAAGCATGAATAAAATGTGGAACGCTGTTTGGAGTAAGGATGGGATTCCGAAGATAAACACCTTCACTTGGACCCTCGCTCACCACAAAACACTCACTGCGGAGAATCTCAAAAAAAGGGGAATCAAAGGTCTTACGAGGTGTATCCTTTGCAAATATTCTGAAGAAATGCTTGAGCACCTCTTCCTTGAGTGCAAATTCTTTCAATAAGTCTGGCATCGACTGTATTAGGATCTACCCTTCGACTTGATTTTTCCCACAGATTGGAATGATCTATTTGTTTGTTGGAAGGATTATTATCATGGAACGTTGTCAAATAAACCTGACTTGAAAAGAGCTTGGGAGGCACTTCTAAAATTAATATGCTAGAAGATATGGACTGCTAAAAACAAAGAAATATTTGAGGAAAGAAAATCCACTCCGAGCAAAGTCCTAGCCTCTTCCAAATCCCTCTGGATATAAACCTTAACTGCGAGAGGCATGAAGAACATCAATAAAGAAACTCTAACTAATGAAGAAAAAATGTGGGCTTCAGACTTCTTGGCTCCATCACCCTTCAATTTTCAGCCTCAACCCTCCAAGAGACCAAATTCCCAGAACTGGCATATAATAATGAGCTCCATTTCTTTCCAATCCTAGAAAAAGAATTTAGGATGCAGCACTCTGTTCTTTGATGGAGCCTCGAAAGGCAACCATGGGCTGGCAGGTGTGGGAGGAGTCCTCTATGACTTTGAAGGAAACAAGATGAAAGATTATGCATGGGGAATTGGTAAAAGGTTTAATAATGAAGTTGAATGGCTTGCATTGATCAAAGGCCTGGAATTAGCTAGAAGCGATGGAATTGAGGATCTCATTGTCTTTTTCGATTCTATGTTGATTATCAGGGAAGCTAGAAGTTTGTCTAAGAGCAGAAAGAATCCTACTACTAAGACACATCACCTGCTGAACAACATAGTCAAGGAATACAAAGCAATCAACTTTCTCCATCTCCTAAGATCCAACAACCACTACGTGGATAAAATGGCAAACATTAGAGTTAAGCTCGATTGTGGGGTTTTGGTTTGCAATCAGCAAATTCACGGGTTTGCATGGGTTCCGTAACTATAATCTTTTTTGGTTCTTAATGCTTAGACATAATAATTTCGTAAACAATTGGAAATGGCTAGTTTGCTTGTTTAGAAGCACAAATCTATAGCTAGCCAAAATTGGCCCTCCTTTCATCAAAATCAACATAAATTTTGAAGCCATATCCAGCATCCGTTCAATGGTCCTGGAACAGCTCACACGCCCGACCCACATCGCCTCCATGCAATGTTTAAAATTGACCAATCATCGAGGCAGAACATGTTTTAAGGAGGGAGGGGAAATCATTCTTCCCTCATTTGAGTTCTGCAACCGGTGTAGCAAGGTAAGAGGCAACAAAATGTTCAATGGTGAGCGTCCCGGCTGTGAGGCTCCTCTCAACTGCATCATCATGGAAGAAAGCTCTACCCCAGGCCTCTCCACGCTCCAATGTATCCTCTACAGGAAGCAGATAGCTTCACACGGGAGAATTAGGTTTAAAACTCTAAATAATTCTCATGCGAAGGACGTCGGTCAGGCCAGGAATAGTGATGGACCTAGCAAGGAGCATCACACTTCGTCGAAGCCTAGCAAAGCAGACTTTCTTGGACAAGGAATTAGCTTGCCCACAGGTGGGATGAACGACGGTTGCAGTGGCTCCGCGATGGGGTTCTGTAGTTTTCTAGACGAGGTTCAGACGTATTTGAAGGATATGGAAACTCAAATTTGAACCCTTCGTGGGGAGAATTACGAGTTGAAGTGGGCCTTTTCTCATCTTTTCTATCAAGTACAAACTACTAATGCAGAGGTTCAAAGCAACAACAAAAAGATCACTGGTCAAGTTTCCAAATTGGCAGAAACCCTTGAAAAAGGATGCCCATGCTCAATCAATCTGGAGGCAAGGATCATTGCAGTACATGGTAGTGCTAAGGTGGTGGAGGAAAAGCTAGACAGTATGCGAGCAAAAATCAAAAACATCTCCGAGGAAATCAAAGGAGGCATGGGAAAAGCATGCGTGGAGTCTTCCCATCTGTAACTCGAACTCTACTCTCAGCACTTATGTCTCAGCTCTGGACTGGAAGTTTTTTGGTTTGTTTCAAGTTATGTTTTATCTTGCAATCAGACATTTCAGATGTATAGGCTAGAAGCCTTTTTAGACCTCTTTTGTTCCTCTTATAGTGAAATATTTCTATATATACACTCTTTTTCCTTTTTGGTCAAACCTCACTTCTTTTTTATGTTTAAAATCTCTAGATTTATCTTTGGAAACTGTTATGTGACTAACCTGAAGAAACCAAGCAATAATCAAGAAGACTTGGAACAATAGACGGTTACAAAGTTCCCTACCTCACCACTAGACTACAATGCAAAGGAAAGTATGAAAATGGCGAGGGAAAAGCAAAATATGTCATTAACTTTTGTGTGAATGTTTGAGTTGCTCTTTTAACATTTGTCTTTTACTCTTTGGAAGGCAAGAGAAGAAAGTAATGAAAATGGTGATAGAAAAACAAAATAGATGATAAAAAAAAAATTTGTATAATTTTTGTTAAATCAATATTTGAATTTTTTAAATAACTAGCATTTGTCTTTTGAGGGGCAAAAATGAATGCCGGTAGGAAAAGAAGAAAGTTAGAAGGAACAAAAACATAGGCACAAATAGCAAAGGATACTAGTAGGAAAAGAGCAAAGTTTGCAACAATATCAGATTACAAAGACATAGGCACTCAACCCATAACAAAAAATAATGTTAAGTTCATCAACACAGTGAGCCAACTACAATTGCTTTTCTCACAATCTTTGTAGTAGTAATCTCAACACTATAGATTACTACTATATATGGAATAGAAAAAATATTCCTGCAATAATATCAATGAAAACAATGATTATAAGAACTCGTAAACTGCACAGACTACTTGTGAACAAAAGTTTGCTTTCATGCCATGTGTTGTAGAAATAAATTTAGGAATCTCCATATACAAGTATAGGTATAGAACTCTTTCATGGACCAGCTCTTGATAGTGTCACAATCTAAGTTGTAAATGAATCTTCGTTATGCTTGCTTCAAGAATGGAAGATACAGTGAGAAACCCAAATATGTTTCTTTCTTCTCATTGAGGATTTCAAGTCCACAATAAAAACTTTACATCTTTCTAAACCATGTAAAGGCGAACAAACCTGTCACTACATGAACTAATCTTCTGAAAAATACTAATAAACCAAGGAAAGTACATGGTTATCAATGACTCTCACCGCATCAAGGATTCACACGTCTTCTGAAAATATAGATAGTTCACAACAAAGCACAACAAAAATGTAGACTTATGACACAATAGGAGTGGTGAATCTTCGTTATGCTTGCTTCAAGAATGGAAGATACAGTGGGAAACCCATATATGTTTATTTCTTCTCATTGAGGATTTCAAGTCCACAATAAAATCTTTACATGCTTCTCAACCATGTAAAGGCGAACAGACCTGTCACTATATGAATTAATCTTCTGAAAATCACTAATAAACCAAGGAAAGTAACAGGTTATCAATGACTCTCGCCGCATCAAGGATTCACACATCTTTTGAAAATATAGATAGTTCACAACAAAGCACAATAAAATGCAGACTTACAACACAATAGGAGTGGTTGTAGCTCTCAATATAAAGGTTGTATTTATTCAACGTAGAGGTAGATGAGGAGAGGTCGCTTTGGTTGGCTGCTTTGTTTTTATGAATGTAAAAGAGAGTACATAGTTTACAAATCAGCTGAGATTAATATTTATATCACTACTGCTTGGGATAATCCATTATGAGCTTATCTTGAAAAGCCATTTCCAACAAGAAAACTAAAGAGCACTGAACTAAAAAAGTAGTAAAATATAACACTGTTACAAAAATATGAACAAGCATATAGGTTTTTTAGAGAAAAAGAATCCCAATAATATCCATTGAAAAGTACACATTACATATAAACATTTATGCAATAGTTTCTCAAGAAGGGAAATTTGTTTTCATTGACAAAGAAGAATAGATGAACAGAAAAAAGGGTTGGTTCACCACTATATAGCCTTGGAAGAGTTTGCTATCTAGTGAAATTGCAAAAACGAGAATAGTAGGCAAAGTTTTCATTTGAGTGTTGTACATATGAGAAGATACAAATGATATTTACAATTAAAATTAGTTGGATGCTTCTAAATTGGAAATATAGTCTTCCCATGTAGTAGCTTCTTCAGTTATGATATTATATTCATCAGGCTTTAATAGTTTTAGAGACACTTCATGATAAGATAGTTTTGTTTCTATATTTGCAACTTTTGTTGGTGTAGCCTTGTAGGTATACTCAAGGAAAATGAGATATGTGGATGTTTTCCTCACATAGAAGTCGATGTCTTCTTCTGTTAGAGCATCAATTTTCTTGATGTGGTATAGGTTTGATTGCAACACTTGCTGGAGTTTCGTCATCTGTTGATCCTTCGGGGGGAGCTCATCGATATTGGTTGCCATAGGGAGCTGACATTTACGGTGAACTTGATGGATTTCCTTATAGAATTTTGTGCACTTTTCAAGAGTTTTATCAATCTCGGCATTTAGTCGATTAGTGGCTTTCCTGCAAAATTCAAGGAGTGCAATATCCAGCTTCAGAATCACTAATGTTTTTTGAGGGAGGTGAGGAGGAAATGATGGGTTATTTTCTCTCCAAATTAACTGTTTGTTAAGCTTGTTGCCAATAGTAATCAAATGTTGATGCATTGCTATTGAGCTTGCAACAATTTCCTGCATCTTTGCCATGAATTGCTTGATATTGTAGATTTGTTGAAAGAGTGTTTTTTGACAGTTTGAGACTTTCTCTTGAAGCTTGCATGCTTGTGCCCACAACGGTTCCATGAGTGATTGCTTATCTCTCAACAACTTATCTACTTGAGTCTTCAATTCATTGGCCTTGTCGTTCGCTACTGATAAACGTGTTTCAAAGTCTGTAAGGTTTGCTTGAAAATCATGTCTCTCCTTCCATTATCATTAATTGAACAATCAATGCTTCCTTTTTTGTGTTAAGGTTGTTGTACGCAACTAGTAAATTGTCTTTCTCAAATAATGTGGCCTATAATTTTGTGTTTAACTCAATGGTATCTCCATGTTCCTTTACCAAGGTGGCCTTGAGTTTCAACATTTTTTCTTTGTTTTTCTCAATAGTGGTAAGCAGCTTGTCGACATTGTCAGCACTTGCTTGTGCAGCTGCGACATTCATGGAGGCTGTGAATTTGAGGTCCTTTTGGGTGCCTTCTACAAGTGTGTTTTCTGTGATGCTGACAATATCTGGTTGAGCGGTCATTTTCATTCTTTTTTTTTTTTTCTCTGACCGTCGTATTATGGTCTTTCTCTTTGTGTCCAATTGGGCCACTATATGTTCTTTGGATGGGGTAAACGGCGTAAGCTCAAGCTCTGGAAATGACAAGTGGCCTCCAGTTAGTGGGCTTAGCATGTTTGTGTCCATGGATTCTGGACTATTGACTTGTGGACTTGTTGGCTCCTTGTGCATAGCTGGTTGGATCTTTTCTTGCGCTTCTTTGTTGATTTGTTCTTCCAGAGCTTCATTTTCTTTAGTTTCTCTTGCACGACGAGCTTCTTTGTTTTGCAATTTTTCCATTTCCTCTCTTTGATGTTGTTCGATTGCTAATATTTCTGCTTCCTCTTTCTCTTGTTTTTCTTGTACCCTTTTAGCCTGTTCACTTTGGCTATGTATTTTTGCTTCCTCTTTCTTTTGTTGCTCTGCTGATTCTTCCCTTTGTATATGTATTTCTGCTTCCTTTTCCTGGGTTGTAATTTTGATAGAAGTAGGTGCATGGTTGCCCTTTGTTTTTTTGTGCAGCTCTTTCACATTGTTGACCCTTTTATATATTTCCTCATCTGCCAGGAAATGATCTAAGTATTCAAAAGTGGTTTTGCAAGAAGCACAATGTTTAGCCACTTTATCTTTGTTGTCATTTCTTACAAAAAGTATAGTCCCGAAGTGAAAAGATTCCAAGTCAGAAATGAAGGCTTCAACAACTCTAATTTTTTGGAACTTGTATGCACCAATGTTGAATGGTAGAGGTGGGTAAGTGTAATGTCCCAAAAATTTAGTAAAACTTAAAAAAAATCATCTACACTAATTATACCTCAGAAACAATTAATGTAATGTAAATTAACTTCAACACTGGCAAGTTATGCTAACTAAACGGGAGAATATGAAAGAGTAGTTTTCGTTCAATAAATAATTATGTGGAAACAATTAGATGAGGTAGGTTTTATGTTCAGTTTACACTTGGCAGCTTATTTCTTTAAGGTCTTTAACCTTTGAATGTTTGGATGTAATTATTTTTCTTTTAAATGTTTTAAACTGATTGTTTATCCCAATCCAGGCATGATGGACTTTTGAGAAGAGTTGAAATACTTGTGGGATCCTTGGTGTGGTTAGACATACCACTAGCAGAGATGCCGAGAGGTAAGGGGTGATTAAATAGGTGACCCCAACTTACTTAGCAATCCTTGCTAAGGCTTCACCTGGTTTATGTTTGTGCAGGTATAAAAGGCTCCTCCCTACACTACCTATGTCAATCCCTAAGCATACACTAGTCCTATGATTTTAAAAAGGGTTCAAGGTTTAGCTTTGACACTATATGACTTAACAATACCAAGGTAGCAATACACGACCTCTAACTATATGGTTTGGAAAATTATTAAAGTGCTAGTGGAAAGTGGGTGGTAGCTTTAAATGCTACGTATGGACTTCACATGCTTCGTTTTCCAACGTGGAGGAAGGGTTTTATGCTTTTGTCCTGCACTACAGTGTTTCCATTTCGATGTTTCAGTTTGAAGGGTGACTGCTTGCTGTATAGTTCCTTTTACTAGGCCCTGACCTGAGCTACACTCATGGTCAGTGCCCTTGCAGACATGCGTCGTGGATATGGAGGCATTTACACTTCTATAACCGGTAATGTCTTCATTGTAGTTTAAATGGCTCCATCATTTCATATTTTCTATAGCTATTGGATTGCGCCCATCTCGTCTCATGATGTTCATTTAACTTGTTGACAGGTTCGTAGGTATTTCTCTCTTCCGGTGCTAGGTCTTGGAAAAAGATAGGAGGATGGGGTTAGAGAGTATAACTGGTAAGCCCAGGTACTCCTACTATTTGTCCCTGCCTCTTGTAGCTTAGTCTAAAATGCCCTGTAGCCTGGATCTCTTTGATGTTGTAACTTCGTATGGCCCTTTGGGCTAACTAAGTTTGGTTTCGAAGTTCAAATGGGTTGTTTTCCCTTTTCTTTTCTTTTTTCTTGGGTTGAGCCAATGGCCATGTAAATAGTGTTGGGGTTTGGACCTATTGGTTAATGTTTTAATCTACTTTTATTTTGGATAGAGGGAATACCCGTTGAGGGTTTAGTCTTTTGTACTAAAGCAATGCCTGAATCATAGGCTCTATAAAACATTTGAAATTTGAATGTAATATGACGGGAATTTGGATCGACATCGCTTCCTCCATTGAATATGTGCTTTTATGAAATGACTGCTGCTATTGATTGGCTAGCCACGCTATTGTTTGAAAAATGATAATAATGTAAGTCTCGTTTTTAGTACTTGGGCGTAGGGTTTAAATGAATGATTGCATATTGAACTACGACAAAGAGGAGGGTCTTTGAAATGTTTTTGGAAATTCCTATGGGTGATAGCTCTGCATTTTGATTTGGGCATGAATTTATTCTATTGATCCTTATGTGTATATAACAGGTTGATAGTATAGTTCCATTTTGAGCATGCACTGTCTAGTGGATGGCGTCTGTCTTATAGATGCACTTAATTCCTTGTGGGTGATTTTATATAATGGGTGTTTAAAAATCATGAAGCGTTGATCTCTGTCTGAGATGTTTTGGGGTTCGTCCAAGTATGTGAAGTATTTGTCTTGCCTAGACGCCTTGTTGAGGTGATCACTTATTGTGATCCTAATGCCAATGATGTTATAAATTGGAAATGTTGGCAGAGGATTTTGATACCTTGACCTATGTTTTAATTTCCTTGTTTTAAAGAATTACTGGAATGTTATGAATTTGATAATGTTGATAGAGGGTTTTGATATCTTGACCTACGTTTCAATTTCTCTGTTTAAAAGAATACTGGAGTGTTCTGAGTTTGATAATGTTTGGCTTCAAGAAGCTCTACGTGGCCATTATCTTGTGAATCTAATAGTTTGGACTATCCATTCGATTTCCTTGGTTGATGTTTAAGAATTGAAAACTGAAAAGTGTAGATAGGAAAAAAAATCATATTGATTGGTTGTTTAGGGAAGTTATATGTACAACATGTTTTACTTTTAACCTGAAGGTTTTATTTTTGAAAATTAACTAGTAGCCTGCGTGTAGAATGTTTATCTCGTTGGAAATTCCTAAGTTCTTTGTTTTAAAAGAATAAAATACAAAGGGGCTATACCCTAGCTTGATAATATAAATGAAATAATTTGAGAAAAGGTTTATAAAGACAATGTGATTTCATTCTTGTGTGGTTTTGAAATTTTAGACGTCAATCAACATTTAAATAAAAATTCGGCTTATGACATACTTATTGAATGAATGTCTAGCACAAGATAGCTAGGATAGCCCTGCTAGACCCTTGAGCTAGTTAGGGAAGACTTTCAATTTTGACAGAGATAACAATTAAATTTATGATCCTATAATATGACCCTGAGAACCCATGCCCAATGGCCCTTGCTCTATAGAAGAAATAACATTGTAAAGAATAGGGAAATACAGTGTTGTACAATAAATCCTAATTTAATAATCCTAGCTTCTATTGCAAATTGAAATGGAGAATTGTAGTTCATACCTGGTTGTCCTGAAGCTTGATCCTCCTCTGCAAGACTTGCACACTCAAACAATAATTACTGCAGAAAGCTTATGGACTTGGCTGACCTGTAGAATGAGATTTTAACTGGATAACTTTGAGACTACCATGTTCCTCCCAACCATGACCCTTAGACCGTTCCTGCTTCTAACTGGATCCCCCCGAGTTGGTTCCAACATCCAATAAGAGAAGTAGATTCCCTAGGTTCAACTGCTGGATTAGATATGGATATTAATGTGAGACTGCTTCAGTTCTTGCAGCAAAATTCTCCTTTATTACCATAAAAGAATGATAATGAAAAGATGATGATCCCTCTATTGGGATCTGCCCTCTTTTATATAGGGGAGTCTTGGAATATAGCTGTTTGAAGAATTATTTAGTTTCTTTAATTAAATTAATATTTTTAAAAGATATTTTTACTAAATATCTAGTCCTTGTTAAACTAGGACTTTTATTTGTTTTAACTAGAAGTGACTTTAAATTACTTCTTACATAATAATAAAAATAGTAGTTATATATTATACCTAATATTAACAATACTATTTTATAATACATATTAATAGTATGATAATGTGATAGCCATCTATGCATAAACTCTATGCAATATATATATTTTATAAATAAATAATAATAACATTATTATTAATACTTTTAATAATAATATTAACTTTGAGACCTTTATGCAAGTCATGCACATAAGACTATTCTTAGTCATTTCGTACTTAAGTTATGGTAATTTTCTTTTATTTATTTATGTATCTCTCATGATACTTCTTTTTAAAATTAAGGACAAGGTCCAACTCTTTGGACGGTCTTTTTGGTAGGCTTGGATAGGCACCTCTAGGTCTCTCTCTTGCATGTTTGATCCCCTAGTTTAACATGGTAGTTCCCGTAGTACTTGATGATAGATAGAAAATGATTCATTTAACCAATTTAAATTAATGTGATGAAATAGAAGTGCTATTCAGAGTCTTCTCGACTCAACACTTTTGAGATCTAGTAACCCCGAGTGCTCTTCAGAGCTTTTAACTCAACACTTTCACATGGGCATTACGTTAGTGCAATTCCAGAGCATCTTGCTCAACACTAGTACTAGAATGTGGTTGTGAAGCACATCTAGAATATATATAATGGCCTCGGATCCGGTATTCACTTATCAAGCTTGGAGTGCTCCAGGGCTTCTTCCCAACACTCAATGTACATTGGGGCTTACGCCCAGTACATAATAAAATCCTCTAGGTACATCAGGGATTAGGCCCAGTATGTAGGTCACCGTGTGTTTTCGAGTCCACGCTCAACACACCATATAAGTCAATCATGTAAATCATAATTCTACACAGTATGTAACAAAAAGGTCATCTCAGTATATTAGGGTTTTGTACCCGATTCATATAACAAAAACATAATCATTAGGGCTTTCTTGCCCAACATATAACAATAATGCATCAATCAGGGTCCATGCCCAATATATAAATCTATAAAATAAATGAATCATGTGCACTAGGGATTATGCCCAATAATCAACCAAATAATATGTGTCGGGTCTGTGGGCCCAATATAACATCATAAATTGTTAGTTCAAAATTTGGGATATTACATCCCTCCCCACTTAGAAACAACATTGTCCCGATGTTCTAGGGGCTAGAAATGAAGTTATGAAACAAGGCGGGGTATGCCTCTTTCATGGTTGCCTCATTTTCCCAAGTAGCCTCCTCTGGTCCGAAGTGCCTCCATTTCACTTTCAAATGGGTAATGGTCCTTCTTCTAAGCTGCACCTCTCTCTTGTCCAGAATGTGGAGTGGTTCCTGCATGAACTCCCCTTCCGGCTCCACCTGTAATAAGGACCAGTCAATCACATGTTTAGTATTGTACACATATTTCTTTAATAATGATGCATGAAAAACATTATGAACTTTTACATGAGCTGGTAAGGCTATCTCATATGCTACGGGCCCTTCTTGGCTAATATCTCGAAAGGTCCACAAAACCTGGGGGCTAGTTTCTCGCATCATCCTAAGCTCAAAGAGCTTCGTTTTTCCTTTACTTTAAGGAACACATGTTCGTTGACTTGGTAGTCTTTGTCTTTTCTTTTCTTATTTGCATAACTCTTTTGGCGGTCTTGTGCCTCCTTCAAGTTTTGTTGTACCTTGGAGACTAGTTGCTCCAAGTCTTTTAGTAAGTCGGGGCCTAACATAAGTTTGTCTACCAGACTATCCCAAGTCACGAGTGTCCAACATTTCCTGTCATAGAGCACCTCGAAAGGGCTCATTTTGGTCGAGGTTTGGTATCCATTGTTGTAGGCAAACTCTGCGAGGTGCAAATAATCTTCCCACTTTGTGGGGTTGTTCATGACATACATCCTCAGCATGTCCTCAAGGATTTGGTTTACTCGTTCCGTTTTCCCATTGGTTTGGGGATGGTACACAATACTGAACTGCAATTGTGTCTCCAACCCGGAAAACAATGCCCTCCAGAAGTTGCTAGTGAACTTTGTATCTCGATCGGAAATGATTGCCTTGGGTATCCCATGAAATTGAAAAATCTCCTTCAGGAAGATTTTTGTGATGTGAACGGCTTTGTAGGTAGATTTTACTGGTATAAAGTGTGCTGCCTTGGATAACTTGTCTACTACTACAAATATGGAGTCATTTTGCTTCTTACTTTTTGGCAACTCAGTTATGAAATCCATACTGATGACCTCCCACTTCCACTTTGGAATGGGTAACGGTTGTAGTAGTCCTGAAGGGTGTTGGTGTTCTGATTTGACCAGCTGACACTCTTGGCACTTAGTAATGAATAAAGCTATGTCGACTTTTAGTTTAGGCCAAAAGAAGTGTTTCTTCACTGCCGATATCATCTTTTGATATCCCAGATGTCCCGAGTAAGGTTTTTGATGGAATTCTATGAGGATGTTAGGTCTATTGTCTTCACCTTCTAGAACATAAGTCTCTCTTTTGACCATAACAGTCTCGACTCGTCTATCTTATATTTCTTCTGTTGTTGGAATAACCTATCCTCTTGGATTTTCTTAAGGATCTCGACATAGAACCTGCCATGTTGACATGTCGTTCTAATTTGGTGGTGTAAATCTGAGTCGGTTTGACTCATGGTCACCTCATATATCATATGGACCCGTCGACTTAAAGCATTGGCGATCTTGTTCTCCTTTCCCTTTATGTGTTTTAGTTCGAAATGGTACTCACTAAGGAAGGCTAGCAACCTGGCCTATCTGGAATTTAGGTATGGTTGGTCAAATAAATACTTTAGACTCATGTTGTTCGTCTTTAATAGGAACTTCTTTCCCATAAGATAGTGCCTCCACATCTTTAAGGCATGGATAATGGCGGCTAGTTCAAGATCGTGTGTGGGGTAGTTCTGTTCATGTTCCTTTAATTTCCTTGACTTGTAACAGATAGCGAAGTCATTTTCCATAAGGAATCCACCGAGCCCTTCCTTGCTTGCATCTGTGCAAACTACGAAGTCCCCATCGAGGTCAGAAATCCGTAGGATGGGTGCACTAGTCAAAAGTTGTTTTAACTTTTGGAAACTTTCTTCGCATTTTTTCATCCAAAGAAATTTGGTTGTTTTCTTTTGTAAGGCTGTCATAGCACAAGCAATTCGAGAGAAGTTCTCAATGAACTTCCGGTAGTATCCGACTAACCCTAAGAATGATCTTATGTCGGTTACGCAAGTGGGGGTAGGCCATTCTTCTATGGATTTAATATTCTCGGGGTCAACTGCTATCCCCTTCTCCGAGATGATGTGCCCTACGTACTGTATCTGAGGTTTGTAGAAATCACACTTGCTAAACTTAGCGTATAGTTGGTGTTCTCGTAGTATTTGTAATACAATCCGGAGGTGTTCTTCGTGTTCTTCATTCTTTGAGTAGATCAAAATGTCGTCGATGAAGACTAGAATGAACTTGTCTAGGTATTTACTAAAGATGTTGTTCATCATGCACATAAAGTTGGTAGGTGCGTTGGTCAGTTCGAAAGGCATGACCACAAACTCGTAATGACCGTATCGGGTTCGGAAAGTGGTCTTACTGATGTCCTCATCACGGATTCTCACCTGGTGATATCCGGATCGTAGGTCGATCTTTGAGAATATTTTGTCTCCTTTGACTTGATCAAACAAGTCATCAAGTCTAGGGAGTGGGTAACGGTTCTTAATGGTCAATTTGTTGAGTTGGCGGTAATCGATGCACATCCGCATCGTTCCACCCTTCTTCTTAACAAACAGTATTTGTGCTCCCCAGGGAAACACACTAGGTGGGATATAACCCTTCATGATCAACTCTTGTAACTGAAGCTTGAGTTCCACCAATTCAAACGGACTCATGCGGTAATGGGTTTTGGACAATTTTACGGAACCGGGTGTTAACTCTATGGAGAAATCTAGGTTCCGTTTGGGTGGTAGCCTAGTTATTTCCTCGGGAAATACATCCTTGAATTCCACAAGGACTAGGAATTCTTCGATATTTTGTTCCCTATCAGCTTCTATGGTTTGAATGTTAATTGCAAAGAGTTTACAACCCTTCCTTATGCACTTCTTTACTTGTAAGGCAGATATCTATCTTACGGAAACTTTCTTAGGGATACCTTGAATGGTCTTCTGATTCCCTTGGTTATCCGTGCATAGTAGGGATTTGTTCAAACAGTCAAGTAGGGCATGATGTTCTTCTAACCAGTCCATTCCTATAAGTACATCGTAGGATCCTAGTGGTAGGATGTTTAAATCTACCCTAGTTGGGAAACCATTCAGATCTATGTCACAAGTTTTAACTAGTTCGGAGACCTTTCGTTTGGTACCAGTGGCTAGTTGTACCCGCCATTGTTTCTCGTGGCTTACTCGGTTTAACTTACAAGTATCAACAACCTTAGGGGAGATGTAGCTTCAGCATGCACCAGGATCTATTAGAACTGAAATGGCTGTGTTTGAGATCTTACCCTCAATTTCAACCATAGTAGCCTGATGGTCTGCTTGCCGACCATCAAGTGCAGCATAACTTCTGGGTGTTCTTGCCATGTCCCCTACTGTAGGGTCTGCTTGGACATTATGTAGCACTCTGTCCAATTTGTTGGGGAAATCTCTAAAGTAGTGTGGCCCTTGGCACTTCCAACAAGTAACAGTTGGTGGGGCAGCCTTTGCCCCTTTGTTGAAAGCTGGTCTTTTGGTATGTGGTGGGGGTGCATTTTGCCGTGCATGAGGTTTGTTGGGAGGGAAACTATTGTTTTGTTTCCGGTAAGGTGGGGGATAAAGCCCAGTTTGTAGTTGTCTGAAAAGGTTCCGAACCTTTCCCTATTTCTATTTATGTTATCATTTCTTGGCTGCCCATGTTCATAACAGAGTCTTGCTTTGTGTAAAGTCACATCTAAGGTTTTGGGGATGTCAAATTCAATATTTTCTCTGAAATTTGGTGGTAGACACCCCAAGAATTGTTGTATCTTGACTTTTTCGTCTTTGATGTATGGGACATAATGCAACAGATCTAAGAATTTGTTTATGAATGCTTCCATGGTTAGGGAGCCCATTTTCAATTCATGGAATTCCTTAATCTTCTTATCAAAGAATCTTTCAGACATAAATTTGTCTTGGAATATTCTGCTGAAAGCATCCCATGTTATGTCCTTCAACTCTTTCCCTTTGGTGTGTTTCAAATCCCTCCACCATCTAGCTGCTTTACCATTTAAATTGTAAATGGCCAGTCGGGCTTGTATTTCACTAGAATAGTTGTGGACTTTGAAATACTTGTTAATTCCTAACAACCATTCCTCAACCTTTTCCCCGGTATTAATCTCTCCGTCATATGTTGGGGCTTTTATCTTTCAGAATTCTCCCTGTAAACTGTCGTCACTCTTTCTCATTTTCTAGAAAGGAGGCGGGGACCCGTCATCGTTGGAAGAGTTCTTACAGTCCTCTTCCATTTATTCCAGTAGGTGTTCTCCTTGTTCCTATCCTTTAGGACTGATAGATTTCTTTGTGTGACAGTCTCTCACTTTAGAAATATTGGCTAAGAAAGTGGGTTGTCCGTGGGGTTTTGCCCCTGTTAAAGTCTGAAGCAGAGCTTCATTTATAGCTTGTTGTTTTCATCTTTCTTGCATGTTGTCATCTTCGAAACTTTGGAATTATGCCTGTAGATTCTGCATAGATTTCATTAAATCTGAGTTTAATTCCACCACGATTTCTTGCTCTTGTGGTGTAGAGTTTAGATTCCCGTGTATGATGCTGCATTTTTCTGCATTCATTTTCAGGCAGTGATTGTACTTGGTTGTCATAACAATGTTAAGAACATAAAATTTGTTAGTTCATATGTGCATAAAATTTATAAACATATATTTTTGATTTCTATGTATCTGCAACGGATGTTTGTAATGAGCCCAATAGGTCACTTAGTGTTGTGGTTGGGCTTTGATACCACTTGTAATGTCCCAAAAAAATAGCAAAAATTAAAAATTGTCATCTACACTAATTATACTTCAGAAACAGTTAATGTAATGTAAAACTTCAGCACTGGCAAGTTATGTCGACTAAACGGGAGAATATGAAAGAGTAGTTTTCGTTCAATAAATAATCCTGCGGAAACAATTAGATGAGGTAGGGTTTATGTTCAGTTTACACTTGGCGGCTTATTTCTTTAAGTTCTTTAACCTTTGAATGTTTGGATGTAATTATTTTTCTTTTAAATGTTTTAAACTGATTGTTTATCCCAATCTAGGTATGATGGACTTTTGAGAAGAGTTGAAATACTTGTGGGATCCTTGGTATGGTTAGACATACCATCGACATAGTTGCCGAGAGGTAAGGGGTGAGTACATAGGTGACCCCGACTTACTTAGAAATCCTTGCTAAGGCTTCACTTGGTTTATGTTTGTTCAGGTATAAAAGGCTCCTCCCTACACTACCTATGTCAATCCCTAAGCATACACTAGTCCTATGATTTTAAAAAGGGTTCAAGGTTTAGCTTTGACACTAAATGACTTAACAATACCAACATAGCAATACATGACCTCTAACTATATGGTTTGGAAAATTATTAAAGTGCTAGTGGAAAGTGGGTGGTAGCTTTAAATTCTACAGATGGCCTTCACGTGCTTCGTTTGCCAACGTGGAGGAAGGGTTTTATGCTTTTGTCCTGCACTACAGCGTTTCCATTTCGATGTTTCAGTTTGAAGGGTGACTGCTTGCTGGTATAGTTCTTTTTACTAGGCCCTGACCTGAGCTACGCTCATGGTCAGTGCCCTTGCAGCCATGCGTCGTGGAGATGGAGGCCTTTATACTTCTATAACCAATAATATCTTCCTTGTAGTTTAAATGGCTCCATCATTTCATCTTTTCTGTAGCTATTGGATTTCTCCCATCTCGGCTCATGATGTTCATTTAACTTGTTGACAAGTTCGCAAGTATTTCTCTCTTCTGGTGCTGGGTCTTGGCAAAGGATAGGAGGATGGGGTTAGAGTGTATAACTGGTAAGCCCAGGTTCTCCTACTATTTGTCCCTGCCTCTCGCAGCTATGTCTAAAATTCCCTGTAGCTTGGAGCTCTTTAATGTTGTAACTTCGTATGGCCCTTTGGGCTTACTAAGTCTGGTTTCGAAGTTCAAATGGGTTGTTTTCCATTTTCTTTTCTTTTTTCTTGGGTTGAGCCAATGGCTATGTAAATAGTGTTGGGGTTTGGACCTGTTGGTTAATGTTTTAAGCTACTTTTATTTTGGATAGAGGGAATTACCATTGAGGGTTTAGTATTTTGTACTAAAGCAATGCCTGAATCGTAGGCTCTGTAAAACATTTGAAATTTGAATGTAATATGACGGGGATTTGGATCCACATCGCTTCCTCCATTGAATATGTGCTTTTACGAAATGAATGTTGCTATTGATTGGCTAGCCACGCTATTGTTTGAAAAATGATAATACTATAGGTCTCAGTTTCAGTACTTGGGCGCAGGGTTTAAATGAATGATTGCATATTGAACTACGATAGAGAGGAGGGTCTTTGAAATGTTTCTGGAAATTCCTATGGGTGATAGCTCTGCGTTTTGATTTTGGGCATGAAGTTATTCTATTGATCCTTATGTGTATATAACAGGTTGATAGTATAGTTATGTTTTGAGCGTGCACTAGCCAGTGGATGTCATCTGTCTTATAGATGCACTTAATTCCTTGTGGGTGATTTTATGTAATGAGTGTTTAAAAATCGTGAAGCGTTGATCTCTGTCTGAGATGTTTTGGGGTTCGTCCAAGTCTGTGAAGTATTTGTCTTGCCTGGACGCCTTGTTTAGGTGATCACTTAGTGTGATCCTAATGCCAATGATGTTATAAATTGGAAATGTTGGCAGAGGATTTTGATACCTTGACCTACGTTTTAATTTCCTTGTTTTAAAGAATTACCGGAATGTTCTGAATTTGATAATGTTGATAGAGGGTTTCGATACCTTGACATACGTTTCAATTTATCCATTTAAAAGAATACTGGAGTGTTCTGAGTTTGATAATGTTTGGCTTCAAGAAGCTCCACATGGCCATTATCTTGTGAATCTAATAATTTGGACTGTCCATTCGATTTCCTTGGTTGATGTTTAAGAATTGAAAACTAAAAAGTGTAGATAGGAGAAAAAATCATATTGATTGGTTGTTTAGGGAAGTTATATGTACAGGATGTTTTACTTTTAACCTGAAGGTTTTATTTTTGAAAATAAACTAGTAGCCTGCGTGTAGAATGTTTATCTCGTTGGAAATTCCTAAGTTCTTTGTTTTAAAAGAATAAAATACAAAGGGGCTAAACCCTAACTTGATAATATAAACGAAATACTTTGAGAAAAGGTTTAGAAAGACAATGTGATTTCGTTCTTGTGTGGTTTTGAAAGTTTAGACATCAATCAGCATTTAAATAAAAATTCGGTTTACGACATACTTATTGAATGAATGTCTAGCATATGCTATCTAGGCTAGCCCTGCTAGACCCTTGATCTGGTTAGGGAAGACTTTCAATTTTGACAGAGGTAACAATTAAAATTATGATCCTATAATATGACCCTGAGATCCCATGCCCAATGGCCCTTGCTCTATAGAAGAAATAACATTGTAAAGAATAGGGAAATATAGTGCTGTACAATAAATCCTAATTTAATAATCCTAGCTTATATTGCAAATTGAAATGGAGAATTGTAGTTCATACCTGGTTGTCCTGAAGCTTGATCCTCCTCTACAAGACATGCACACTCAAACAATAATTATTGCAGAAAGCTTATGGACTTGGCTGACCTGTAGAATGAGATTTTAACTGGATAACTTTGGGACTACCATGTTCCTCCCAACCATGACCCTTAGACCATTCCTGGTTCTAACTGGATCCGCCCGAGTTGGTTCCAACATGCAATAAGAGAAGTAGATGCCCTAGGTTCAACTGCTGGATTAGATCTGGATATTAATGTGGGACTGCTTCAGTTCTTGCAGTAAAATTCTCCTTTATTACCATAAAAGAATGATAATGAAAAGATGATGATCCCTCTCTTGGGATCTGCCCTCTTTTATATAGGGGAGTCTTGGAATATAGTTGTTTGAATAATTATTTAGTTTCTTTAATTAAATTAATATTTTTAAAAGATATTTTTACTAAATATTTAGTCCTTGTTAAACTAGGACTTATTTGTTTTAACTAGAAGTGACTTTAAATTACTTCTTACATAATAATAAAAATAGTAGTTATATATTATACCTAATATTAACAATACTATTTATGAATACATATTAATAGTATGATAATGTGATAGCCATCTATGCATAAACTCTATGCAATATATATATTTTATAAATAAATAATAATAACATTATTATTAATACTTTTAATAATAATAATAACTTTGAGACCTTTATGCAAGTCATGCACATAAGACTATTCTTAGTCATTTCATACTTAAGTTATCGTAATTTTCTTTTCTTTATTTATGTATCTCTCATGATACTTCTTTTTAAAATTAAGGACAAGGTCCAACTCTTTGGACGGTCTTTTTGGTAGGCTTGGATAGGAACCTCTAGGTCTCTCTCTTGCATGTTGGATTCCTTCGTTTAACATGGTAGTTCTCGCAGTACTTTTTGATAGATAGAAAATGATTCATTTAACCAATTTAAATTAATGTGATGAAATAGAAGTGCTATTCAGAGTCTTCTCGACTCAACACTTTTGAGATCCAGTAACCCCGAGTGTTCTTCAGAGATTTTAACTCAACACTTTCACATGGGCGTTACGCTAGTGCAATTCCAGAGCGTCCTACTCAACACTAGTACTAGAATGTGGTTGCGAAGCACATCTAGAATATATATAATTGCCTTGGATCCGGTATTCACTTATCAAGCTTGGAGTGCTCCAGGGCTCCTTCCCAACATTCAATGTACATCGGGGCTTACGCCCAGTACATAATAAAATCCTCTAGGTACATTGGGCTTAATCCCAGTACGTAGGTCATCTATGTGTTTATGAGTCCACGCTCAGCACACCATATAAGTCAATCATGTAAATCATAATTCTACACAGTATGTAATAAAAAGGTCATCTCAGTATATGAGGGTTTTGTACCCGATTCATGTTGATGTATATGTAACTTTGGAATGTATTTCACATATATGTATATTGTATTCCTATAGAGATGTTATTATTCCTCTATACGGAAGTGTCGTCATTTATATTGTAAGTGTCGTAACTTATACTTGATGGGTTATTAGACCACCTTGTTGGGGTCGGCCCTGTATAAGTCATGTGGGTCAAAGGGTTATTAGACCACCCTAGTGGGGGTCGGACCAGTCAGCAATATGTTAAGTGGTTAAGTTGAGGCCGACCTAGTTGAGTAAAGGTCAAGTCAAGTTAGTGTATAAATAGAGAGTGTGTCTCTCTCATTTTACACATTCTATTCTCTCACTCACACTTGGGAGAGTGGCGCACTTGTGGAGAAGGAGGCTCTGCTGCTAGGAGAAGACTATCTCTTGTATTCTGGTTGTATCATTGCTCTATCTATCTCTGAGGAAGTTATTGAGGTTTTTCACCTTTATGGTTTTCCCCAAGTAAACTCTATGTCTCTTGTGTGCTTGCATTATTGTGTCCATGATTGATATGCTGTAGATTTTCTGTACATGTTGTTCTCTCAGTTAAGATCCTAGATCATATTGAAGTAAATTCTGAAAATGTAACATGGTATCAGAGCTAGCCTGAAAGAAGGCATGATATGGCATGTATGACACTTGTTGCACTTACGGTGCTAGGGCTTGATATAGCAAAAACCAGTCATTGTAGAACTTTAGCTATAAATCCATTTTGGAAAAAATTTCGGATCTGAAATGTTTACAAGTCGAAGATCAGATCCCCATGTACCTTGTGTCCAAAGGAAAACCTCTAATTCATTGTACTTTGTGATTTATGATCTATACAATATAGGGTTTCTGCCTCTTCCAGATCTAAGTCAAAATAAGGTTACCTTGGGAAAAAGGTCATAACTTGGGCTAGGAAGCTCCAAATGAAATTTCATAAAAAGTGACAGGTATTACACAGACTGTAATATCTCAAGAAAATTTTTATGAGGCCGAAGTTGAACCAGTGATATGTGGCACGCCGTACAAGTTCAATCTCCTGTATTATCCCATAAATAGGTCATGTTACGACACTTGGAATAACTCTCTCTCAGAGAATCCAATTGAGGTCAGACCTATCGGGATGGAAATACAACAGGTCGAGCTATCGCAAAAAAATGTTTCAGAGGCCGAAGTTGAACCAATGACATGTGGCACGTCGTACAAGTTCGCTCTCCTGTATTATCCCATAAACAGGTCACGTTGCGACACTTGGCATAAATCTCTCTCAGAGAATCCAATTGAGGTCAAACCTGTCGGGATGGAAAGATAATAGGTTGGGCTATCTCAAGAAAAATTTTCAGACCCTGTGGATCGAAAAGTTAGGATTTACACCAAAAACAATCAGGTAAATATTTCTGTCAAAACAGAATTATTTTTTAGCACCTTCATTCATGGCTTCCGGAATTTAGGACTTCGGAGAAAGTTGGATTTTTTGTAATCGAAGACCACGGCTGGATGCTACTCATCAAAATTGAAATTTAGAGACCAAGATCAAATTTTTTGGTTGGGCAGAAGGCCGAGCTTGATCAAACCCCAGTTCCGGACTTTGATCGGAAAGATGGAAAATTAGGGCTTCTGCAAAAATTGGAATTTTGGAAATCTGTGACCGCGGCTAGAAGCTCCTCAGAAAAATCGAATCTTAGAGCTTTGAATCAAATATTTTGGTTGGGTGAAGCTCTGGGAAACTCAAACCCTAATTTAGGGTCCTCCCTAGTGAATCCAGAAATCTAAAAGGCAATTTCGAGGGGTGAAACTTTGCAGTTTTCAAATTCTGAATATACCAACTTGATCAGCTCATCAAGGCGCATATTTCTATCCTTTCAGAAGTTTGAATTTTTGGGGTTTCTCTGACAAACCCTAATACAGCTCCAGTTCCAGTTCTTGCAAATCAAGTGGATTGGGTTAATCCGAGAAGAAGATGGATTGGTCACCTGCATAAGTGAAGAAGTTCCTGTCTCAGAGGGAGATGAGGCTAAGGCCTTCCATAAGAAGATTACATGCAATATTGACAGGTATGGCTTACAGGTATGTCTTGAGATCTGTTCATGATTACGTTTACGATATGTTTGTCTTCATGTTACTACGGTTAGAACAATCTTGATTTTAGACTTGTTGTATCACCTTAATAAAATTATGAATGCACGATAGAAGATATTCATTGATTAGGGTGTTGACACTTATGATTGTACTAATGCATTATGGTGTTGTATGAGGTTTATGTTGTCTACTAACATGAAAGGTACACTAAGAAAGACAAATCATGTTCTGGTTCAAGAACATATGATCATGATGACATGAGGATGGATCGCTTAGAAGATCTACTTACGAGGTATGTATAACTTGGTCCTACAATGGATAACTTATGAGACATGCAGGTTACTAGCACAAGTCATTGAAGAGAACCAGAAGACATTATGCGAGTATGTTAGACATAACTAGCTAGCATGTTAATCCAGGTATGTTTTTCCTATATCAAGCTAGAATCCTACCTTGTGTTAGGATCTTATACTGTTGTGTTGTTAATAATGATTATTCATGAAGTCACAGGTTTGAATAGTCATGGTTGTATGCATATTATGTTTCTTACCATAATTGATGATATGACTAACCAGAAGAATCATGAAGGTATAGGTTTGAGTATTCACAGGTTTAGGCATATTATGTTTCTTACTTTAATTTATGATATGACTAACCATAAGAGTCCTATATAAACCTTGAATACTAATGCTTATTATTTCTATTTGAAATGATCAAGACTATACATGCTTAAGACTATTGTGTTTTGATAGTATTAAGAATATACTAATGAATGTATGAGACCTCAACGATAACACAATGATGATACTAATAAGCATGCATAGGTCCATCTAGAATGAATATAATTTCAGAACAGGTAATCCAGGAAGAAAAAATCAAGAGGGAACACACTCCAGTGGTTTCTGCAAGGATGCATATATTCAAAGGGAGTTGACCACTTCTCACAATCCACATCAGAATGGAATTGCAAAGATTCAGAGGGAGTCCACCCAACAACCAAACAAAGATAAGTATTTGAATTGTCATTTCTTACATAATGTTATTCAATGATGGATATGCTTATGTTCCTAGAATTAGGTTGTGTATTATGCATATTAGAATAGTTGCATTGATGAACAGTATACTACTAAAATACATGGGTAAGTGGCCTATGGCACTGTACAACATTCCATTTCTACTTATCTAGAATGAAGCCTCTTTGCTGACATGTTAGGATTTGTGCACACTCTTAACAATGTTCTGGTAGAGATTGGAAGGCATCTAGAAAGTTATGGAATATGGATAAATGTTGTATTGAAGCATTGGCTAAGATAATTGCATGACTGTATGACATATTTCTTTGTGTGTAAGAATTTGTTTTGAAAACTATGAGATGTTTTCTAATCATGCAATTTAACTTGTTGTGTAAGAAAGATTGTATACCATCGCCTACAAAAGAAGGACTACAACATTTGTTCAGCGACAAAGTTATCTATTGAAAATATTGAAGATAGATTGATTGCCGACACACAGCGGAAGCTTGCTGCCGAGTTCGAGATGAAGAACTTGGGGATGATGCAGTATTTTTTTTTGGCATGGAGGTGTGGCAGAGTGCTAATGGAATCTTCCTTGGACAAGGGAAGTATGCAGTAGAGATCCTGAAGAGCTTCGGGATGATGGATTGCAAGGCCATGGCCACACCTATGGCATCGAATATGAAGCTTCTTTGTGATGCTTCATCTGAGCTGGTTGATGTCTCTATGTATCGTCAGATGATTGGGTCCTTGATGTACCTGACGAACATGAGACCAGATATTTGTTTTATGGTGAACACAATGAGCCAGTTCCTGACGGATCCGAGGAGTGTTCACCTGGTTGTTGTAAAGCATGTTCTGAGGTACCTGAAGGGTACAGTGGATTATGGGCTCAAGTATGAAGCGAATCAAAATTTTAACCTGCAGGGTTATGCTGATTCAGATTGGGCTGGAAGTGCTGCAGATAGGAAGAGCACATCTGGATGCTGCTTCAATATGGGATCAGGTGTGATCTCTTGGTTTAGCAGGAAGCAGTCTTGCGTAGCACTGAGTACAGCCGAAGCAGAGTATGTTGCGACGGATGAGCAGGTTGCAGATGTATTGACCAAGTTGTTGGCCAGAGTGCAGTTTGAGTACTTCAGAGAGAGGCTTGGTGCACTTCAGATCGAGGTTCCTTCCAAAGGGAAGTGATGAGTCTGGAAGATGCAGATACACATGAGCTTTTCTGACATGGTTGATGTGTTCTCCCATGGTCGTGATGTAATTGCTGAGCCATTCTCACATGGTGGTAGATGTGTTCTCCCATGGTGGTAGATGTGTTCTCCCATGGTGAAAAAGTAAGGGCTGGAGCCTTCCCTGAATGGTGGTAGATGTGTTCTCCCATGTCGATGGTGTAAGTGCTGGATGATGTGCATCTGGGCTGTGCTTCGTGGACGATGAGATGATCTGAAGAAGACGATGCTATGATGATCAGGAGGATCATGGATGATGAGCATCGGGACGATGCTCCAGTTACTACTCTTTATATATATATGCATCATGTTGGATGTTGGATATGATCAGTTGAATCATCTATGTATCTATGCATCATGTTGGATGCTGGATATGATCAGTTGGATCATTTGTATGTATTTTGTATATGCATCATGTTGGATGCTTGGACCATGTATCTGTATATGTATCAGGTGGATACTGAGATCATGTATGTTGATATGTATCAAGTGGATACATTGTGTGGATCATGTATCTGTGTATGTATCAGGTGGATACATTGTATGATCAGGTAGATCATGTATGATGATATGTATCAGGTAGATACTTGGTATGCATCAGGTGGATGCATTGTATGATCAAGATGATCGTGGATGACAAGCTTCTCCAAATGACATGCATCAGGACGTTGCAGTGATGATGATCATGATGATCATGTATACATCAGGATGATGTATGGTGAGTATCAGGATGATACTTTGTGGCCATGGATCAGGTTGTGTAGATGAGCATGTCTGGGAGATCCTATAGGTCGGAGTTGTGTACCCGTAACAGCCTAGGATGCTCTTTCAAGACATTGCTCTGGGAGGACATGTAATTTGTGCCCTGGGAGATCTTCAGGTCAGAGTTGTGTACCCGTAACATCCTGAGATGCTCTTGTGAGGTTTTGTCCTATGGCATGTAATTTTCTCCTGGGAGATCTGGACAGGATGAAAAAGGCCTCAGATGCTTCGGCTAGGTTTTTCCATGACCACATGTAATTTGCTCCTGGGAGATCTGGAGAGGATGAAAAAGGCCTCAGATGCTTCAGCCAGGTTTTGTGGTGGACCACATGTAATGTGCTCCTGGGAGATTCGACAGGTAGAGCCGTGTGCTCGTAACAGCCTGGGATGCTTCAGCCAGGTTTTGTGGTGAGATCACATGTAATGTGCTCCAGGGAGATCCGACAGGTAGAGCTGTGTGCTCGTAACAGCCTGGGATGCTTCATCCAGGTTTTGTGATGGGTCACATGTAATGTGCTCCTGGGAGATCTGACAGGTAGAGCTGTGTGCTCGTAATAGCCTAGGATGCTGCAGCCAAGTTTTGTGATGCACATAATAAGTCCTGAGGATTCCACAGTATGGCCAGTGATGACAAAGACCTGCAGGTGGTGGGCCTACATCCAGTATGAAAAAGGACTGGCTCTATAGAACTTCCTATGACGAGTAGATTTAGATATTGATTGAGATAGCAGCAGCAGTGACGATGATGATGACTCGATGACGATTATCCAGTGACGATGATCTAGAGAAGAAGACTTGTGCTAGAAGCCCTGTGTCGAGAAATACCTTCCTATTTAAGAGGGAGTGTTGATGTATATGTAACTTCAGAATGTATTTCACATATATGTATATTGTATTCCTATAGAGATGTTGTTATTCCTCTATACGGAAGTGTCGTCATTTATATTGCAAGTGTCGTAACTTATACTTGATGGGTTATTAGACCACCTTGTTGGGGCCGGCCCTGTATAAGTCATGTGGGTCAAAGGGTTATTATACCACCCTATTGGGGGTCAGCCATGTGGGTCAAAGGGTTATTATACCACCCTAGTGGGGGTCGGCCCAGTCAGCATTATGTTAAGTGGTTAAGTTGAGGCCGACCTAGTTGAGTAAAGGTCAAGTCAAGTTAGTGTATAAATAGAGAGTGTCTCTCTCTCATTTTACACATTCTATTCTCTCACTCACACTTGGGAGAGTGGCGCACTTGTGGAGGAGGAGGCTCTGCTGCTAGGAGAAGACTATCTTTTGTATTCTGGTTGTATCATTGCTCTATCTATCTCTGAGGAAGTTATTGGGGTTTTTCATCTTTATGGTTTTCCCCAAGTAAACTCTGTGTCTCTTGTGTGCTTGCATTATTGTGGCCATGATTGATATGCTGTAGATTTTCTGTACATGTTGTTCTCTCAGTTAAGATCCTAGATCAGATTGAAGTAAATTCTGAAAATTTAACAATTCATATAACAAAAACATAATCAATCCATTAGGGATTTCTTGCCCAACATATAACAATAATGCATCAATTAGGGTCCATGCCCAATGTGTAAAGCTATAAAAGAAATGAATCATGTGCACTAGGGCTTATGCCTAATAATCAACCAAATAATATGTGTCGGGGCTGTGAGCCCAATATAACATCAGAAATTGTTAGTTCAAAATTTGGGATATTACAGTAAGATGCTTTTATTTTTTAGATGGAGAAAGTCACCAATTCCATTGATGAAGATTTGTCTTATGGCTTCTTTATGCACTATGAAATCTGTAGCATACTTGGGCAATAGATAAGGAGGTTTAGTGCCCCCATACATCCTTATGTATGTGCCTTCTAATGAGAAGTAGTAGTCGCCGTACTCACCTATTATAGCCAAGGCATTGTCTGACAAACAATTTGGTTCTTTATTGAAGAGCAACCAATAAAGGGGCATGATTAGTTCTTCACATAGTAGTTTTTAATACCCTTGATATCGATGAGCCCAAGTTATTTGGTATGCTACACGAAGGGGAGTCTCAGTTTGTTGCCAAGTACATCCCAGCTTAGGGAAAGGATTCTTGACTAATGTACAATCAATGAGGTAACAAAACATGAAAAATTATGCTTTCTGTTGTGAAAAGCCGGTTTGAGCTGTAGCAGTGTTGGATGCCATACTATATGATATTATATCTTCCCAATTGAATATTGTACCATGTGTGGCAACATGGTAGATCAATGGAACCCGATTGAGTTTATAGTTGTTTCCGTTTGGTAGGTCGAAGATTATGTTCAACATTAGGACTATGATTCGATAGGGGGTCCTTAAGTGTTGGTTGTCATATTCCCCTCTACCTTTGGGTCTTAGTTTCTTGTCTGGTACCATCATCTTCTTTGCACATTCAAAATTATCACTAACAAGGTCAAACCCAAAGAGTTGGCCTAGCCCTTTTTGATTGGTGTAGGCGTTCATATTTGTCTTGGCAGTTACTCGCCCTTGGATGGTCCAAATTTTGTTGGAAGGGTTGAGCGATGTGAATTGAACAGTAGTTGCAACAAGGGTTGGGGTTGGATTTGACGAGGAAGGTATGGAAAGCGAAGGGTTTTGGGGATTAAGGGCGATGTTTTCTGGAATAGATGAATTTCAATGGGAGGTAAAGTTAGGGGTGAAGTTGAAAGGGGATGGTTCTCCAATAATTGTTGCTTCCAATGTGACAACTTCAAATGTGGCCAATGCGATAGTCCTGGAAACAAGAATTAAGGTAAGTGAAAAAAAATGTTAAAATAAAGTGAAGTAAGGAGTACAAAACCAAATAAGTGAAATTGAATGTGTGGAAAGGAAAACATACGTTGTATTGTGTATAGTGTTGCATGTACACTTGCTGATTTTGATGATTGAACCTTCTCGAAGTTGGTGGCTTTCCACAACGTGATTGTAGCTAGTTGGAAGCAATGTTTCGTGCTTATGAATTCCATTAGAGATAGAGATTCGGAATCGGGCTGTTGCTGAGTTAAGAGAGCTTACTCGTTTGAGAGCAAGAACTTTTACAAGTGGGCATAGCTCAACCACACCATGCATTAGAAGTGAAACAACATTTTCAGTCAACAGATTGTCCATAGTGTGGTAGTGCAAATAGATGGATTATAAGAGTATGTTGGAAAAAGGTAAATATTGATATTAAGTGTAAAGATAAAAGAAAACAAGGGTATATATGTAGGAGAACATGGAAGAAGATAATTTGATATCTCAAGCAATACATAGCAATATTTTTGGAAAAAAACTTGATTTTGAATATAAAACATGTTGATGAACATGTGAGGCATGAACTTGAGTATTAGAGCAATACAGGAACCTTTAGAAATCACATTACACATTGTTGCTTCTATCTTGAAACCCATATGTTAGCATTTTCTGATAGGTAATATTTGAACAAAAGGTTACGACAATATTTCCAGTGTTTCTTACTTCAACTTGCATGTAGGGTTCACCGTTTGGTTCTATTACAGGTTCACTGTTTGGTTCTAAACAATAGCCAATAACCATCAAAAATCCCGCTAACACAATCAATGAATGCGTAGGAGCATGCCATCCTAAATTAAATTGTAACAAACATTAAGTGAAGGAAGGAAGTTTAAAGATTCGACTATTTTCATAGGATGGTACATTTTCCTAGGAAACTAGCTAAATTGTGTTTTCAAAATCTAAATCAAGTAGTGTTTTAATCAATGTTTTGAAGGTATAAATGCATTCAGTACAGTCAAAAACTAGGTACTTCAAATCTATAAGTTTGACAACGATTTTGCAAAATTTCTAATTAATTTTCTGAAATTCTATCAGATAAATCATCTGATTTTGATACAATTCGTCACAATTTTAGACTACCGTTTTGTATAAAGTATAAAAATTTAGGATGTGTGAAGGAGGCCGTCGCAGGTAGGGTTGGAATTTGAATTCATCTTTTCCGGTGTGGCTGGTTATGCTTCTCGGTCCAGAGTCCACATGCAGAAAGAGTATCTTGCTTTGTGCTTTCAAAGTTTTACTTTATAATGTGTAAGTGGAGTTTAGGAAAGAGATTACACAATCCTAGCTCATTTATTTTGAGCCGCAGGGTCTCCACTCCAGGATTAGGTTCAGATTCGTTGTATTATTAAGAATGGTTGCGATGCTGCTGGTGGATTTTGAAAGCTATGGAATTGAATTTTTGTAAGCAAAGCGCAATTTTAATTGCGGTTGCAGAAAATGGATCAATGAATAGTTTGGTTTATTTGAGACACCTCGAGTAACTGATCTGGTTTATGGAGATAGTGGAAATTGAGTGTCTATGATGGAGTTAGAGCAAAGCATACCACAATATATATATGGTTGTTTTTTCAAGGCACCTTAAGCCTTTGTCTTGAATTTTTCTCTCTCTTGCGACAGAGACAGTGATGACGATTTTATTCTGCACAACAGTATTACCAGAGCTACAGTAATGGAGTTCTTAAATATTAGTATTGTATTCTTTGCAGTCGTAGCATTGTGGCTTCAGCTTTCCTGGACAGCTTATGCTGCTTGTTACAGTGCCATTTACAGTTTTGGATATTCTTTGGTTGATACAGGGAATTTGTTAGCGTCAACAGCCGTTGCGAGCCACGGCCTTGGACCTTGCTTTCTTCGCATTCAAGAAGATCAGGTCGCTTATGACTCAACTTGTCAGCGTATCAACCGGTAATTACACTGATTGCAAATTTAAGAAAAAAAAGTGTGGTTAGTGGTGCTTTTTTTATTCTTAAAAGAGACAATGCTAATCTCCTCTGTCAGTCCATACATAAAATAGAAAATAAATGTTTTCACTAGTAACCAAAAAAAATTCACAACAAAACTCCAATAGGTGCAACAGTTTGCTTCTCCTTTGAATTAATAAATTTAAAATACCATATCTCACAGCCAGCTTAAGTTGAGCTGATATATATTTTGCACAAAAGTGGGAAAAGGCAATGAGCCATTGATCTCTCTCCTTGTATTGCTCTCCTGCTTGAGGATCACAAGGTTATTTATAAGAATTAGAGGCATTCAATTCAATTCATGAGTCACCATATGGTGACACAGATATATAATTATTATTCATCTATAGGCCAGTCTGTCTCTATTCAACCAGCCCGACCACATTTAAAAGCAGTGTTAAGGATTGAATATTCATCTCTGAATGAACCCACAAGAGAATAGACTCGGAGGTAGAACTACTACCCAAGGTATTGACATGTCCAATTCTATGACCGAAAATTCCACATCCCAACATTGTCCAAAGCCACGCGAATTGCTATCCATGACCGGGGATAAACCTGCCCATATAAATATATTAGTTTAATACACTTATCTGAGTTTTGAAATGAGAAGAAAACATTAAAGACATTAATTCTTCTTATTGATTCAACATGAAACAAACATGAGTCATGGTTCCCACCTATGTAGCGCTGCGGGAAACAGTGTCAAACAAGTTGTATTCTTTTATGCTTTCCTGTGTCCACTGGCCACCATCCATTCTACAAACAAATCTTTGGTCATTAGCAATTGATAACATATTGGGAGAATACGGATGAAATACCAACATCTTTGGAGGAGTTGTGGGCATATGGGTGTGTGAAGTTGAAGAGCATACAGGGCTTGGAGCATGCGACAAAGCTTAGAATCCTAAGTGTTCGTGGGATGTCCGAGTTAGAAGAGCTTCTAAGTATGGATCCATTGACATCTTTGGAGGAGTTGTGGGCAGACGAGTGTGTGAAGCTGAACAACATACGTGGCTTGGAGCACGCGACAAAGCTTAGAATCCTAAATGTTGCTAGGATGTCCGAGTTAGAAGAGCTTTCAAGTATGGGGCTATTGACATATTTGGAGGAGTTGTGGGTAGATGGGTGTGTGAAGCTAAACAACATACGGGGGTTGGAGCAAGTGACAAAGAAAATAGGGTGCTCCCAGGAAGGAGCATGCCTAGGGAGGGTGCACCCAGAATTCAATGAGCCTGGAACATAGAATGCTCAGGAAGTATGCATCAGCATAAGAGTGCCTGAAAGAGCCCCTAGAAGATAGAGTGCTTAGGAGTGCACCCAAAACACAATGCGCATTTAGAAATGTGTTCCCAAAAGGATGAGCAACAGAAAGAGAGACAAAAAGGCAGAAGCTTCTTCAGGAGTGCAGGTGAAGTAGCATGGGGATGCACTACCACCTAAACCCTTCGAGAGTGACAAATGTGTCCTTCCCACATAAAGGAAAATATAAAATATATTTTGAAATCCATAATGAAAAGTGAGGTTTCAAAGCTCTGCCGTATATAATTCTCTCAATCCCTTATTTTGAAATCCATAATGAATAGTGAAGTTTCAGAGCTCTGTCGTATATAATTATCTCAATCCATTTTGATTATTTCAGCGATAAGCCACTCAGTCTATGATCGAAAGTCAGGCCTTGTTGCAGTGTTTTTGATGAGGTGATAATTCTTCGAGTACAGGTTTTGATTTTCCTTGTATATTTCCTTGTTATTTGGCATTTAGTTTTCCCACATGAATTCACACTAGTTTTTAGTGGGGAGGTCTCTAATGCTTGGCTAACTCTAATGAGGAAATCATATCTGTTAGATTTTTTTTTGTCTCTCTTTTTTAAAATTAAATTCAAGGCTTTAGGGATTCCTCCGATGCGTAGCTCATAAAATATGTTTAGGGTTAGGGTTATTTTAATATTTCCACTAAGACTGTCTTAGAAGCTAGGAGCTGGCTCTATTACATGGCATTTTGACATATTTTTGCATTTATTCATGCATGCTTTCAGCCGGCTGTATTGCATGGTACCTGACAAATTCTTTTGCATTATTTATGAATGCTTTCCCATGAAAGTGGCAAAGTCCACGAGGCTCTCTAAGAACACAAGGGCTCTGAGAAATAAATATGCGATATTGATGTGTAGGGTTCCCAAAGGTCATTTTCATACATTTCTCTCTCTATCTGTTGCTGTAATATTGATATGGGGAGGCGTAGAATTTGCGGAGAGCGCGGATATGTAGAAGGAGCTGAGCATAAGCTTAGAATCCCAAGTGTTTGTGGGTTGTCTGAGTTAGAAGAGCTGCCAAGTATGGAGCCATCAACATCTTTGGAGGAGTTTTGGGAAGACTGGTGTGTGAAGCTGAACAACATATGTGGCTTGGAGCACGCAACAAAACTTAGAATCCTAAATGTTGTTGGGATGTCCGAGTTAGAAGAGCTGCCAAGTATGGAGCCATTAACATCTTTGGAGGAGTTGTGGGAAGATGGGTGTGTGAAGCTGAAGAGCATACGGGGGTTGGAGCACGCTACAAAGCTTAGAATCCTAAGTGTTACTAGGATGTACGAGTTAGAAGAGCTGCCAAGTATGGAAACATTGACATCTTTGGGGAAGATCAAAAAACTTGTAGGATAAAACCTTCACGACGGCACCATCCACGTATCCACATGGCAGCATTCCATTTGCTCTATGAGCGAGGAATCTAGCCGACATGGATGGTTATGCTTATCGTTGGTGAAACACCTACGGCATAAATATTTTTTATTTAATATGGTAATAATCATTATTAATATTTAGTAAACTTAATTTTGATTTATAAAGTAAAAAATCTATATATTTAATTTATAAAATTATATAAAAATTAAATCCACATAAAAAAATCTATAATATATATAAAAAATGAACTTACATAAAGAATACATAATATATGATCATTATGAATTTTAAATTTAATCCAAATTTCAATCGAGATGACAGGTTATACTCAATCCAAAATACATAATTACCTAAGAGTTTACATACTGTTACAAAAAAGTATTCTAGAGAATCTATATTTTTACACTAGCACAGAATTGTGGCCAGTGAACATCGAATAGATCACAAGTTAAGTTTCATGAACAAGTTATCTATTACTTGTTCTCCATGCTTAGTTGTCATCAATAGATCACAAGTTAAGTGTCATGAACAAGTTATTTATTACTTTTTCTCTATACTTAGTTGTAATCACTCGTTGTCTATTACCTTCTTTAGTTAAATGGGTTGTCTATCACTACCTATTATTCATGCATTAGCTACCAATTTTTTTTTATATTTAATTTTTTTATTACACTGATAGGTGTTTATATCTTAAAATTTGGGGTGGACTACCATCTATGCTTTTCCTATATTGAAGGAGGATGAGACTGTCCACATTGATTTTATGGTCACTGTTCAAAATTCAAAATAAACAATTATAAAAAAAATATTAAAAATAACTGGTAGTTGATGCATGGATAACTCGTAGCTCATGCATGGATAAGAGGTAGTGACAGACAACTCATTTAACTAAAGAAGGTAACAAGTAAGTGAGGCATAGACAACAAGTGATTACAACTAAGCATGGAGAACAACAAACTTATCTTATGACCTATTGGTGTTCACCGACCACACGCTAAGTGGTTGTGCTAGTAATTGTTTATTTGAAATGTTGAACAACGACAATCTAGACAATACACTTGTCCTATCCTCCTTTAATCTAGGAAAAAAATAGATGATGGTGTCACATCCCCGAATTTCGCAAAAATTTAAAATTTTTCTAAGTGATCTATTTGTCCATAATTACTATGCGGAAGTATGAAGTTTCAGTATTTAAATTATTGTTTAAAATAAAAGGCGACATTAGAACATCTCCTAAATTATCTTTAATTATTTGATTGTCTAAATGACAACTTACATATGCAATCATCAAGTTTCGCATGTCGTGACGACATGTAGCTACATCTATAACTCTATGTTTGAAATAGGTGATACTGCCTATTTTATACAACCTATTTATAATGTTAATTTTTCAAAATTTACTTCAATCTAATCTAGGATCTTAACTGAGAGAACAACATGTACAACATATCTACAACATATCAATCATGGACACAATAATGCAAGCTCACAAGAGACACAGAGTTTACTTGGGGAAAACCATAAAGGTGAAAAACCCCAATAACTTCCTTAGAGATAGATAGAGAAATGATACAACCCAAGCATAAGAGATAGACATCTCCTAGCAGCAGCTTCTCCTCCTCCACAAGTGCGCCACTCTATCGAGAGTGTGAGAGAGAACAGAATGATCAAATAGAGTGCCTCTCTCACTCTATTTATACTTGAATTGACTTGCCTAATAACCTTTACTAGGTCGGCCTTAACTTAACCACATAACATAATGCTGACTGGGCCGACACCCAATAGGATGGTCTAATAACCATGTGACACACATGGCCAACCCCCAATAGGGTGGTCTAATAACCCTTCGACCCACAAGACTTATACAGGGCCGACCCCAACAAGGTGGTCTAATAACCCATCAAGTATAAGTTACGACACTTACAATATAAATGACGACACTTCCGTATAGAGGAATAATAACATCTCTATAGGAATACAAACACTTCCGTATAGAGGAATAATACCATCTCTATATGAGTACAATATACATATATGAAATACATTTCGAAGTTACATATTCATCAACACTCCCTCTTAACTAGGAAGGTATTTCTAAACACAGGTCTTCTAACACAAATCATCTTCTTTGGATCATCATCACTGGATAATCGTCATTGAGTCATCGTCATCGTCATTGCTGCTGCTATCTCAATCAATCTATGAATCTACTCGTCATAGGAAGTTCTACAGAGCCATTCCTTTTTCATACTGGATGTAGGCCCACCACCTGCAGGTCTTCATCATCACTGGCCATACTGTGGAATCCTCAAGACTTATTACGTGCATCACAAAACCTCGAAAGAGCATCCCAAGACTGATTACGAGCACGTAGCTCAACCTATTGGATCTCCCAGGATCTTTTACATGTAATTGCACAACCTGTCCATGACCAGGGAGTATCATCCTGATACTCATAATCATAGTGATCATCATCCACGAAGCACAGTCAAGATGCACACAACACAACACTTACACTCACCGGCATGGAAGGGCTTTCCTCTGATCATCCAGGAAAGGCTCAGCACTCACATCAATGCACATGGGAGAACACATCTGCCACCATGTCAAAAAGGCTCTGCACTTACATCAACGCACATGGGAGAACACATCTACCACCATGTCAGAAAGGCTCTGCACTTACATCAACGCACATGGGAGAACACATATACCACCATGTCGGAAAGGCTCTACACTTACATCAATGCACATGGGAGAACACATCTACAACCATGTCGTAAAGGCTCTGCACTTACATCAACGCACATGGGATAACACATCTACCACCATGTCGGAAAGGCACTGTGCGTCTATGTCTTCAGAACTCATCACACACAATCCAACTGATTATGTAATGTATCCACCTGATACATATGATCATCCTAATCATCATCATAGCATCATCCTAATGCATATCATCTAGAGTATCGTCTTGATACTCATCACTGCATCGTCCTGATGCATATCTGGAGCAACATCCTGAAGCTCGTCATCCATGATCATCCTGATCATACAATGCATCCACCTGATGCATACATAGTGTTTGCCTGATACATATCATCATACATGATCTACCTGATCATACAATGTATCCACCTGATACATATACAAATACATGATCCACCTGATCATACTTGATACATATCAACATACATGATCTACCTGATCATACAATGTATCCACCTGATACATCTATAGATACATACACATGATCCAACTGATCATATCCAGCATCCAACATGATGCGTACATACATATATATAAATGATCCAACTGATCATATCCAACATCCACCTGATGCATATACAGAGCAGTAACTAGAGCATCATCCTGATACTCATCATCTAGCACTTACATCCACAGCCATGGGAAGGATCCTCCTCTCACCATGCTTGGAATGGCTCCTGCAAATGTGTCCATCACTTCTTCCTCGAAGTGTCATCAATCTAAAGAACACCAAGCCTCTCTTTGAAGTACTTGAACTTCACTCTTGCTAGTGGCTTCGTCAGCACATCTGCAACCTGCTCATCTGTCGCAACATATAGGAGCTTCACTGCTCCTCTTTTCACCATATCCCTGATATAGTGATATTTGATGTCAATGTCTTTCGACCTGTCGTGGAACACGAGATTCTCAGACAAATTCACACAACTCTGGTTGTCACAAAAGATACGAGTAGCCTCCAACGGGAGATCAAATAACTCAGACAGTAGCTTCCGAAGCCATACTGCCTCACAAATAGCTGAACAAGATGCAAGATACTCTGCTTCAGCTGTACTCAGTGTTATGCAGGATTTCTTCCTGCTAAACCAAGAGATCACACCCGATCCCATACTGAAGCAACACCCAGAAGTGCTCTTCCTATCTGCAGCACTGCCTGCCCAATCTGAATCAACATAACCCTACAGGTTAAACTTTTGATTCGCTTCTTACTTGAGCCCATAATCAACTATACCCTTCAGGTACCTTAGGATATGCTTTACAGCAACCGGGTGAACACTCCTCGGATCCATCAAGAACTGACTCAATGTGTTCACCGCAAAGCAAATATCCAGTCTTGTGTTCGTCAGGTACATCAAGGACCCAGTCATCTGACGATACATAGAGACATCAACCAGCTCAGATGAATCGTCACATAGAAGCTTCAAATTCGATGCCATAGGTGTGGCCATGGCCTTGCAATCCATCATCCCGAACCTCTTCAAGATATCTACTGTATACTTCCTTTGTCCAAGGAATATCCCATCTGCACTCTACCACACCTCCATACCTAGAAAATAGTGCATCATCCACAAGTTCTTCATCTCGAACTCAGAAGCAAGCTTCCGCTGCATATCGAAAATCAATCTATCTTCACCTGTAATAAACAGGTCATCCATATACAAAAGTAGTATCACTGGATTGCTTTCCTCAACCTTGTAGTAAAGGTTGGAATCTGCTTTACTCTTGGTAAAACCCAAACTGGATAGAAAGTTGTCTATCCTACCATACCAAGTTCTGCACATATATGACTCCCTGTCATGTGTCTTAGAACCAAGTGGCTGCTCCACATACACTTCTTCTTCAACTACACCATTCAAGAAAGCTGTCTTGAAATCCATCTGTGTATCTTCCATTTCATCACTGCAGCCAGAGCAAATACGGATCTAATGGAAGTGTATCTGGCTACAGGAGCAAAAGTCTCTATGCTACCACCTGCAGCATGCTTGATCTTGTAGATCCTCTTGGAAGTCACTACAAACTCCCCTTCAGGTCTTGGGACTACATCCCAAACATCTTCATGATTGACTGGTACTCCTCGATCATGGCATTCTTCCCAAATCCTGGGAACTTCAATATCTTCAATATTTTCAATAGATAACTTTGTTGCTGAACAAATGTTGTAGTCCTTCTTTTGTAGGTGATGGTATACGATCTTTCCTACACAACAAGTTAAATTGCATTATTAGAAAACATCTCATAGTTTTCAAAACAAATTCTTACACATAAAGAGATATGTCATACAGTCATACAATTATCTTAGCCAATGATTCAATACAACATTTATCCATATCCCGTAACTTTCTAGATACCTTCCAATCTTTACCAAAACATTGTTAAGAGTGTGCACAACTCCCAACATGTTAGCAAAGAGGTTTCATTCTAGATAAGTAGCAATGGAATGTTGTACAATGCCATAGGCCACTTACCCATGTATATTAGTAGTATACTGTTCATCAATCCAACTATTCTAATATGCATAATACACAACCTAATTCTAGGAACATGAGTATATACATTATTGAACAGTATTATTTAAACAATAAAATATGTAAGGACTGATAATTCAAATACTTATCTTTGTTTGTTTGTTGGGTTGACTCCCTCTTAGTCTTTGCTTCTTTTCTGCAACTCCATTCTGATGTGGATTGTGAGAAGTGGTCAACTCCCTCTGAATATATGCATCCTTGCAGAAACTACTGAAGTGTGCTCCTTCTTGATTGCTTCCTTGCAGGAACAACTGGAGTGTGCTCCCTCTTGATCTTTGCTTCCTGGATTACCTATCCTTGAACTTATATCCATCACTGTGCATTATTATTAGTATCATCATTGTGTTATACTTGAGGTCTCATACATAATCACACATTCATTAGTATAATATCAATACTATCAAAACACAATAATGTTAAACATGTATAGTCATGATCATTTGAAACGTAGATAATAAACATTAGTATTCAAGGTTTCAAGGAAGTATTCTTTTACTCATGCATATTCTTATTTGATCATAGGACTCTTCTGGTTAGTTAAATCATCAATCAAGATAAGGGACATAAAATGCATAAACCCTTGATTACTTACATTTCTAACTTTATGAATAAACATAACTAATCATACCATGTATACTTATATAAGGGATCCTAACACAAGGTAGGATTCTAACTTGATATAGGAAAAACATACCTGGATTAGTATGTTAGCTAGTTATGTCTAACATACCTACATGATGTCTTCTTGTTCTCTTCAATGACTTGTGCTAGTAACCTCCATATCTCATAGGTTAACCATTATAGAACCAAGTTATACATACCTCGCAAATAGATCTTCTAAGTGATTTATGACAATGGATGAATCTTTTTTCTCATGTCATCATGATCATATGTTCTTGAACTAGAACATGATTTGTCTTTCTTGGTGTACCTTTCATGTTAGTGGACAACATAAACCTCATACAACACCATAATGCATTAGTACAATCATAAGTGTCAACACCCTAATCAATGAATATGCATACATAATTTTATTAAGGTGATGTGACAAGTCTAAATTTAATCAAGATTGTACTAACCGTAATAACATGAAGACAAACATACCATAAACTTAATCATGAACAAATCTCAAAACATACCTGGATGAGTCATACCTGTAGAGATTGCTTGTAATATTCTTATGTAAGGCCTTAGCCTCATCTCCCTCTGAAACAGGAACTTCGTCACTTATGCAGGTGACCAATCCATTCTCTTCTAGGATTAACCTGATCCTCTTGATTTCAGGAACTGGATCTAGAATTGGATTAGGGTTTGTCAAAGAAATCCTAAAAATTCATACTTTGAATTTCAAACTTCCAAAAGGATAGAAATATGCGCCTTGATGAGTTGATCAAGCTGGTATACTCAGAATTTTAAAACAGCAAAGTTTCACCCCTCAAATTTGCCTTTGAAACTTTTGGATTCACTAGACATGAACCCGAACTAGGGTTTGATAAAGCCCACCCTTCTTCCCAATCAAAAGGTTCGATCCAAAGCTCTAAGCTTCTAGATTTTTGAGTAGCTTCCAACCGTGGTCACAGATTTATAAAATTCCCATTTTTGCAGAAGCCCTAATTTTCCACCTTTCCGATCAAAGTCCCGAACTAGGGTATGATCAAGCTCGACCTTCTGCCCAACCAAAAATTATGATCTTGGTCTATAAATTTCTATTTTGATGAGTAGCATTCAGCCGTAGTCTCTGATTACAAAAATTCCAACTTTCTCCGAAACCCTAAATTCCGGAAGCCATGAATGAAGGTGCTCAAAAATAATTTTGTTTTGACATAAATATGTACCTGATTGTTTCTGGTGTAACTCCGAACTTTTTGATCCACAGGGTCTGGAAAATTTTCCTGTGATAGCCCGACCTGTCATCTTTCCAACCCCACAGTTCTGACCTCAAATGGATTCTCTGAGAGAGAGTTATGCCAAGTGTCGCAAAGTGACCTGTTTATGGGATAAAACAAGAGAGCAATGATACAACCCAAGCATACAAGATAGACATCGCCTAGCAGTAGCTTCTCCTCCTCCACAAGTGCGCCACTCTCCCGAGAGTGTGAGAGAGAACAGAATGATCAAAATAGAGTACCTCCTGCACTCTATTTATACTTGACTTGACTTGCCTAATAACCTTTACTAGGTCGGCCTTAACTTAACCACATAACATAATGCTGACTAGGCCGACACCCAATAGGATGGTCTAATAACCCTTTGATCCACATGGCCGACCCCCAAGAGGGTGGTCTAATAACCCTTCGACCCACAAGACTTATACAGGGCCGACCCCAACAAGGTGGTCTAATAACCCATCAAGTATAAGTTACGACACTTACAATATAAATCATGACGCTTCTGTATAGAGGAATAATAACATCTCTATAGGAATACAAACACTTTCGTATAGAGGAATAATACCATCTCTATAGGAGTACAATATACATATATGAAATACGTTCTGAAGTTACATATACATCAACATATAACCCTTTGGATATTTAAAAAAAAATAAGAGAACAACCTCCTACTAAAATAGAGAATTGGTTTAAACAATGCATGTCTTATGTAAACACGAAAATTCATTTTAATCATACGATATTTTTGCTGTAAAACTGGTAAAAACCTAATAACTTGAATACATAACTTTAATTAACACCTTATCATCCATTTTCTCATAATAATGTCTAACATATTCATCTTTGTTTATATTCGAAGATTTCTAACTAGAATATATTTATTCGACATATGTAGTTTTCCAATGATTCATATGGAACACATCAACATAGAATAAATTATACGTATAGGAGTTTAATAGAAAGATATGAACAAGTCAAGTAATCATATTCACTGTAAGAAAGTGAGGAGTACACATACCTAAAAGACACATTTAAGAATACAAGAACAGTGATACATCTAAATACCTTGAAAGCACAAAAGATGCAAAACACTAAAGAGACACATCAAGTACAACCATAATTTTCAAGAGAGATATACACATAATAATACATACCAAGAGAACATTTTGACATGGTTCACCCGTATCTTGGGCTACGTCCACAAAATGATTGTTTTTATTTTATTAGTCAATAATAGATTGTTTACAACTTGCAACTCAGTTGTTGCATAATTTTCTGCTTCCTCAGTCATAGAAACCTTCCGATCATGGAGAGTATTCCCTCGACATTTAACTCTAACATCCCAAAGGATTCTATTAATCTTTTAATGCTTTTTATTACTTAATTATACATGACTAAATTATACATGAGCAAAAATCCCTTCATCAATAATTAGTTTATTGACCAACCTTTTATATACTTAGTCTATTAGTTTAACAAAGTATTACCTCTTCCCTTTATAGTGCATAAACCTTGCATAAACCTTACATAAACCTTATTAGTAAAGACAATAATAAGATACTAATTAAGTAGAGATTGAACTATAACAAAAAGCACCAATACCAACCTTTTTCAGTGATGTAATGTTATAATATTTAAACAAAGGATAACATAACCTTTCATTCTAAGAGTATGTATATGTATGTAATTAAAAAGACTAAGGTTATACAATCATTAACGACTTTATGAAATTAAATACATATTTGGGGCTATGCCCCTCCTTCGTATGTATAGTTGAGACTTCGTTAAGATTTCATATTAAACTTAGAGGTTATAATAGTGGAATCTTTCAAATATATATATATTACAAACATATATATAGATAGATAGCAGCGAATTCACAAACAATCTTTTATGTTTTACTAAGAACATAGGAACTCTTCCAAGCAAGGAACCATCCCGAATGCAAAACATGTTTAATACATACAGTTGCGAGGATGATATTAAGAAGCCGACTTATGAGTGTGGGACCCATACAGTACAAGTAAAAATACAAAAGGTGTTTAAAGAATGGAAGAAATGATTATAATACTTCCACAGGGGTTAATAAAATTTCTTTACTTCGCAGCAAAAGAAAATAAACCAGAATTTAAATCTAAAGGCGACACCCAGTTGGACTTACTACTTAATGTATTTAATTTTAACTATTTTTCTAGTTCGACTGTCCTTATGAAGGGCGCCCAAATAAAAAACCCCGAATGTAATTTCAGGCAGGGAATGACCATACTCAGCGTTCTTAATAGTATAAATACTGAGATGCGACCTAGGACTTCCTTCCAGAAATAATAACAAAATAACACCATCTAATTGTAATGTACACACACGTCGTATGGTCTTCAAAATTTTAAAACAGGAAACAATTCCCTAAGAGAAGCGTAAGTTTGAAAAAAAAAAGACAGGCTACAGGATGAATCGGTTAGGGAATTATCACTCTGCCGTCGTTAACTATGTTTCGCATAAAGTTCTTCTTCCACTAAGTGTTTAAACAATAATTTCTGGATACTAGGGTCCAATCAGGCTAAAATTTGAACATTTAAAGAAATCTAGCATTAATTCTGCCTTTATCGAGATTGATTCTAAAAGGCGCAGGATGATACATTTTGCTGAGATATATTATCAAGGTGCAAGGGAAAAAGCGGCTCAGCACGCCACGATTTTATATTACCAAAAGAACAATGCTGGGATCGACACTAAGATGTAAAGATCTAAAATATCTTAACCCTATCCCTCGATAGTATTCTTGGGTCGATACTATGAAGGAAAATCAGATCATAAATGCAGAAAAAATATATATAATACCCTAATAGATAGTGCGGAGGTTATAAAGGACGATAATTTGTTGACTGCATTGCAGATCTTACATCTCTTCAACGCCGAGATCGTATTGCCCCTCGTCCTCCCAGAACCCAAATCTCTTATGATGAAGTTTGACTCCTACGCTGAGTTACGCCTCCCTCCATACGAAATCGTTGCAGAGGATAACAACCATAGCTATGATTCTATGTTTTCTACTTAGAGGAGAAAATACACACGCTGACCCTAATCGCCATTCAAAGTGAAGCCCTCTATGCCCTCCTCTCTTTCTCATAATGGCCCCAAAAATAATGTGAATTCTGTTGTTCTACAAATGCGCAGAAAATACTACTCTGCTAATTAGCAGGGATGTTGTTCTATAAAGCGCCCCCTAACCTATCCTCCTGGCTCATATATATAGGGTAATCAAAATTAATCAACACAATGATGGCAGACAACTCAAGCCAGATGGCAGTCTCGACTCACCGGTTATCTATGCCTCAAGGAAGACAAGATCCTCCATTATCTCTTTCATTAAGCTATTTGTCTAACCTTTAAAATATTTCAACACACTCGGTGAGGTCAAGTTCGTTCACAAAATGGAGGCGATTCGTTCCCCTGAGCAACAATTGTGCCTAAACAAATCTGTTTAATGATATGCACACCATACGTACTCGAATAATTATAAAAATCTTCTTTGTTTGAGCTTTATATACACATATAAAGGTACTAAAAAGGTCCTTTTATTAATAGATAATTGTGCCACATACATATGAAGTTTCATATAAATATAACTTATGTATATAAAAATATTAATCCAGTGTTGTTTTAGTTATTCCCTTTTTGTCATTCTTATATAATATATATATATAAAGTTTCATATTTATAACAACTATTTGCTCATCCACATATATATATATATATGTAAAAAATTAATCCTCTAGTTTTCCCTTTTACTCAATTTCATACCATATATATATATAACATAACTCTATATCATACCTTGATTATTTCTTTCATTAATTTCAATACTAAAATTGATTGAACACTTAAAAGATTTTATTGTTGTGATTATAGGTATCATAACTATTTTGTTACTCTTTCATATATATACTACGTTTATATATATAGATTCATATCTATATGTATTGCTTTTGGCCATATATATATATATATATATATATATAATTATTATTTTCATAAGTATTTGTTTTTGTTAGAAATTTCTTTTATCATACTATTCCTTTAATAGAGGTTCTAGTGATTCATCCCATTAGTATTGAAATTGAAGCAAATAATTATTTGCTTCACACAAATAACTTCACCAGAAGATCTGGTATATACGAGAAGCCATAAATATGGAGTAAAACAGATAATATATTAGATAATGGATAATAGGTTACAATAATGGCCCTGCCTTAAATATAGCTTGGGCATTTTGATGTTGAGGAGACACCTCCTTTCATAACCTATCTTTAGTTAACCTAACTATTAATTATTTAACTATTATCTTATTTTATGTTCGTAGCATTGCCACTCTTTTAGAGAGGCTTTATCCTCAAAGCCTTATAATTTTGTCGCATTGTTCTTTGCATGTCGTGGCCGCCGAAACATGTCGATATGAACTGCTAAGTGTAGAGCATAACTTCCGATATGTGGATGGGTCAATCCATCCCAAATTTTTTTGTTGCTGACTGCTGGGATTCCCTACTGATCTGTCGTCAGGAGCTTTGATCACATTAGTACCATTATCTTTCGACATTTCCCACTTTTCAAAATATCGGTTTGTATGGTTGAGGTGTCGATAGGGAATTTTCACAATGTCATTTTCTTTTACAAGTGTCGTATTTTGAGTATTGATTTGAGTTGGAAGTTGTATTTTCATCCCTTAAGGTTTTAAGGTTTCGTTTTGTATTTTTCCCGACCTGTTTTCTAACTGTATGTTTTCATTTTGAAACTTTTTAATCACTTCTACTTGTGATTTTCTGTCATTTTCAGACTTCTTAAGTTGTTCCTTAAGATATTTGTTATGACTTATGATGCAGCTATTTTCTTTCTGTTTGTCTAGAATTTTTCCTTCAATGTCTTCCGTAGAATGTTCTGTCTTTCGACTATTTTTCAACTTCTTAATTTTTGTGACTAGGGTCTTGTTATGATTTCTTAATCTGAAAATTTCTTCAAAATTGTTGGATAGTACTTTATTACTCTTTGCGATCTCTGACTTATGTGTCTTTTTAGAGTCGTCATTTTGTTGTTGAAGAACTTTTATCTATTGTCGACATTGGCCGACCTCTGATTCTTGACTTTTTAATTTATGTCGTATCTACGTTAGTTCTTCATATTTGTCGCTAACGATTTTGTTCAAGCGTATTATTTATGCTTCATAATCGTTTATTTATTTCTTTATATCTTGATTTTTCAACCTCTGATTGAAATCACTCTCCTCTTTTAATTCATTTATTTGCGCACATAATTTTTCTATGTGATTTTCCTGGTTGAACATTGTTTGTTCATTGAACCGTTCTTGTCTCTTATGTAGTTCAATCCTTACTTTTGATTGTGTATTAATGTCTCATAATTTTTCATTGTCTTTTTTATAGTGCTTTAACTTGGCTTCTAATTTCTCTATTTGTAGTCGCAACCCAGCTTCCATCGCCTTGACTTCTTCGGTGATAGATGGTCTTTCTTTGATTTCTTCAGCGATAGATAGTCTTCGACTTTTTCGATGATAGAGGGTCTTTGACTTTTTTTTACGAGTCTTTCTTTGACTTGACTTTCCTTTGTCTTCTTTGATGTTGTTTTTTTTCTTTGATTTTGTTCTTCTCTTATTAGGTTAAATAACCTTTTTTTTCTTCCGTTTTTTGGTCCAAAAATAATTACTATTTTAATAATAATTATTATTATTTCAATAATAATTATTATTTCTTTTTAAATAATAATAATTATTAATTAATTAATTAATAATAATAATAATAATATTAATGTCTTATGTAAACTATATATATAGTTTAATATATAGCTTTTTTTTTTACAAATATTAAAATATTTAAACAATTATAATAACACTATTATAATGTTTTAATATTTAATGTGTGTGTGTTTTTTTTTAGGGTTTCAATGACGGAAGCCAGGAGGAAATGGCGGGGAAATATGCTGGAAAATATGGTCGCGGGGGAGAGTGGATGAGTTGGACACGAGGGCAAGGGGGGGACGATGTGGTAGATGGGAGGAGGGAGGAGTGTTGCTGGCGTAGTGGAGTGTTGGCTAACGGGACGCGCAGCCAAGGAACGGGGCTGGGAAATGGAAGTGGAGGAGCAGAGGCACAGGAACAGCGGATGGTGGAGCAGGCAGGTGGTGGAGCGGTGTAGTGAGGGCACGATTGTGAGTGAGGGCGGCGCGTGAGGAAGGGTGAAAGGTGGTGCGAGTAGAGGTGGATGGTGGGCGTGGAGGGCGCAGTAGGGAAACTGCAGGTGGACGGGGAGCAGCATGAGCAGACATGGGATGGAGGGAGAGGTGTTGGAGCGGTGGGAGTGGATGACGCAGTAGGGCAGCTGCAGGTGGAGAGATGCGCAAGGGTGGTGAGGAGCAGCAGCGGACTCTTTTTTTTCTTTTTTGCTCAATAAAAACAGCCAATTCTGAATGAATGTGCAGGAGGCGCGGTGGGAAGAAGAATGGTGGAGGATGGCCAAGGGCCCAACTTCTTGGTTAAAGACCAACAATGTAGAGAAACTCTACTAAATGGATAAAAGCCCGAATCAAATGCCCGAGGAAGGGGCTCTGATACCAAATGAAGCAAATAATTATTTGATTCACACAAATAACTTCACCAGAAGATCTGGTATATACGATAAGCCATAAATATGGAGTAAAACAGATAATATATTAGATAATGGATAAAAGGTTACAATAATGGCCTTACCTTAAATATAGCTTGGGCATTTTGATGTTGAGGAGACACCTCCTTTCATAACCTATCTTTAGTTAACCTAACTATTAATTATTTAACTATTATCTTATTTTATGTTCATAGCAGAAATGATGAGGATATCCATATTAAATAGTATTATTAATTTATGTTAACCTCTCTCATCATAATTTAATATGATAAGTCATGATATGGTTTAACCAATACATAGTTTCTTAGTCATTTATCTTATCTTATAGGTGGGTGTTGTTACTTAGCATTTAGTCGCATTACCAATATTTTAACCTTCTAGGCTTAAACTAACCACGGGGGCTTCACTCAATAAACTGCTATCATAGCATGTTCGTTCGTGGCATATGAAACAATACCCCTAATTTCACTAAATATTGGAAAATACCTTCCAAAATCGTTTTTTTAACCCCCTCCCAATATGCCTTCCCAATTTAAAAAAACCCATATTTTCACTAGATATTGTATGTATCAATTTTTTCATTAACATTTTTTATACCCCTTTATATTTCTACCTAGTATATTGATATGATACCCCTCTTATGACCCCACATGCATTCTACAATGCACTTTGCTTCTTTTGATGTATATTGTGGATGCACATTACTTCATCCACAATGCAATTACTCAACCACATATCATTATGATTTGCAACATCTAATGGTCTAATTAAGAGATAGGAGATCACTTCTTGTATGTCACTAGAGCCAATGCACATAGTACAACATTTAGATTGCATGTTGCAGTTCCCCAATCGCTGACGAAGCCTATTGTGGGCTAGGTATCTAAGCCCCTAGGGCCTATAACAAGCTCTAGGAGGCTGACTAAACCTTCCAAGGCCTATAATAGGCACGAGTGGTTGGGTATTCAATCCCCTAAGGCCTATCGAGGGCCTATAACAGGCCCTGGAGGCTTAGAGCCTTCCAAGGCTATTGGTAACAACTAGATGAGTGCTATTGGTAACAATTAGCTGTCAATGACCACTGACTCTCGACTATGATCGACTGGAAACCCACTACACCATGAAACCCCTGGCCTCAAGCATCCCTCAATATGTGATTTCCTTGCGTACTGGTAAGCCCGAGCCTTGCCTCAACCCAATTTCTCATCCGGCTGTGTTCCCGCCATCTCCCTTTGGTGGATATTTGTCAGCCCCCCCATATAAAAAAGACCCCAAAGTATTTTTGTATTGTTACATTAAATAAAAAAACCCTTTTCCCCTTAATATATAAGCAATATAATTTTTTGGTTTTCATGAATATTTAATACTGCAATATGAATGAACGTGATATTATATTGCCTTCTAGTGAAGCCCCCGTGAAACTAACACTTGTAAACATGACACTAGCTCGAGGTTCACTGGTGGGGCCTTGGCCTTGAGATCCTCACCATGGCCAATTACAAAATTCATAATTACTTTTACAAATATAATAACAATAGGCGTCGAAATTGATGGATGTTATAGATGGTCCACTCCAAAATTTCAGATATAAATACCTATGAATGTAATAAGAAATATTTAAAAAATTTAAGATATATATATATATAAACAACTTATTAAATTGAGTTTTTAAATTTTTTCTATCAAACGTGAAATCAGGAAGAAAACTTTAACATGCATTTTTTCAAAGTTCTATTCTTCAACAGAATGTGCAATCCGGCATAAGGCAGAAGATTATAACATAATTTAGTTTGTATCATAGTCTAAAGGTTGTTCCGATCATGCGATCTCAAGTAGGAATCAAAATAGAAACAGTAATTAGTGATTTTTATCGAACACGTGAGAAATTAAAAGATTTTCATGAAAAATCAAAATATAATTGAAAATGAACTTTTTACATTTAAAAAAAAGGTTGGATAAAAACACATTAAAGCTTTGATTAGTTGTCTCTAACTCAATTGAATTATAGAAAATTAAACTAAACCATTATATAAGTGTTTTTCTTGTTGATATTTAAAATTTTAAATCAAGATGAGTCGGTGATGTTATATGCGAGTATTGTTTTAATAAGAGTAAATGTTGGAAAGTTTGAAAAACCACGAGGCTTTGGGCACTTCCATCGTATAAGATCACTTTGGTTGTTGTTGGCTATTATGGATAGATATGGCATGAGGTTGATGGCTATAGGAGTCGTTTTGGGGTGCATTGGCCTATTAGGAAGACACACAACAGAGATATTGTGTACCCTTGGATAAAGGCAAGGCACACCTCAGACTTGTCGTGAACCTGGCATGAAGGAAAGGTGCACAACAAATAATGGAAACTTTCCCTAGTTGGATAGACAAAGAGAAACTTGGAGAGGCAGAGAAGAATTTCATAGACAACCTCGTAAGTAGTCATGCACGATGCATGATAGACAATGGCAAGAGGCATTGACTGGATTACAAGTGACTTGTGAAGACTTAGTTGGGTGCACATTGCTTGGGAAAACTAAGTGAGTGCACTTGATTGGATGCACATGATTCAACTAGGAGTACTTGAATGCATGTCAAAAGGGAGGATGTTGACTTCATGCACTTTTTAGATGCACCTCCATGGGGGCACTTCGGCATAAGACAACTAGGTGCACTTAGTGGTGTTAACACCTAAAAAGTGCTCACTAGCTCATTCCCTTACTCACATGACCCATTTGTCCACTTTTCCACCATCTGAGCCTCTGAAACCAACAAAAGGTCACCAAAAGACCTTAGTACACCCCTTTTTCCATTAAAAAAGATTATTTTTCCAAGAAAATCATAAAAAACCCTCAAAAAGGGTCCAAATTCCCAAAAATATTAAAAAGGGAATTAAAATATTATTTTTATTCAAAAAAGGAAAAAGGAGGGAAAAGTACCTAAACCATGTTGGTCAATACCATTTGGTTTCCACAAAACCACAAATGGTATCTCCCACCACCAAAACCTATAAAAAGGTGGTAGGGGCTCCTCATTTCACATCCTTCCATTATCTCATCCTTATGCTGCTGAAATCTCCCCTGAGCACTTTTAGCCATTGAAGCAACCTTGGAGAAAGAGACCTATTGGAGTTTGGAGCTACTCATCTTGGGAGTTGCTCAACATCAACCTTCACCATTGAAGGTAATATCGCAAGCACTTGCTTGCCCCCCCACTTTTCAATACAAAAAATTATTTATTATGTTTCTTGTTCTTGATTTTGAAATGTTTACATTATTTGCTTAGATTCTTGTTTAGATCCATGAAAAGTATTGTTTATTTAGTTTATTGTTTTTATTTCTATTGAAACTGCTACTACTAGTTAGTAGGTGCCCATAGCACTAAGCTTGGTTGCAAAACCGAGCCAACAGTTTTTGGCGACTCCGCTTTGGTTTGAACTTTAGATCTCTAGCTTTGCCATTAAATCTTAGTTTTTATGAGTTTTTAACCATTAGATCCATAGATCTGCCATCTTAGACAGCAGATCCATTGCTGTTCTGAGATTTGGCCCCAAAAAACAGCCCTAAATTTTAAATTTTCGAGTTCGTTTCTCGTTTTCCGTGCACGGCTTCCGCCTCGCGGCTTTTTGCCAGACAGTCGCGCGGTCCATCGCGACTTTTCTGCATTTTTCCGCGCGGTCCATCGCGGCCTTTTTCCAGACAGTCGCGCGGTCCATCGCGACTGTTCTGTGTTTTTCCGCGCTGCACACCGCGGCTTCGCGGCCTTTTTCCGCGCTGTCCATCGCGACTGTGCGCCCAAAACCTGCGCGGTCCATCGCGACTGTGCGCCCAAAACCTGCGCGGTCCATCGCGACTGTGCGTCCAAAACCCGCGCGGTCCATCGCGACTGTTCGGCCAAAACCCGCGCGGCCCATCGCGGCTGTTCGTCCAAAACCCGCGCGGCTGAATTTTTTCATTCGGCCATCCCGATTTTGAAAAATATTTTTTACTGTACTTTCTGCCCATAGCACATTTTTTACAGTATCAAATTCTGTATATTTTCCAGATTTAGAAAAAAAATTTACTATTTAAAAGTGCATACATAGAAATCTTTTTAAAAAATTTTCAAGAAAGTGAAAGAAAGATTCATTTTGCATTCTTTATCTAGATTCAAATTTTTTCTTGTTTACTTCTTTAGAATCTTGCCCTTAGCAAATTTTATTGAAACGAAGAAATCCATTTATTTCTTTTAGAAGTTTATTATTTGCTTTCAAAAAAATCCAAAAAATCCATTATTTTTTGAGTTATTTTTGAAAAAGCAATTTAATTTCTTTTAGTGAAAAAAGTCTTAAATATTTGCTTATTATTTTTCGAAAAGTCCTTTATTTTTTTGAAAAATTTCCCTTAAAGCATTTAATTTTTTCAAGTTCAGTTTACAACACCTCACGTGCACTCACACGATCACTTAATTGAACTAAGACTTAAAACTTACCCTAATTTGAACACACTCTTAACCCCACTTGGGGAACACAAAAAGAATTCTTGTAGCTAGGTAGTATTGGGGGGATAGGTGTTCCAATAACCCCCCTCAGTTCATACATCTGAGACATAGAAGTTGTCCAATTAGGGAGCTAAAATCTCTTAGTACTTTTTGGCGCGGTCACAACCGGTTTGTGGGAAGGCCTCTCCCCTAGGAGGGTTGAAGTCGCGAGGATGGTTCCGGAAGCCTGAGTGGGATACCGAAACCCATTCAGTAACCGAAGGGCTACCATTCGCAGTTCTCGGGATATCCCTGTATTGGGATATTGCGATCAAAGGACCAAACGGCAGATTTACCTTTTCTCGACGCGTCATGAACGGAGTATCCTAGTAGCCTGTCTTTTTAGGATTGATTACCCGGTGTCCCTCCCGGTAGGGGGATATCTAGCCGTTGTCTCTACATTCATATTGTCTGACTTGGATTTCATCACCTTGCAGGGGATATCGTCTGTTTGAGTCACAATACTTTTAGATTAGGTGTTTGCATGATCTTTACCACCTTTTGAGTCTAGTTACACCTATTTTTTCTAGGAGCCGCTTGCATGTTGGTATTCTGACCGGTTGTTGCATTCCTCCACTTATTGTAGCACAGCTGCTAGAATAAGTGCATTTTTTGAGGATTGATTTTTTGGCCTGTGAGCCTTCTTTTTTCACTCCCCTTTTTGCACCCTTGGTTGCATTAGGGTTTTGAGTCTTTTACATATATATCACCACCTGATACTTAAAACAATTTTTACATAAAAACCATATTCTCACCATTGAGAATTCTAGACGTTCTCGTCGTCTACAGGGCGAACTCCCAGAGTTTAGTCCACTTGGCTCTCCACGTCACGGACGCAGAGCATTATCCCTTGATTCGACACATCGTCGATCATCTAGACGGTCATCCGATTCTGACATACCCCACTTCACCTTTGATTTGGAGGTAGAATCGGAAAACCCCACAGAGTTACCACCTACCACAATTATGTCTGGAACACCAGAAGATCCACAATTTACATTAACCATAGGTCAGACATCCGCAGACCTTTCTGCGGGGATACCATCCATGACAACACCCACCCCCTTGGGTATGCCCAATATGGGTAACACTCCACATTTAGGAATGCCTAGCACAGGACCACAACCTGTCATGGGCATGCCCAACATGGGGGTCATACCCCCTTCGGTTTCCACAAACCCTATCCCAGGAATCCCTAGTACGATTCCTAACCCAAGTGTCACTCCTGTTGCACTTGGGAATGCTATCCCAGGAATCCCTAGTGCGATTCCTAACCCAAGTGTAACCCACGTTGCACTCGGTAGTAATATACCAGGAATCCCTAGTGCGATTCCTAACCCAAGTGTAACCCAAGTTGCACTTGGGAGTACTAACCCATATCAGGCCACACCTGTTGGAGGGCACATACCCGCCATACCTAGCATACCTATAGGAGCTACTGGACCCCTACACCATACCACAATGGCTAGACCAATCCCGGTTCCAATCACCACATCCGCTAGTCTACCATACATGGCAAGTCTCAACTTGCCAGATTTAGCTAGGCTTACGAATGACCCCATTAGGCATGATCCTGCTTGGCCCCATATGCCCACTAAGCTTCCCTCTGACATCCCTAAATTTGAGGGAAAGGCCGGAGAAGACCCCCAGAACCACATCATGTCCTTCCATTTATGGTGTTCCTCCAACTCCATAGTGGACGACTCAGTCCGCCTCCGTTTATTACAGCGCACCTTCACTGGCTCTGCAGCCAAATGGTATATCGAGCAACCCCATGGGACGCATTCCACATTTACCTCCCTTGCCTCGACCTTCCTGCAGTTATTTCAGCTACCAGTCCGCTATGATGCGGGCGTCGAAATCCTACTGTCTTGCAGACAGAACACGGCCACGCACATCACTGACCATATCCATGATTGGCGTCGGCGCCGAAGCCTATGCAAGATCAAATTAGACGACCGAATCTTTTTAGACTGGTTCCTTAAATCCCTCCTTCCCCTCATTGCGAAGGATGTAGCTTCTGAAAGACCCCAGTCGGAAGAGGAGGCCATCCTGAAGGCCCAACAGTTTGACCTTATCTATGCCCAGTCAGGATACCTATACACCATCATACCTGACGCCCCACGAGGCGACTCTGCACGCGGTGACACACCGGGGGCATCACATGCCGCTGATGGCATTATTGGCCAAATTACACCGCAAGCAAAACCTTTCAGTATGGTGAGCACCATGCCCGCCCCAGACCTTTCTAGGGCTACATCCAGTTCCGGAGCGACAACTTCTTATGCTCCAATAAACCAGACCCATCATGTTCATGGACCCTCTTGTCCACAACATTGTTATGGCCAAGCGCCATCAGCATATGTACCTCCTACATACTATGCTCAACCTACGGTACAAAACCCCATGCAGTTTCCACAACAGCCCATGCATTACCCACAACCGGTTGCACCGGCTAACCTCACACCTCCACCAGCGCAGGGGTACCAACAACCCCAACAGGCAACTGGACCACCTCCAGCTCCACCTGCATACTATCCACCGCAACCTGCTCCCGCACCTGCGGCTCCTCATAATCCCCCCAATGCTCAAGGGCATGTGTACGCACAACAACAGCAGCCCCAATATCAAAATAACCAACGCAACCAGGGTGGACAACCCAACCGCGGAAGAGGACGCAACCGTGGAAACAATCAAAACCGCAACCAAGCTCCACAGCCTACCCAGCCCCCGCAAAACAATAACGCGGCGCCCGCTCATCAGAATCCTGATCGGCCACCTAAGCAACCTAAAAATGCTAATTTACGGACAAACCATCCTTGTTCCATTTGCGGTGTCTATGGCCACTATACCCACGCTTGCCCACATCTAGAGCGAGCTCGACAACTATGGACAAATGACGCCCATCGTCAAGGGCAGGCGGCTCCTCAGCCACCACCCAACCCCCCACCACCTCCACAACAACCTCTGGTTCTCCAAAACCCCTTTCCAACACAAGGAGTGGTAAACACCCAGCCGTTAGCCCCCCAACAGGGCAACGTGCAACCACAACAAATAACTTACACAGCTCCTGATCAACCCATGTTTGATTCAGGTACCCACCACCTATTGATGATGTCCACCGCTGACGTCAATGTCCAAACCCGCCGAAATCAATACGGACCGACTTCTGAAGCCCCCCCCGCCGAAAAGGATACAACTGCTAATCCCACTGATCAGACATTGCGTATACCTCAGGTTCCACTTGATGGCGCTTCTAAAGCACCTCGCTTCCCCCTTCGCCGAATCAACAACAACCCCAATGCACGAGCTGCATCCAATTACAACATCGTAGATGACTTAGCTCAATCTCCCGCAGCCATGTCTGCGTTAGAAGTCTTAAAAACCTGTCCTTCTCAGCGCAAGACTTTACTTTCCGCCATTGGGGCTATTGACCCAAATGATTCGAACTTGATGACCTTTGACTTAGACCAATCTGAACCACGGCTGCCTTCTACCATAGCAGTCCAAGTTTCCGTTTCTATTCGGAATCTTGTCATCCATCGATGTATCATCGACGAGGGTGCCTCCACATGCGTCATGTCCACTTTTGTTTGGCAAAAGTTGGGCTCCCCTGCTCTCCAGCAATCCACCACTGCATTGCGGGCCTACGACGGCCGGTCAGCTCAACCTCACGGTTTATTACCCAAGGTACCCGTCCAATTAGGTGGGAAGACCGTACTCATCGACATAGAGGTCATTAACGCCCAACTAGACTATAACCTTTTACTTGGCCGCAGTTACATGTATGCCATGAAAGCGGTCGCCTCCTCCGTCTTCCGCACCATGATGTTCCCCCATGAGGGCCGCGTGGTCAAAATTGACCAGCTCACCTACTATGACCCCAACGCCCCTGCAGCACCGGAGAATGTTCTCCCCATGATTGAACAACCCGCTTCTAGTGCTGTTACCTCCTATGTGTCTTCTGTGGCACCCGGACTGTATTCGGATACACCAATGACCTCTACATTCCAGGCCATTCCACCACCGTCACCGGAGACCCAAGTCGCAAACCTCTGTACTGTTTCGCAGAATACGCAAACACCCGGCGGTCAACCACCATTGATCCCCAGTCACATTGGTGTTACACCCATCCACACCATCCCCTTCCTATTTCCTCCTTCGGGTGTAGTAAGCGCCCCGGTGATGGCTACCCTTAGCCTACCCGGGCTAACATTGGGATTACCCGTGTGGTATATTCCGCCTCCCGTTCCTCCACCGACACCAAATGTCATCCTACAACCGGTGCAACCCATTGTTACTTCTACCCAACCACCTCCCGGTATCACGACTCCTTCGTCGTCGACGAATCCCCCTCCATTCGTCAGGCCCACCAGGGGCAGAGGCCCACAACCATACAATGCGGTTCCCCCACCCAAGGCAGTTAAACCTCCCCCCATATTTTGTGCTCCTCCAAAATGCTCGCTGTGTGATGAGTTAGGCCATCCAACCCATCAGTGCCCACAGTTACCTGCATTGCAGGAACACAGGCAAATGTTGGACGACGACCCCAACATCCCGGTGGTCAAACTAGATCCAAACCCTATGCCTCGTGATAAATCACTGCGTACCAACCACCCATGTGCGATATGCGGTATTTATGGCCACTACTCGCATAACTGTCCTGACATCCCAGACTACAGAGCAGCTCTCTACGAGATAAACAATTTGGACCTAGAGACGGCACCCTCTACTATCGAGGAGATCTACCCTCCCGCATCATCCTCATCCGGAGAGATTAACACCATCTATATGATCTCTTCGACTACCACTACCTCATCACTCGATTTGACCACTCAAAGGTCCCGCAATGATGAAGAGGTTCTCGAGACTCCTACTACCTTTGATTATCCCGGGGAAGACATGCACCATCGTCCATACTTCCTCCTGGAAGAGACTTCATCCACCACCGCTACCCAATCCGCGGTTGATTCCAAGGATTTCCTTCCTACTAAAATCGACTGGTTAACGGATCCCATGGCCGATATTTCTCCCGTCATCCACATTGACATCTCTGACCCACTTGGTGCCCTTCATACCATCACATTGGGAACCTCCCACAGTGAGCATGAGATCGGAGAATACCAACAACTGTTCCAAGAATTCACTGATGTCTTTACTTGGTCAGATACCGAAATGCCTGGCCTTGACCCCGCCATTTATATGATCTCCACTGGATACCCCTCTGTCCGGTCGGCCCCTTCCATTGATCCCTTTGACACACAGGTTGAACCCTTTCAAATCGACCAGGAAACCCCATGTCCACAACATGGGGGCAGGCCCAAAACCTTGCCTACTCATCATCATCGTGATCCTCGTCGGAGATACTGGGGGCATCCACCCCACAAAGGGAATCCCCCATCATCATATCATCACTTCAGTATGCCACCACGACCCACAGCCTCATGGTATAACACCCCGCCAGCAGTTGCTCAATGCCCTATTGATCTCTCTCTGAGACAACATCTGCACCACATTGACACCTCTGAGTTAGGGGGCATAATAGATTACCTCGACCCCGGGATAGGGGGCATGATCAATCATTTTGAACCTTCCCCATCATCTCTATCTCAACACCTCAATGAGCCCATCGTTCAAACCAACACATATGTGATCCACAATCACAAACCCCATGCACATAGCATGGGGGCAGGTCGTTAACCCTGCTCACTTTTTCATATTCGTGATCTCAACCATTTTTGAGGTCATTTGTCACTTGTATATTTCAGTTGATTTGATACACCTAGTATTTTTCCCCCACGGGTCATCATTTCTCCCCACCACTGCATCCTTCGCTTGGTGGGATCACCTTTATTTGTAGCCATTTTTTAACCTAGTTCTTTCCTTTAACCATTCCGGAGTCCTTATGACCTCCGTTTTTCGCACCATTTGCACTGCCGGATTCATATTTCCGTGCCCGTGATGATGCTTGAGATCATTTCTCGCTCTCACCTTTAGATTTTCTGGGCATCTTTTCCACGCCCCCTCGTCACCTCGGTTTGCGTACCACATCGGCCGTTCTCCGTTTTCGATGTGCCTTATATCGCCGGATTCAGTTTTCCGCGCTCGTGATGATGCTAGAGATCATTTCTCGCTCTCACCTTTATATTTTTCGGGCATCTTTTCCACGCCCCCCTCGTCACCTCGGTTAGCGTGCCACATCGGCCGTTCTCCGTTTTCGACTTGCCTTATATCGCCGGATTCAGTTTTCCGCGCTCGTGATGATGCTAGAGATCATTTCTCGCTCTCACCTTTCGATTTCCCGGGCATCTTTTCCACGCCCCCCTCGTCACCTCGGTTAGCGTGCCACATCGGCCGTTCTCCGTTTTCGACAATCCTTATGTCACCGGATCCAGTTTTCCGCACTGATGACGATGCTTGAGACCTTTTCTCACCCTCATCAATCCATTTTTTGTTCGGTATAATTTTATCCCTTTTTCGGGCCGAGCAACCCCTTTTTACGAAAAAGGCACTTAGGGAGTTTCTGTTAAGCTCTTTTCTGACTCCTAAAACAATGAAAAGATCGCCGAGCAATCTTGCTTCCTTTCATGCTCGATAAACGTATATGAAAGGGCGTCTACCTGGTATAAGTTTACCCCTTTTCCGGACCTCGTAGACTAATTACGAAAAAGGTATACTCTAGTCACATCGGCTAGAAGAGTTCTCCATCCGCATCATTTTATCCTTTTTCGGGCCTTGGAGACTAAACTTACGAAAAAGAAACACCAACAGAGTCCACTTACCGTTTTCAGACTCTCTAAACATGAAAGCAACCATGAGCATGCGCCGTCCTGGGCTCACAAAATCCACAGGACCGTACCATTTCAGAGCACACTTTTATCCCTTCTTGGAGCTCATTAAAACTACGAAGAAGGAAGAATGGTGCCTCTTGGCGCCACGACAGATCATGTCTACTCACATAGCAGCTTCCCCATTCTGGTCGCCTTTGTTCAGAGTATTCTGCAGTATGTCACCCGGAAACTCCCTCGACAGCTACCATCAGCTTCACCCCCCCAGAGTCAGTACATACCCTTCAGTCCCTAAAAGATGATCCCCACACCTACAAGTCAGTTCCCTACGCTGCCAGGTCAACCACGTCATCATGCTCTGAACAAAGGAAGTTTGAGTCTACCCATTTTTGACCCAGTTATTTCCCATCCCCACAAGTATGTCAGTCCTACCAGCAGTACTACACCACTTCAGTTCTACACCTCGTGCTCCTGTCAAGGAAACATCATTGCCTTGTTAGTTGCTGGTCTCCCTCTGTCGACGACAACCACATTGATTCCAGAGGATAGACCTAGAGGTCCCTGTGTCTTGGACTCATTACCATTTATAATGGGTGCCTACGGATCATTTCGAGAGGAATCCTCAGTGCCTCTCCAAATGGTTGTTTCTCACATGCTCGACTTCAACACCTTGATCGCATCGTTGAGACTCGCACAGGGTATTGGTCCGTTCAGTTATTAGTCGAAGACCCCGGATACCTCCTGACTCCTCCACATTTGAGAGTCTTCCTATGGATCACACCAGCTACACTTTTTTCTATGGATATCTGGGTTGCGCATGGCGACAGTATTCAGATTTACACCTGTTTCATACTCCCTTGAGTATACAGTTACATTAATTCTCAGAGATGACTCATAGTCTTTGAGTCCCTACAGATGTTGGACACCTTCAGTTTCAGCAGTTCCACAGTTAATCCAGTGTATCAGTTATTGAGATCACTCATGATCATGAGTATATCCCACAATCATGTCCCCTCTGGACCATTATGATGTACCAGTATATTTCTTTACGTATTAGATCCCCCTTCTTGGGACTAATTGTTTTGTATATGTCTTGATACGAGCATGGGAATGCCCGCCTCGTCCTTTATCAGAGATTATACCTCATTCATATTGAGGCCATGTAATATTTTTGTTTTTGCAGCTTCCAAGGGCCGTGGCTCCAGTCTCCAACCGGTCTCTTCTCTCCCCTAAACCCCAGAAAAAAGGACAAAAGAACTATGATGTCTATCGGCCATACGATGAGCTCCTGCCCTCACACATCAGGGGGCAATCTGTTAACACCTAAAAAGTGCTCACTAGCTCATTCCCTTACTCACATGACCCATTTGTCCACTTTTCCACCATCTGAGCCTCTGAAACCAACAAAAGGTCACCAAAAGACCTTAGTACACCCCTTTTTCCATTAAAAAAGATTATTTTTCCAAGAAAATCATAAAAAACCCTCAAAAAGGGTCCAAATTCCCAAAAATATTAAAAAGGGAATTAAAATATTATTTTTATTCAAAAAAGGAAAAAGGAGGGAAAAGTACCTAAACCATGTTGGTCAATACCATTTGGTTTCCACAAAACCACAAATGGTATCTCCCACCACCAAAACCTATAAAAAGGTGGTAGGGGCTCCTCATTTCACATCCTTCCATTATCTCATCCTTATGCTGCTGAAATCTCCCCTGAGCACTTTTAGCCATTGAAGCAACCTTGGAGAAAGAGACCTATTGGAGTTTGGAGCTACTCATCTTGGGAGTTGCTCAACATCAACCTTCACCATTGAAGGTAATATCGCAAGCACTTGCTTGCCCCCCACTTTTCAATACAAAAATTATTTCTTATGTTTCTTGTTCTTGATTTTTGAAATATTTAAATTATTTGCTTAGATTCTTGCTTAGATCCATGAAAAGTATTGTTTATTTAGTTTATTGTTTTTATTTCTATTGAAACTGCTACTACTAGTTAGTAGGTGCCCATAGCACTAAGCTTGGTTGCAAATCCGAGCCAACAAGTGGCACCTTGCTGGAAGCACTTCCTTGTCACAATTGGGCACTACATGTTGGATGCACTAGCGAAGAGCCTACTTTCCAAGCACACTTGCTATGGGGTCACCTACCAAACACACTTGCAACGAACGTCAATGCGATGAGCACACATGTAACAAATGCAATGAGATGGGCACACTTGTGGGCACCCAGGCACTAAACATTCTTGAAATCACATGGAACAATGGACACAACACCATTGGAGATAGATGTCAGCAAAAAAGTCATGAAGGCACAGTTGAGTTGAATAAGGACACTTGGGTCCACTTAGACTTGGAGGGGCTTGTAAGAGCTTGACAATACTCATATATATAGTGGATACCTCAAAGTGGCTAAGGCATTCACTAATCTTGGAAGTGCTTCACACAAGTTCAAAGCGAGCTTTAAGATTGTGCTATGGATTGTGCAAAGTAAGTTGAATTTGGTCTCGTTGGGCACAAAAACAAAGGGGTTAACAAGACTTGCAGGAGGCAAGCCTGCAACAACTCAAAGAGTTGGTTTGTATAGGACTGTTGTGCATTGGAAAATAGATATGTTACCTTAGATTCATTGTACTTTTTAAAATATGGGCATATAGGTGGAAACCCTCCCTTGTTGTGAATGTGAACATTCTTCTCATAAATAAAATTTAAGGTATCTTCATTGGGTGTCACCTGTACATGTGCATGTGTATTGTGGCTTGTTTAATGGGATGCATGTTGTTATATTTCATGTGATGCTTTATGTTGGTTAACTGTTGAGATTGGTTAGGTGAAGAATGGATTAAGTGTTGAATCTTGTTAATTATAAGTATTGTTGGGATGCTTTAAAGGTTGTGGTTGGATGCATACGTCAGATTGTTGAATGAACTTGGTTGAGTAGGACTTAGTTGTATTTGATGGTTTGTAGTCTAAGATGAAGTTATGGGCAGACCTTAGGAGAAAAACATAGTTTGGTTGTATTAGGCATAAGCTAGCCAAGACCCTACCATTAAGGAAAGGTAGTGTCACACAACCTCAAGTGTCGAAATGGAGTTGGGAAAATTCCTAAGTTTGAAGATTTTTTTTGGCAAGAATATAGGTCCATGACACAAGTACTCTCAAGGGAATATTTGGCATTTGAGTTAAATATCGATGGTATTATGAGGTATTGAGTCCTTGGCCATAATTAGAGCAAGGAAGCAAGAGCCTCTGACCCTAAATCTTTCTTTTTAGGTTGAAACACCATGGACGAGTCTTGGAAAACCACCACATCTGACTTCTAAAGGTTATCAATTGCCTCTAGCGATGATATGGGCACTATGACTAGGTTAGTTATTTCCCAAGAGTGGATCTCAAGGTCTAACTAAGTTAATGGGAGGACATAAGGGCCTTGTGCCCTGAATGACACTTCTCTAGCTTAAATGCCAAGAAAAAGTACATAAAACATTCCCTCTCTTGGGGATCTTTCGACTATCAGTCATTTAGCAAGGGACATGATGATGTTTTCGGTAAAATTAATAGGTCTTTGGGTCTTAACAATGGTCGAGGAAGGATAACAAGGGCCTTACTCATTTAACAATGTTTTCTTAGGCTCAGGTGTCGTGAAAGGTGAATTGAACAACCACATAGGACCTTTCTATGGGATCGTTGGCTATGATTAATTGGTTTTGGGTAGTAGTGATTGTCTAAGGGCCCAAACCATGGTAAAAAAGGAAAACCAAGACCTTAGGTAGAAAAATAAACCCTCTAGGCCACAAGCATTGTGAACAAGGCCTCTAGTCACATCACATGCCTTCTATGTGGGGTCTTTCACCTTCAAGTGGTATTTCAACAACCATTAGGCATTTTTGTAGAAGGGGATGGGCCTAGAGGCGTCGACTTTTCCCTATAGAAGAAAATATGTCCCTTTCCCTTAAAGCTAAAGATTTCATTTTGAAACATGTCGAGGTGAGAGAGTTTTACATGTTTAATGTATGCGCTTTATTTGTGAAGGTGGGGGAGTTTAACACGTTTCTATGTATTTGTTTTTTTGTCGAGGTGAGGAAGTTTTACATGTTTTTGTTTCTTTAAAATAGCACGTGTGCATGTTTCACAATGAATTCAACAAAATAGTCGAAATTGCCTTCTTCCTTCTATGTGTTGGAGGAGTTGGTTGCTTTGGTTTAAGCTTCAAAGTGACCAACTTGGTGATTCAAGCTACATAAACCAAAAAACACTCATTTTTCAATGCCTTATTACTATGTCTATTTTTCACAAGGTTTTCAAATATGGTAATGAAATTTCTAATATATATAGATTTATATATATATGTGTATGAAATAAAATTGTCTTAAGTTTTTAATGTGTCATCCATTTAGAAAATAATTTTATATAATCCATAAGAACGAATACATACTACACACTAAAAAAATTGTTACATTGTATGTATTTTTATCCCTGTATCATTCTCTTGCTACTTTTTTTTTCACATGATAGATGAACTAGCGTGCATCCTCGAGTAGAAGCGTGCCTCTTTCTACTTCATTTCATCGCCTTAGAATCCAAATGGCTACATCCATTTGCTTCATGTTAAACCTTTTTGCTACTATGCGCAACTATTTTCTTATCCTTAGTTTGTGTTTTTTAGTCACATTGAAGGTAGGCTAGGAATTTGAAAACAATGCAGTGTGTTGGCAATTATACCACCCCTATCAATAATTTTAACAAGCATGGTGAGGGTTTGAAAAAGTTCAATAATTTTAACAAGCATGGTGAGGGTCCAAAAAGTTTATAACCCTATTTGAGGATGGACAACTTATCCATATGGCAAAATCATTTTGATTTTTTATATTAATAAAATTTCTATCTTTTCATTCATTCATATATATATATAACCATTTTGATAATCATAAATTTCCAATACATTTAAATTTAAGAAAAATAATGTATAAATTCCCCCGTATCACACATGTGTGAAAAAAATTTGTGACCCCATTTTCAAATGCAAAAACTCTAAAACAATAGGTTAAAGTGTCAACAGAGCCTTTCCAATAACTTTAAAACAATATGTTAACGTGCCAAAACATCCATACCTAATCCCAAAAGACTACCCAAAAAAAGATATATTTTATATATTTTTTCGCTAGAGTAGGTCGCCGTCTCCTTGCCCCTTGGAGAAATATGCATAATTGGTGGGAGTTTCACAATTCGTCGTCTTTTTTATATTTTTGATAAATATGAAGTTCAAGTCCTCTACATATATGAAACTGAAACGTATAGCATAAAAAGAAAACATTAATATAATTAGGTACCTTTAAAACTCAACTTTGAATCAATTTCTTGGATGAAATATGCAACATCATTAAACTCGATACTGAAATAAAATATGCATACCCACATAGAGAAAAATCTTTCAATGGCACTGAGAAATTCGATCTCTTTCAGTTTTAAATAAAAAAAATAGAAAGTTAAAAGTGGTTTGACCTATTTGGAACTCATCCACATTAAACGATCACGTCACTGGACTTAGGTGAGGTTATTGCCTGACTCAAAAACTTCACAAAGGTGCATAGGGCTCGTTGTTCAATTTTTGGATTTGAATTAAGCTGAGCGTAACAAGGTGAATTTAATGATGCCTACAATGATGATGAGGCCTACCCTGAGTCATGTAAAATGTGATTTCTTAATACAAAGAAAATATGATCATTTTTTATGGAAAAAAATAAGGTCAATTTAATAGAGTTATGAAGTTGAATTTGAGTATGCCTACAATGCATAATTGAATGAAAACCAAAAACATGCAATTTTTCAAAGTTTTCATCGGTGGCTAACGTTTTGGTATTGTTATGATGCCACAGTTCAGGGAACTACCTTTTATTATCTATTGGTTAAGGAAAGCAAGGAACGCAATGATTTTCGATGAAACACACTTGCAGATACAGGGCCTAAGCTCAAAGATAGTTGGTTTACACAAGGACTATTCCAAACCTCGACCACATTTCAAAGTTAGGAGGATGATCGAACCTCTTTATCCTTTGGCTGTCATTTTTTATTTTTTTGATGGAGCTGCTTCAACTAGACAAAGTGGTGCTAGGATGACAATTATAGTCTCTGACAGTAAAAGGTTTGCTTTATGGATAGGTTGCAGGTGTCGAGTTACTTTCCTTATGGGGTGTAATGTTCCCAATATCCTCAATAGCCTTTTGGGATATGGGGTATAATTTTTTTCCTTAAATATCATCCAATCAAACCCATAAAGTTAGTTTCATTGTTTACCAGACAATATAATAAAGTACATGCCCATAATTTGAATTCTTACTTGAATTCTTACATATAAGAACATGTAACCAATTCTTCCCTTCTTTTATCTTCATATGATTTAAAACTCTTAATGAGATGGGGCCACACATTTCAACATAACACTTATAAAATTATTTGGTTAGGGATCCCTAAATCTATAGTCATAACTTTAATCCTCATCAAGCATAGTCAAGGTTATGACAAATTTATGTTTATGCATTCAAGCATTTGGAGTAGCGTAAATTTAAGCAAATCGTTAGCTCTTTTGAGATCACTACATCAGTCACTTGAATAAATGTAATCATTCTAAGGTAAAACTAAATCCAAGAGTATAAACTCATTATACCTTTCTAAAAGGATCCCAAACTAACACTTTTTTTTTTCAATCGGAAAAAAAAGTTTCTTGCTATTCGTGGATTGAATCAAAGAAACTTACATATGTTTACCTATCCCATGGATAGTATACAGATTATCTTTCAATATAGTAACTTTCAGATCAAAGATTAGTTAACTAGTCTCATACAATCTTTCAGCATATAATGATGTTACCATATATAACATTTTTACATTGAGTATCCAAAATGACAATGAAATCATATATCTCTCTATATACCCAAAATATTAGTCCAAAATATAACAAAAAAAACTAAGTAAGCTAATATTAATAGATCCTGAAATGACCCTCCTCACGAAGTTGCTTATCTGCAAAATAGGAGAAATGTAGCATGCCTTCATCAATTCCCAAGCCCTTCTTAGAAAGTGAATTTGCTCGTTGATTAAAATTCCACGAAATATGCTGACAACTATAAGTGATCTATTGCAGAAGGGAGGAAATCCTCATTTTCCAATGTTCTAGTGATGCCACCCGAAGTTGATGCTTTCCATGAACCCAATACAGGATAGTAGTAGAGTCACCCAATATCTGTAGACCTGAAATGTTTTTTTCTAATGCAAAAGAAAGTAGATCCCAAAGAGCCAGTAGTTTGGCTCTGGAGTTACTACCCCTGCCACAACCGAGGGAGATCTCAAAGTAACTGGCATGTGATATAACAATAAAACACCCTGTGCCACAGATACCCCTTTGCTCTGCCCCATCAAAATATCCCACATTGCGCAATCCATCAATATTAGGAAAGAAAATACTCTTTGTCCTGTGAATAGGCATCAAATCTCTCAAACTTGAGAGAAACTTCATGATAATAGAACTAGCACGAGCATAGTTGAAGCATAAATCTTCAAAGAGTAAAAGATTCCTGAATTTCCATATACTCCAAATAAATAATAATGGATAAGAGGATTGTTTCCTTCTCCCACAAAACCATCTCGCCAAATTCGATTCTAATGAGTCCCGATTCCAGCAGAAATCTATGCCCCATCGCAAGGACATGTCACTCCATATCTATTGTGTGATATGGTACTGTACAAATAGATGTTCCATTGTATCAGCATCTTGATAGAAAAATGGACACCCATTTGGGCCCATACCCCCTTTGCAAATATAGTTATCTCCAGTAAGAACTTTATTGCTTAAAGCAAACCAAGATAAGCAAAGGATTTTAATGGGAGCATGCCAACTCCAGAGGCGACAAACCACCATTGAGAATGTACAAGTCGATGAATAGATGCAATGGACTCATAATCCCTACCAGTACTGACCTCCCCAGTCGAGTCACCCCAAGACCAGACAAGACAATCTAGATGAAGTTGTAATCTAATCCCACAATGATTGAGAATATCTATGTATGAATCCCATTCCCGGCCCGCCTCCCCCACCAAGCCCATATCAGCCGCAGTCTGCCAATATGCAGAGTGTGGATTAACTAGAAACTTGCATGCATGATTCAAAAAGTAATACCCTTTCATATGTCATGAATCCATCGTAGACTATGACAGAGCAAGATTACATCCAACCATCGGATCTTCTCCTAGACAAATTTGAAAACCATCGCCGACTTGCCATAACAAATAGTCATTGAGGAGAGGGAAGGATTCCAATAGGCCGCACCAAATATTCGAGACACCCACATATTTATTATGTGGTATCCTAATCCAATCAATAACAGACAAAGTTTTTAGATACTTGTCTCTAATTATCAAACTCCATAGTCTCGAATGTGATATAGCCTGCCAAAGGCTCTTAAGATGGGGAGCCTTATAAACTCAATAAATATTTTGAATGCCCCAACCACCGAAATGTTTTGGCATTGATAAGCGATCCCAAGCCATCAGGTGAGGCCCATTCTTACCTTTTGTTGCAGACCATAAGAAATTGAAAGATATCTACTGAATCTGATGGAGTAGGCTAACGGGAACCTTTGCCAGTGTTAACCAATAAACTAGAAGTTTTGATAGAACATATCTGAAAAGTACCAATCTACCCCTAAGGGATAGTTTACGATTATACCAGGAGTGAATCTTTTTATCAAATTTCTTATTTAACCAATGCCAATTGGTAACATGATAGTCATTAGGCTTGAGAAAATAGCCTAGTTATTTCAAACTGCTTTCCATCCCCTGGAAATCATAACGAAACAATGCACGAATCTGGTCAATAAACTCCTCCTCCAAGTTGAGGTGATGAATACCGGACTTAGGCATGCTAATCACCATACCAGATGCAAGACGAAAGAGATCCAGTAGTTCTTTGTAATATCGCCATTCCTCAATCTTCCCAATCCCAAACAATAATACATCATCTACAAATAATAGATGCGTAATGGTATGGTTCTTGGAAATTTTAATCCCATAGATTCTCCCAGCCTCCTTCAGCCGAATAAGGAGTCTACTCAAACCCTCTATCACCAGAAGAAATAAGACTGGTGATAATGGGAATCCCTGGAGTAAACCACAAGAACCCTGAAAGAAGGACATTGGCAAACCATTGATAAGCACAACAAAATTGGAATAAGTAACACAACCAAGGACCCATTGAGTGACTTGAAAACTTAAACCTGCATTCAATAGAAAGAGCTTGAGAAAAGACCAATCGATCAGATCGTATGCTTTTACTAGGTCTATTTTAAGTACCATGGATGGTCCTCTAGAATATTTGGTAGAGTGCAGGGTCTCTTGTGCAGTCCTAATTGCATAAAAAATCAACCGTTGATCTAGAAAACGAAATTGTTCTTTTGAAATACCTCTCTAAAGACCATCTTTTAAGAACTAGCAATCACCTTGGATATCACCTTATACATTAGGTTACATAGTGAAATAGGCCGAAAATCCTGAAATGTAGTAGGAGCCGAGATCTTAGGGATCAATGTAAGAAAGGTAGCATTAAGACCTCCAGAAACCTTACCTGTCATTCGAGACTCCTCCACTAATCTGACAATATCCAAACCTAGTATATCAAAGAACTATAGATAAAACTCTACAGTTCATCCATCCGGGCTAGGACTTTTGTCCTTCGCCATCTTTTTAAGCACCTCTTCAACTTCAGCCAATATAATTGGTCTACCAATAGAACAACAATCCTCCTCCGAGAAGAAACGCAACATAACTTGAACGATTTCCATTTGGGAAACACGATTATTACCAGTAGGTTTTGTAAAGAGAGTCCTAAAATACTCAATTGTCTCCTTTTCAATACTTCATTGAGAGTTGACCTTATGTCCTTCCATATCCTCAATCTCCCACTCAACATGATTATTTTTCCTCATATTAGCATAAGTGGAAAAATTTAGCATTGTAGTTTCCCTATGTAATCCAAAGAGCCCGAATCTTTAAATGCCATATCTCCTCCTCTTTACAAAGAATTTCAACCTTTTCTGCTTCCAGTTCCTTAATAGTCATAGCTTCGGGATCTACCATCATTTTGTATCATGGATCCGAGTAGTAATCTAGAATGACCTCCTCCAAATGTAATAACCTGGCTTTCTACATCAATTTCTTCTATCGTATCCAAGGGCGAATAATCAACTTTAATGATCGGAGAAAACCAGGTAAATTAACCATAGTTGATCCATTAACATGAGAATAATAGGAGAGCCAGTGGCCTCAAACCAGTGCCACAAATTCCAGATCTTCTAACCAAGTTGTGCATAAATTAAAAGGAAACATGTGTAGCTTGGTACCCTTCACCGCTTGTAAAACAATAGGTGTGTGGTCGGATCTATTCACTGGAGCAATACGAGAGGTACAACTGTCCACAGAATTGTAAACGGTTTCACCCATAAGAAACCTATCTAATCGCTTCACTATGAAGTCAGGTCCCTTCCTCCCATTCCTCCAGGTCGGAGCCATGGGCCTCAACGCCACATCAATGAGTCTATGATTACCAAATAAGTCATGAAACCACTGTTGCAGAGGGTCCAAATGAGCCTTCACCTTTCAAATTTCACCTGCATCCACTGTCAAATTTAGGTCCCCTACGCTAATAAAATAACTAAGATCCAGTAAACCTTCGGATTCCAGAACAATCCCAAAAATTTGTCTCTCCAAGTAAGGCCCATAACAATTGAACAATTGGATGTCCAATTCAACTTCCCTACTTTTTCCAAAGAGTAATATACCCCCACAAGTATTAAAAGGGCTTAATTGAAGAACCCTAGGGTTCCAAGCCACCAATAGTCCACCCGTTAAACCATCAGAATCAATGGAGCAACATTCCCATGACGGATAAAGTTGCGAGAAGAGATCTCTGTCCTTTGTACCCAAAACCATAGTTTCTTACAAAAAAATAATGTCAGGATTAATAGAAGTACGAGTTTTCTGAGGGATCTCAATTTTGGGACACCCCCAACTCCTCTTAGGTTAAGAGTTAGTAGGATCATTAGGTAACCTTCGGAGAGGCTTGCACTGCTCTAAGTGGCATGAAAGTGTCAGATAAAGAAGAGAAAGACCCCACATCCATATCACAATGGGAACCTTGAAGACCTGAACCATAAACGATACCCTCCCAACCCGAAGCACCGCGAGCTAAAAAAAATTTCCGTCTCCCCCCACTCTTTTTCCCGATGTTAACATTAGGGTTCCCTTGAAAAGGAGGGTTATCAGGAGTAGTAGAACCCTTGTAGACTATGCGTGGATCCTTACAAATATCCCCACATAGTGGCATCACAAGTTTCAGAGAGAAATAGTCAAGGGAAGGATCCATATGACACAAGATTGTCTGCTCATCTTCCAGTAATTGAGAATCAGAATTTGGGATAAGTCAACTAAGGGTAGATGACCCGGATCCAGGTTAGGTTCAGGCATGGACACTCTCTCCCCCGTCTTAAAAGTAGGAGAACCGAGTCCCACAGGCGAAGACCATATTCTACCTCCTAAATTCTCAAAAGGTCCTATACTGAAAGTGAAGCAAAAAAAGTAGGAAATAGTCATGAGCTTACCCATAAAAGACCCCGAGGTACCAGTGGTCAATGGATGACAATAGTCGGGAGCATTTTCCTGAGTCTTTGCCTCCACCACAGTTTCCCTAGTAGTCGGAGGAGCTCCATCATGCGTCAACTGAGCCCTACCAGAAGAACCCTTCAATGGACAAATTGCCTTCAAGTGACCGGCCTCGCCACGATGGTAACACCTGAAAGGAACCTGCCAATAGTCCAATGGTTGAGTGAAACTCTTGTCCACCTAGTTGACTATGATCACTGCAGGAAATCCTAGTTCAATATCCATCTTTGTAAGGATCCAGGTTGTCCTCTTATCCTCATGGAAGAGGGACTTTTCGTCAAAATAAATAAAGTGACCAATCTAGTTATCTAGGGTAACGAAGATTTCCCGTGACTAGAGTTCAGGGGGAAAACCCTTGAGAAAGACCTAAAAATGAGTTCTCTGAAGGGTCTCGGCACAAGGATTGAAGTTAGAGTGCCAACGTTTAATACTGAGAGTCCCTCTACCAAAACCCCATGGTCGTTCAAGGATCTGTGTCGCATGGTCATCATCAATAAAGTAAAAAACCACCTAGTTATTCACCAAAATGTGAACTCTAGGGTTGTAATGAAGGAAGGGTAGCGGAGATGTGGAAACATAACACATATTATTACAACATGAGAACCATCTTAATACAATAACTTCTAGTTTACTTAAACACAACCTTCTTTCAATAATACATTACAATGTCATCTTTACTCATTAAGTGCTTACTAGTAAATATTAAGATTATAGCTACTTGCCTCTATGATCAATTTTACTCTCCACATGAAATTACTAATGTATAGTCAAAGCTTTATTTAATCATGTGATAATATAAAGAAAATTAACCCAAATTTATGAGCTCAAGTGTATAATTATTATATCTACCTATATCCGTAACAAGATAGTGCCATTCCTATACCTCCCACCATTTACTCATTTTCAAGTAATACAACTCATACATAAGTATAAAGGTTTAATTTACATAATTGAGGGATTATCACTATGAAGATAGCAGTTATTATATGTTTCTTTTCCATGGTTAAGTTACATCTTTAAAGGTAAGGGCTAGTCAACAACCTTATAAAAGCTAAGAAGAGATAACTATCACATTTTCACATTTTTCTTACTTATAAATATTTGGATTAGTGTAATAATTCCTTGATAATACTTCAATCTCACAGGAATGAACACACGTTTATAAATAGATATTTACAAGGTTTGATGAACCATAATGACATATGAAATGAAGAGGACTTATCTGAATTAGATAGACTTGTGTGACTGAGGGCTTGATTGCAATGTTCCATCCAACCTTTTGGTTCTCCGTATGGCGTATATTCTTTCCACCGAGAGGCCACCCCCAAGCTGGGAAACGAATCCACTAGGTAGGAATTTTTACTTCACCGAGAGCCCTCTTGCTCTCTTATAACACATGTGACGAATATTAGTCCTTAATCACACACCATGTATACCTTACATAAGGGCTTATAGTCTACTGTAATTTTCAAAATGGTATTAGGGTTATGCCCTTCCTTCACCATGCACTAGTATAATATATTCTTACTTCAAAATACAAAAGGAGACAAAACCAAAGGTTACACATCAAATAAACAAGTCTAGGGTTGCGCCCTTATAGAATTTCCTATGCATAAATACTATATATATTTTACTTCAACCATACCGTCAAAGAACGATGCCCTCCTGGCTTTGCCTAAGCAAAATAATATCTTTAATATTATTTCAATTAATATTAACACGAAAAGATATTAGGGCCACGCCCTTGTTAACTTTTACCTACTACCATCATGGTCAATTAAACATTCTTCAACTAGGCTAAGGGTTGTGCCCTATCATTGCCATCAAGGTCGCTTATATATATATATTTTTTCATCACGAAAAAAAAAAAAAATCCTTTTATTAATAGTAAAAGATGTGTCAACTGGTTCCTTACATCCATAGAGAAGCGAGAGAACTTCTCATTACCTTGTCTCTAAACTAAGATACAAAATTACTTCCACCACAGAGCTGTTCTCATCTAGGTATTCAAGCTACTAAAAAACACAAATAAAAACTAAAGACAGACTCCAAAACACTGCCCCCAGAAACTGTGCTAATACTACTCCAAAGATACAACATTAAATTTGCAGTTGATCTGTTTCTAAATAGCTTTCACTAATCAATGATACTCCTTTGAATTCTTTAATCAATAATATCTCATTCATTTCACCCAGTAATAGCTTTGATAACCCATCAACATCCTTGTTGAAACAACGAAAAATACGCTCCAACTTCAAAATGTAATAATTATCCAAGCTTTGGCTTACACCTCGTATTGAGTTTACTTAAAGTATAATTACTTTATGGACTAACCTTACATGTACACAAAGATTTGGATTGAAGTTGCACCTGCTTCAAACATGGGCATTTCATATATAATTCAAAATGTAATCACATATCAAGTTGCAAGCGTTGAAATGGGTTGAGCCCTCCACTCTTTGCACCATGATTAAAATATATACTAACTAGTCTTATGCAGAGATGCGAACTGTATCCTGCATCTTTCTTATTGCAAAAATAAAGTAATGGTATGCCATCGAGAGGGCCAAGTTCTTATGTATAACATAGATTTCACAATAAGATAAATCAATAAAGAAGGGGTTGTGCCCTAAAGTGTTAGAGGTTTTGTGGGCATTAAAATGAAACTTATAGTAATTAAAGGAGTAGTTTATTTATTCTAGTATATTTCATAATAAGATAAATCAATAAAGAAGAAGGAGTTGTGTCTTTTTTCTTCCAGGTACAAAACATTATAAAAAAAAGGTTATTCCCAAGAGGTTTTGTGGGCATTAAAATGAAACTTATAGTAATTAAAAGAGTAGTCTATTTATTCTACGTTGGTAAGTTTTGGTGGAAATCTGGTAATTTTTTTGGGTAAAATTCAAATTTTTATTTGTTTAAATTGTATTTTTGAATCCATAAATTGATTCAACACCCTCAAATACCCCATGACACCCAAATTATGCAATTTCCATATATAATATATGCGATTCTAAATTTTTTTAAAGATTTCTAATCAAAACACAAACAAAATTAGACGGAAAATATGCTCAAAAAAAATAAAATATTTAGACTACACCGTAGTCTAAGAACGCTCTCTCCACTTTATAGTTAACCTCATATATAAAAACAACAATGGAAGCAGCTCATAATCCCAACCCGAGATTCCTAAACAGATTCTTTTTACCAAAACATGTTAGATGGGGTTGGTCCTTCGTTGAGAAATACCGTCCCTCCCTCGTTAATAAATGTGTTAATAGTTGGAGTCCTTGGGTCGGTCCTCCAGTTGAGGCCGCCCTCCTTCCAATAAAAAACGAATGGTCCATCAAAAAAATATTTAAGGGAAGAAAGCAATACAAGGGCTCGACAACTGTATAATCTTTGCAACAAAGAACCATAAGCAATAGTTCGGTCCTCTCATCCAGCCGTCCTTCTCCTTCATGGAACTAGTATCCCCAAAAATGGAGTTTTTTCCCATTTTAAAAGAAAATGCCCCCTTTTTTTTAAATGAGGTCGAACTCTTAATAAACTTTAGTTGTCTTATATAAAACAATTAATTATCATTTAATATTTATATCTTCTTTTAAGAGCACATGAGTACATGAGTGGGCCTAATGGTTAAGAACATGTGTTATCTCCATGGAGGTCACAGGTTCAAAACCGGTGGGGGGTAGAGTTGCTTATTGACCCATTGTGACAATGCTTGCTGCTGAATCACAAGTTTCTGGTATATCTAACTTGCGGGTTGTTTAAATATACCATTGGGAAATTGTTGTTCCCATGGTTAATATATATATATTTTCTTTTAAATATAAATATATTGTAAACCATTTTTAAACCTTTCTTGAGATTGATCATTGACTATACTTGTTTATAAAAGCTTACAATATATAACAATGTGCCTTAATCCCTTTCTCAATAATAGTATAATTATTGTAATAATAATATTTTATTTAAGTAACACTTTATATATATATATAACAATAACAAACATTCATTTATATAAATAATTCATAAAAATAACTCCTATCAAAAGATTCTTTCTTTTAATTAAGGTGACTATAATATAGTCTTTTAAATGCAAAAGTTTAGCTTAATTCTATTTAAAATTTTACTAATTACTTTTTGGCACTTTATGCCATAGTTAGGATAATTGTAATAATTAAGATAATTACTTAATCTTATTTATGCTTATCATAATAATTAACTTTTCACTCAAGAAACAAGATCATAGAAGTTCACTATTTGCTAACCAACAAATAGTAATTTAGTCTACTCAAGATTTATTTCAACTTTGGACAACACCTGAGAGATTTAGACCATCAAGCAAGAATAGTTATTCGTCTTCTAGTGCCCGAGGCACCAAGATGACACCTATCATCGATAACTAGATTCTCATAGCTCCCTAGCAAGCATAGAAAGCGTTGTTCCCCTCACGTGGGAAGGCGTCTAACTAAGGGTTGAGGGTTAGAATTATATTATTAAATTGAACTTTTTTTTATTAATAAATTTTTTGCTTTCTAATTGGTCAGTCAGTTGATGACGTTGGCTTTGTGGAGTGCATAGGGATCTTTACTAATAGCTTAGGTTGTGGAGCACATTCTACTTTCAGTGCTTCATTCATTGTCCATCATCATTCTAGATAGGGTTCTATTAACTCTCTTTCTATTTTAAAATTTGATCATTTTTATTAGGGTGTAGTCTAAATATTCTACGTTTTCAACCTTTTTCGATCATATTTCCCATCTTATTATGTTCGAGTCCGCTTGTAAATATTTAAAAAATCTTAGAATCACATATATTAGTTGGAAATCGCATAATTTGGGTGCCGTGGGGATATGCAAGGGTGTTGAATCTTTTTATGGATTCAAAAGTATAATTTAAACACTTCCAAATTTGGATTTTACGAAAAAAATAATGGATTTCTACCAAAACCCACTGTAAAGTCCAAAACGTAGAATAAATAGATTACTCATTTATTAATTCTAAAAAAAAATTATAATGTTTCTAATGTTTTGTGATATTTATATATTTAATGTAATATTTTGAAAATATAAATGATTTTGTTGAATATTTAGAATTTCATATCTATATTTTATGATTGGTAAACTATTTCCTCCCTTGAGGATCTCGTGTCTAGCACATGCAAAAGGAAAATGGTTGTATTGATAACGACATTATATGGACTAACTAAAAAGACCTAACTCCGCGGGAAACAAAAATGAGAAGTACCTTGTTCTCGATTCAAACTTTATAAAATGATGTTTCACCATTTGTTAGAGGGCTACATCCATCGGGAAATTTCCAACACCTGTTATCATGAAGAATCAAGGTATGGCCAGCATTACAATCATTACATAGTCAAAGTCGGCTCCCAAGGAGCAAGTGTCACAAAGCGAGATTTGAACTTGGGTGGAAATGACAACAACATTCCTCCCAACCACCCAATCTACACTCAATTAACTTCTCGATTCAAACTTGCTTTCAATGCTACTTCATGCTTTCGTTATTTTCAATATTTTTTATTAAAAATAATTATATATAGTATTGATTTATTAATATTTTCATTTTTCAAAGCTTTTTTATTAAAAATAATGATATATAATCTTAATTTATTGAAATTTTAATTTTGCAAAGCTCTTGTATTTTACAAGGTTTTTTGTCTTAATCAACATTTAAACTGCACAAACTAAAATTTAAAATTAAGGAATATAAAATCTCCGAAAATATAATTATTGTAAAAACAAATTGAAATATAATATTTTTGTAAAAACAAATTTTAATTGAAAGTATGGCTTACTATTTTGCTAGTCTGTCAGCCACAATGAGCCCTTTCGAAAGCTAATGACAACTAATTCAATGATAGAATTCCACGTTCAACTTTATCATGGACATTAACGTCCTTGGAAAAAATTTGATGCGATAGAGAATATGTCATGGATTCGAATTTGATGGGCCTCCCAAAGAAAAAATATCCAAAGTTGGTGTAACATGGGAGAAGATAATGTCTAGCATGTATCTTGGACACAAGAGTCTCCTAATAGGAAAACATGCGTCTTTTAAAGCATATTCTCCCCTCTATGTTTGTAATTTATTATATCTTGGCTGGGGTCTAAAAAACTTGGGAATTTTTGGGAAAGCTCTGCGTCTGAAGAGTTTATGGAGAGGTCTTTTTGGAAGCACTTTATGGTCCAAAGTTTTAAGGGTGAAGTATATAAAATAGAATATTTTGGCTTGGATCAAAAATCCAGTTAAGAAGACAAGAAATACTTCAGTGATCTGGAAGGGATTTATGCATGTTTTTTATTGGCTTGGCAATGATTTATTTTGGCAAGTTGGATCTGGTAGTCAAATCCAGGTTGGTACTGATCGGATTACTTCTCTCGGATTTTGGGTCTAGATGAGGATTACTAGCTTTCAGCTGAAATTTTGGAATACCTTAGAGATAGAGATTTAACTACTCTGGATCGTATGAGGAACTATGTTTCATTGAGTAGTTCATCATATTGGTTAAAAGGAAAAGATTTGGGTTTATTGGGTTGCTATGAAAGAGAGTGGGATGATTACTTCTCTCGGTTGGATTCAATTGGATGCAGGCTTAACACTCAATGTGATGTATTGAAATGGGTTGGGAATCCTTTCACAAGAGAGGTAACAGCCAAAGCTGCATATAATTTTATTATAAATTATAGAAACTATTGTCCCCAACAATGGTGATTTAAGAAGCTGTGGAGTTGGAAGGTACCTATCAAGCTAAAATGCTTTGGTTGGTTTGCTTTTAAGGGGAAATTGAAAACATGGGATGCTCTGGTTAGAATGCGGTAGAATGGACCGAACAGATGTTCTTTGTGCAAATCTGATGCGGAATCTACTCAGCATATTCTGGTGAAGTGCAAGTTTACTAGGGATATTTGGAAACGGGTTTGTGTTGATCTGAGTATAGATTTGGATTGGGGATTGGAGTCTTTTGAGATTTCTTTCTTACATTGGTTTAGAAAGTGCAGATCTCACCCTATATTACCTCTTTTTATCTCATGGGTAATTTGGTATACTCAAAACAAAACAGTAATTGAAGATTTGGTTCCTCTGGTTCATTATGGGGCTGATAGCATTCTCACCCTTTATAAATCTATTTTTAAAGGGAAGAAACCGATAGTGATAAAAAAGATTGGAGTCTTTAATCCAATTTTTAATTGCCCTGTGCTTTTCTTTGATGGTGCGGCTCAGGATGGCATTTGTGTGGTGGGGGGTGCAATTTTCCTAAATGAGTCTCATTATTTCTCTCTCAAGATGAATTGTGGAATGGGTTCAAATATGAAAGCTGAACTCATTGCTTTGTGGTGTGTTTTAAAAGTGATAAGGATATTTGGTATTGATGACTTGAGATCTTTGGTGATTCCAGAGTTACAATTAAATGGGCACAGGGGGTCTATGACCTTAAAGTGTTATCTCTCATTCACTGGTGTCAAAGGATCAGAGCTGCAATTAAAAGTTTTAGGAAATTAACTTTTGAGCATATCTATCGGCAACATAATATTCTGGCGGATAAATTGTCAAAACAAGCTCTGATAGGTGATAGTGGGATTCTGTTTTGGGAAGAAACATTAAACTCTAAGATTCTGAATCAAGGAGTTGTAAACTTTTTTGAGTAATATTGGTAATATTATAAAAATGAACAATATGTCATTTTGGAAGATGATGATTTTGAATATTCCAAAGATTTGGCTGACTTCCTTTGTGTTGATCAGCGAATCTTTTTTGTTTAAAGTTTATGCTTCAAGATTTTTGGCAGTGATGTCAGTATCTAGTCTTTTGAACATAAACATAATTTCATGTATCTTTTGATTCGGTTGAATAACATTGGTACGCTTTTGCCTTTTTTTTTTTTTTTGATGGAAAAAAGAGGATGCCATTATGATGCTAAGGTGTTATGAGCAAAGTGGATGAGATGTGTCACATTCGTTATAGACACACGTTTGTTTAAATTTAAATTGGTTAGATTGTAAAATACATTTATATAATATAGATCAAATTTCAATTTCAATTTTCATTCAAGCATCCTTGGGTTTTAAATAAATATTTAAGAATAACTATTTTACTTCATAATCTCTGATTGAATGAAATTTTTATCTATTTATAGGATTAATGTGTATGTGGATGATTGTGATGGAAAATATATTGGATTATGTATTGTTAAGTTAATAATAGAACAAATATTAGTTTTGTGATAATTAATAAATGCAACTTTGACCTATTTGTAGGATTTATGTGTTATACTTTACAACATGAAATTGTTGGCACTTAGTTTATTAAATTTGGGTTAGTTATTTTACTTCATAATCAATAAATTAATACAATTTTTGCCTATTTGTAGGATTTATGTGTTATCTTTTACATTCCAATTGGAATAGTTGGCATGTGAAAGATTGTGATGGAATATATATTGAATTATGTATTATTAAGTTAATAATATAACACTAAGTTAGATAGTAGTTTTATAATGATTGCAAATTAATAATAATTGAGTAAAATGCAAGTATTTTACTTCACAATTAGTTAATGCATGCAACTTTTGCCTATTTGTAGTATTTATGTGTTACACTTTACAACATGAAATAGTTGGCACTTCCACCATTAAATTTGGGTAAATAGCTATTTTACTTCATAATTAATTAATGATTGCACTTTTTGTTTATTTGTGGGATTAATGTGTTAATATTACAACATTTACAACATGATTGTAAATTGGAATAGATAATTATTTCATTATTGCATTTTAACTATTTAATGAGTGGATTTAATCCTTCTGGAAGCTTGATAAAGTCACACTTAAGATGGATCTATGATTTAAGATATATATAGATAGAGTAAAGTTTTAAACTTATTAGTTTGGGATTTAGTGTGGAAGCTTGATAAAGTCACACTTAAGATGGATCTATGCTTCAAGATATCCACTTTTTTCATATGATGGGAGATGATATCTTGAGCATGGTAGAATTTTCAAGGAAATTTGGCCACATTTCTGAAGCACTAAATGCTACATTTCTCACCCTAATTCCAAAATGTAATGATCCAAAACATTTTGGGGATTATAGACCTATTGCATTATGTAATTTGGCCTATAAAATTGTGTCCAAGATTATTGCTATGTGTTTGAAGCCTATTTTGTCCAGGTTTATATCTAAGGAGCAGTTTGGCTTTTTGGAAGATAGACAAATTTTAGACGCAGTGGGTATTACACAGGAGCTTCTTCATTCTATTAAGACCAAAAAGATGAAAGCTATCATTCTTAAGATGGATCTGGACAAAGCGTATGATTGAGTAGATTGGGTTTTTTTGCGCATTGTTCTTATCCAAATTGGCATCCCGCCATTGGTTATCAATTGGATAATGGCTTGTGTAACGTCTATGAACATTGCGGTTTTGGTGAATGGTGCCCCAACAAATTTCTTCAGCTACACAAGGGGGATTCATCAAGGGTGTTCATTATCCCCTTTATTATTCCTTTTGGTCAGTGATGGTCTGAGTCGTCTGATTTCTCAAGTTAAGGCGGATGGTCTGATAAATGGTTTAAAAATTGCAAAAAACTTTCATCTGTCACATACACTATTTGTGGACGACATTTTGTTGGCATATAAGACTCTGTCAATGAATGGGAAAGCTATCTGAACATTTTCAAGTATTTTTGCAGAGCTTTAGGGATGAAGGTAAGTTATACTAAATCATGCTTCTATGAAAATCTGATGGATGATAATGAACTATCTGTAATTCAGCGGTTGATGCCATATAATTCTTGCAAACTGGTGGATGGTTTAAGTATCTAGGATACTTCTTGAAACCGAACAGTTATCTGATCAGAGATTGGCACTAGTTACTAAAAAAGGTGGAAGCTCGTATTTCTCACTAGTCATATAGATTTTTATCCATTGGTGGGAAACTTACCCTGGTGAAGGCGATTTTGACTGGAATCCCAGTTTATTGGTTTTCCTTACTTCTTGTTCCGTGTTCTATCATAAACTCTATGAGAAGAATACTGTTCAATTTTCTTTGGTCAGGAGGTTAGACTAAGGCCAGTATCATGATGGCAGGTTGGGAAAACATTTCTATTCCTGAAAGTTTCGGTGGTTGGGGAATAAAGGATTTGTCTTCTTTCAGTGAGGCTTTGAGACTTAAAAGCTTATGGAGAGGGTTATTTGGCAACACACTTTAGTCTGAAGTGTTGCATATAAAATATATCAAGATGAAAATCAACAATTGGTTTAGATTTTCTGGAAAAAAAGACCAAAGGGGTTTCGCCTATGTGGAATGGTTTCTTAAAGGTTTAGAAATGGTTAGCAATGGATTTAAGTTGGCAGGTGGGCGATGGTAAAGAAATATCGATAGGAGTGGATCCTATTGTGTGGTTGGAGGATTCGTATAGTTTGTCCAATGATGTTTTGCTTCATGTAAGAAGATTTGGGTCTATTACTCTGGAGAGTATTATAAAAAAGAATGACAATGGTTATTGGTATAATGCAAAGGATTTTGGGATGGTTGGATGTATTGCCACTGAGTGGGACAAATATATTCAGTCCTTAAATGATGCTGGGTGTCGAGCTTCTCGAGATAGTGATAAAATTATATGGATGGGGAATGAAAATTCAGGTGTTGTGACAGCAAAATCTGCTTATAGATCCATCATTAGGAGAAAATGTATTTTCCCGAAACATTGGTGGTATAAAGCTATCTGGCAGTGGAAGATTCCCCTAAAGTTTAAATGTTTTATGTGGTTTGTTTTTCAGAATAAATTGAAAACATGGGACAATCTCATATTGAAGGGCTGGATTGGACCAAGCATTTGTATTCTGTGCAAAGCTAATGCTGAAAGTATAGTTCATCTATTTATGGATTGTGAATTTTCCAAGAAATTATGGTGTAGGGTGTGCACTACTTTTAAGATTGAGTAGAATTGGGGAGAATTTGATGTCATTTACAGTATGCATAGATGGATTAGTTCCTATAAATCCTTTGATACCCTTCCTGTTTTTGTTTGCTGGACTATTTGGCATATCAGGAATCTTTCTCCTTTTGAAGATATTTCTCCTAATATTTCGATGGCATATAACACCATTTTGAAGCTATTTTCTATATACCAAAGGAAGCAGGTTCATACAAAACATAGGAAGGTGGGTCTTTTAAATTATCAGGTGGATAGGCCCATTCTATTTTTTGATGGTGCAACATCATTGGGCTATTGTGTAGTAGGTGGGGTTATATTTTTAAATCAAGATCATTACTTTACTCTTTGTCTTAAATGTGGCAGAGGAACTAACATGAAGGCATAAATCCTTGCTTTATGGATGGTCATCAGAGTGGCAAATATATATGTGTTGGAGGAAGTTAAAGTTTTTGGTGACTCTCGAGTCACTATAAAATGGGCTATGGGTGATTACAAGCTACAGGTTACCTCATTAATTCATTGGTGTAATAGAATTCGAAGTGAAATCAATCACTGTTCAGTTATGTCAATGCATCATATATACCAGGAGAACAACTCTATGGGTGATAAACTTTCTAAACATGCCTTGGAAGATGAAGAAGGAATGCTGATATGGGAGGAATTTCTGGATTCCAAGGTCGAAACTCAGAGTTCAATTTATTTTCTGGATTGATGGTCATCTTCTTGCTCTTGTATCCACTTTTTGGTTGGCTATTATAAGAGGAAGAAATATCAGTTTTTTTGATATGGGGAAAATTTTGTAATAACTGAACTTTTGGAAGCTATAGCAGATATAAAGCTATACTGGACTATCGTTGTACTATTTGATTTATTTCTATAAATAACAATTGTACGCTTTTTTCGCTGATATATATATATATAATTGATTATCTTAAAATCCTCGAAGTTCCCAACACGAAATTGTGAACTAATAAGTTTAAAACATTTAGTGTTGGGAACTTTGAGGATTTTAAGATAATCAATTAATTATATATATATATATATATATATATATATATATATATATATATATAAAGTGAAACTTAATTATGGTAGTAACATTGAGAGTTTTAATGCAATAGATCAATTTATTTTTTATTGTTTAGGACTCGTATTTTACAATTCTAGTATATATAAAAATAACAAGGAATAAAAAAAAAAAATATTTGATTGTTTTAAATATATAACTCTCTTAGCATGATAAATGAGTTAATAATGTGTTCATGTTATTTTTACATAAAATAAAAAACATGTAAGTCATCCTAAAAATTAAAGCATATGTCATTTTCACAAAATAAAAAACATGTAAGACTTCCTCACTCTAACATGTGTCCAAATTAAATCTTTATTATTAAAACTTTATTGTACCCAGAGTAGCGAGGTCCTGTATAGCGAGTATAGATCCATCTTATTACACCTCAAAAAATTGAATCCCTCTCTATGCTTTATTGATCAGAGTAAGATGGATCTATGCCAGTTTTAAACGGCCTCTAGACCCATCCCCTTTGCCCAAAATCACCTTATGTGCTTGGGATGCCACTTAGACATGAAAAATTCCAAATAAAGGGCATGTTTTGTGGTTGGAAACCTTGTTCATAAATGTTTGTGGGCTAAAAGGTTCATTTTTTTGCTTGAGGCCCTTGTTTTCATTTTTAACCCCTTGTTTTCAGTTTTAACCACATGGTATAAGTACCTATACTCATCACTATTACCAAAAACCTTGAACCCAAGAATATTTATTAAATACCTCACCAAGAATCCTTTTATCCATCTCTCACCATTGACAAGACATAAAGACTCATTAGTGCTACTAGAAACATCATGATGTCCCCTAATAAACCACTTATAGTGTACAAATCTCCAAGAGAGGGAAGGTTATGTGGATTGTGAGCGTTTTTTAAAGTCATTGAGAGAAGATTAATTTATGGCATAAGGCCCTTGTTGTCCTCCCCTAACTTTGGTTAGACCTCAAAACCATTCTTCATTCACAACTAACTTAGTTCAAGCATCCATAACACTCTTGAAAGCTATTAATAACTTTTAGAATTTAAATGTGGTGATTTGAAGATTCACACATTACACTTCAACCTAAAACGAAAAATTAAAATTAAAAGCTCTTATTTCGTGGATCCAAGGCTCATCCTCAAATACCCAAACTCCAAAAATGCTTGTGCCATAGTTTTTACTAAAAGCTCCCCCCAAAACTTCTATTTCGAAATAGTTTTTGCGGTGCTTGAACTAAAAGGAATCTATTAAAACTTAGAGTTATTTGTTTAATTTACATAATTTATAAATTTAAACTTTATTTGCTTTTAATATCAATAATAATAATATATTAATAAAACACTTTTAAAATAATTTAGCATATTTTTGTAAAATTCTATTTAGTTTAAGATAAATAGCCACAGCTGGAGCGTGTTTCTATCAACGTTTCTTTCACAAAAATCATTACAAGGTTTTCCAAGTAAAGCATTCACTTTCATTATTTTTTTAATTTCTAATATATTTTAATCAAATCATCAATTTTACGGATTGAGGTTGCAAAATCTGACCAACCTTTAGCCTGTCATGTCCGATATTTTACTTCTCTGATGTGATGTGATGTTGTAGGTGGCAAAATTAAATTTGTTAAACTCTTTTGCCTGCACGTTTAGAGAAACCTTTGAAAAAATTGCTTCAACATTGACACGTTTCTTCCTGAAACTTTTTTCATTCAAATCCGTTCAGTACGCGTAGTCAAATTCAACAGCTCTTCCCGTTGAAGATAAAAAAACATAAAAATAAAATTATCTTTGACGAAGTTTCAGATAAGAAATTTGTCTAATTTCCTTTTATGTCTAACATAATTTTAGATTACAGATTAACATTTCAAGAGCATAAATCCTCCCCATTTTAGTTTTGAAGACCAAGTTAAAACACCCTGAGTATTTATTTAATGATAATAACAATATATACATAATATGATTATTATTATTATTATTTTAAAGTCATACCGTCACTCTAAATCAACGTTCAGTGATGTGAATTTTATATGTACAAAAGTCTGTGATGCACGGTATCTTTAAACTCATTTATGATGCTTGAATTGTATGAAAAATTGGTTAAAGAATAGTTTTTTTTTTTTTTTTAATATTTTAAAGAATTTAAAAATATATATATATATATAATCAAATTCCAGAAAAAGACATTCCTCTTTTCCAAGTATTCCTGAATATCAACAATATAGTCTCACTCATTATAATTAATCATTCATTATAATGAATGAAGAAAAACTACACGCTTTTGAAATTACTAGTTAATAATTAATAATGGAATATAGGCTCACTCATTATAATTAATGAAGAAAAACTATACACCTTTGAAATTACTAGTTAATAATTAATAATGGAACATATTTCCAATTGTAATTTCAAATCACTCACACCGATCAAAATTGACGGTTGAAAACAGATTCTTAAAAAAAAGTTGCCCTCTACACAATCAGTGACTCTAAAGCAATGGCCTGATATATATCCAGCTCATCATTTTATAATCTAAATTTTATCATATATTATTATTTTTAGTGATTAGGTATTGCATAAAAATATAGACTTATGTTATTTGTTTTATTTGTTTTTGTTATCCATGTATCATTTAAGAATTGTTTATATAGTTATTAGTTATTTTTATAGTTTTTTTTTATTATAATTGTTTATTTTAAATTTGAAATCATTACCATAAAATTAATATAAAAAATATACTATTTTAGAACACAATAATTTTAAAAGATCTGTAATAGAAATAATGAAAGTGTATAAAGTGAACCTCCCACAATAAAACCCTATTTTTATATATCAAAATAACCAAAATTATTTCATGTTTAAGAAAAGAACAAAATAGTCTTATTAAAATTTATTTTTAGATTATTATTAAAACATCTTAAGAAAATTCATAACTCCAATTGCCTAGCAAGAAGAAAGGGCGTGTGATAACTGGCACTCAAATCGCCCCCTGTCCACAATGGAAAATTTTCCGGCGAGGCACATTTCCACCCTTCTGGTTATTTTTTTGGAATTTTGAAAATGGTCAAAACCCCTAGAGACACATGACATAGTTCCGCAGTAAATGGAGTGGAACTACAATTCCACCGGTTTTTATAACTAGATTTAGAGAACAAATCACCAAAATAACGAAACGATTTGAATACCAATTATTCCACCCAGATAAAAAGCACCTTTAAGCTTTCTAAAAACATAGATGTTTTTCAGCAAATGCTTCTGACTTGGGAAGCCCACAACTTAAAGTTTCTTTGGGTAAATTTGGCAACTAAAATGCTAGTGGGTGGCTGGGTTAATTCCTCATTAACCACCATCTAGGCCCAGCCCAACTGGTACACATATATTAAAGAGCCCATTAAAATAAATTAGTGATGATTTAAAAAAAATTAAACTTCTAAAATACGTGCTATATAAAATTCGTTTGCCCGTATTTGAAACGGTTTGTTAATTGTCTTTTCAAGGGAAAATGGCTGCCGTCAAAACTGTGTTCATTGCAGCTGTGTACAGTGTACTGTTGGATATTATTGCTCATTTACACTTTATTCACGTGGCAGACAGCAGTTTTAGTATAACCCTGTAAACGAAAATGACTTTTTACCTAAATATGCACCTACAGGCTATGACTGTATTCAATTTTTGTGAATTTAAGAGCTACACGGCACTAGAATGAATTTATAACTACATTTATGTTCAGAGTACTGTTCCATCTCCTTTCAATGGTTCATTTATATGGCCATTCATATCATATGTACATTCTACTTTTTCTTACAACTAGATCGGCTACAAAGCTTTGCCCGCAGCTAGGGCACAGAAGGTTCGAGGTTGCCAACTTGCCACTCGCCCATCAGGGTCATCGTTGTAAAAGTATTAACAGTACCTCGATTTTTCTGTGCATAAAGTCCGCTGGCATTTAATAGCTAACCATTCCCAACTGTTGATAAAATCCCAAGCCTTGAGCGGATATTCATATCAAACTCCTAAACGCAGGGTTTAGGGCCAGACCTGAGCGGAGCTTTTGTTATGGGCAGTGGCCTCTGCACTATGGTGAAGAAGCTGCAACGGAGATTTAGAGAAAATCAGTCCATAAAATTGATTTCGGTAGATGGGAAGGTTATGAGATTCAAGCGTCGTGTTTACGTTAAAGAAATCGTTGAAAAGTATCCTCAGCATGGGATTTTCGACGCAGGCAGTTTGAAAAGCTTGGGAGCTCGTCTTCTCAGCCGACCTCTGGATCACAACTCAGAGCTTCAACAGGGGCAACTGTATTATCTTACTCCTCTTCCGTCTGCAGGTTCTGGTTCTGGTTCTAGACTTGAAGAATTGCAGGAACAGAATAATAATTACCGTCCAGAGATTATTTCCACTTCGTCCATAGATGGAAGCCGCGTACTGCGAGTGAAGTTACGTATGAGGAAGAAAGAAGTGGTTTCATTTCTTAATTCCACCAACATCAGTTTTGCAGAGAATTTTGTTGTGAATGAAGGGCTGAGTTTAGCGAGGGGGCAGCCCGGCCAAACGTCTGGGTCTGGGTCTGGGTTTACTTCTGAATGGAAACCTAGCCTTGATACCATCCCGGAGCTCAACAGTCATCAAACAGGAAACTAAAGTAGACTCTGCTATAACCACATCTTCCATTATCTGCTAAATTTTAGGGTTCAAAGCACTTTTATTGTGCAGATTCACATAGCATAGTAGAATGGTTATTTTCTGTTGTATGTTCTATCATATAAGCAGAATCATCTGGCTACAAATGAGTAACAGTAATGTTATGTTAGAATAATCTGTATCTTTGTAGTGGGAGAGAGCCGATCTAGTTTAAGTCTCTTCGTTTGGAGGCATTGCTTAACTGTTTTTGGATCTTTAACATAACGAATTATGTGAACATTCTATAACTCTAGACCTAAATCCAGTGATGCATTCCTCAACGCCGATGATTTGCAAATAGGTCAAACCATTTTAATTTTTTGATATATCGATTTAAAACTGAAAGTGTGAAAATTTACACCCACATGGAGGATGTTTGATGCTGCATATTTTGTCAAAAGAAATTGGAAATTTTAATGCTCTCTAATTGCACTACTGTATTTGATGAGTTTCATGTATGACTAACATTAAACATTAGTGAAAATGATCAAATTTCTACTTTTTACTCACTAGTTGATTGGTATTTGTATATACTATACTGGGCTGGGGTCTTAAGTCGGTGGGAGTTTACCACCTCTGGTGAAAGTCCAAAGAAACAGATCCACATTCCGACAGAATATATCCCAAATATTTTTTCTTTTTTGTTGACTCTTGGAATTGGCTATGCTTTCTTGGAATGAGAGTTTACTACCGATGATGGTGAAAACCCCACCAACCAACCAGAAAATGGGAGCCGCTAAAAATAAAACTATAGTTGAAGAATATTGAAAAAGGAGTTTTTGATTTTGTGGATTGATGGGATTGGTTATGGTTATTGGAATGGATATAATTTTTGCTTTCAAATTATTTTATTTATATAATTTTTTTTTTGTCTATTAGTTGTAATTTGGATGGTTAAGAGGAAAGATTGTTACTCTCTCTACTGAGATTCAATTCTTGTATTTCCAGATTAACAAGTTATTGAAATGGATATTTTTGGTTTGAAATTATTTTTATTTATATATATATTTTTTTCATTGTTAGAAATTTTTGTTATGGATTTAAATGTATTGAATATTATGATTTAATACAAATTGAAATTAAAACATTAAAATGAATAAAAATAAAATAAAATAAATATATTGCTGTGAAATATTTTAAAATGAAAATATAAAATTTTCATTAATAAAAATATGATAATATTGTAAAATTATAGTATATTATAATTCAAAATCAAAATGTATAAGAAAATGTAATTAAAAAATGTCTGTAGGATATAACTAAGGATTTTGAGATGTTATTGACAATGATGTTTTATAGGGGTGCCAAGGAGACAATAGGACATAAACTTGAATGTCATTTGAAATTTAGGATACAACGAATAAGGACTTGAAGATGCCAGAGACACTGATGCTTTATAGGGTGTTAAGTAGGTAGTAAGATATGAAAGTGGCTGTCATTTGGAATCTAAGAAAACATCAAAGGGGAGAGGATTTATTAACAAATATTAATGGTTCCTTTTTATGATGCAGTAATTGTATTCGAGATCTAGAAAAGCATAATTCTTTGGAAAGTAAGAGAATGTTAAATGGGAGAGTGGATATGTAAATAAAAATACTAATGTCTCCTTTTCATGAAACAGTAATTGAATTTAAAATCTAGAAAAGCATAATTATAGATTAGAACGAATTGTATATACACAACTTATGAAAATATGATGATGGAAGAATTAATTTTACTTGTCAAAATATATAACAAAATATAACAATAAATTATCTTTAAGACAACTAAAAACTTAAGATAACATTGACAATGATGCACATAAACAATAAGGCCTCTTTATGATACAATAGTTATGATAGAAATCTAGAAAAATAATGCTATCTAATTGTGTTACTGTATTAGATAAGTTTGATGTATGACTTAACATTTTAACATTATTGGAAATGATAAAATTTCTCCTTTTCTTTTAAACAAGTTGATTTGTATTTGTATATGACTATATTCTATACCGACATGGATCTGGATGTTGGTTGTGTTGGGTCCATAAGTTGGTGGGAGTTTACCACTTTTGGTGAAAGTGCAAAGAAATTGACCCACATTCCAAGAGAATAGATCGCAAATATTTTTTGGTGAAAGTCCAAAGAAATTGACCCACATTCCGAGAGAATATATCGCAAATATTTTTTTGTTTGTGTGGGCTTTATTGGGATTGGGTTATTGGAATGAAATGGGAGTTTACCATCGATTGTGAAAACCCAACCAACCAACCAGAGAATTGGACCGGATGTGGGTAAAAATATAAAAAAAAATGTCTTGTTTTTGTGGTTTATTGGGTTTGGGTATGACTATTTCATTGTATGTTTTCCCATTAACATATTGTTTGTAGTTATTGGAATGGATGTTTATCACTTTAACACTGTTAAAATATAAAAAAAAAGTTTTGCTTTTGTGGTTTATTGGGATTGGGTATGACTATTTCAATGCATGTTTTCCATTAACATAGTGTTTGTAGTTATTGGAATGGATGTTTTTCACTCTAACATACTGTTTTTGAAGATTTTGCATATATATATTATTTTTTTGGTTTTGGGTTATTGAGATTTATATTTTTATAGATTTAAATGTATTCAATATTATGGTTTAATATATAAATGGTAAATGAAAGTTGGAATTATTGAAAGTATAATGAAAATTAATTTATTGTTGTTAGATATTTTAAAATAAAAATATTAACAAAATGAAATATGATAATATTTTAAAGAAATATAATAAGTCAGAATTGAAAATGAATATGATTTTGCTCATATTTATAATAATACTTTAGAATGTTAAGTAGACACTAAAAAGACATGAAAATGGATAATTTCTTGTGTTTCCAATTTGTATTTTTAGGGTTTGCATGTTAAATTGTTGATGAAAGGGTTTTATTATATGTTTCAGTATGACTTTGCATTTTGATTGATTAGGGGTTTTCATTGGCTTGGGGTGGCTTTGTCCTTTTTTTATTCTTTTCCATTAATGAATTGCCTTCATGTGTGATGAGGGATGGAATTTGATGTTCATTTTGCCAGTGATGAGAACGTGTTTTTGATGGTCAATACTTTTTAGAAAATGTCATTAGTTTTGGTTGACAAGGTGATAGTATATGTAGTATGGTTCATGGTAAATTGGTAATGTACCTTAAAAAGTCACAAGAAGAACTAGGCACTTGTTGTCACTGTGGACTATCAAATTTTAGATCTCCATTTTCATTACAAATCTCAATTGTCAGGTTTGAAAGACCCACTAGCATCGATTTGCAAGGTGCAACTACCACCATCAAGGGGATCTCCACAAATTTTTGGATTTGGTGAGCCTTGAGATGCTCTCAACCTCAATTTTTATAGATTTAATAGTGAGCCTGGCTTATCCAACTCAGAACACCTACATCCTGCGGATGCTTGATGCCTGTTTAACTGATAATGTCAGTCATGCATCGTGGAGCAAGTTGAAGAGAAGAAAACATGCACGAGAATTTTGCCTATATTTAGTAGCACAATGAACTATGCCCTGGCACAGTTACAAACATTATGAATTCAACAAGGAATTATTATGTTGACACGTTTTGGAAATAGTTTCATTGTGCAACTTGCTTCCCTAGCAACCCTTTCCCTTCTCCTATTACTATTCGCAGTTCCTTTGTATGATTTATTTTTGGTGTCATTTTCTAGGAAATAGAAAATTGATCGGTGACCCTATAATATTTTCTACATGACAGAGAACGAGCCTTGGCCTAATCATGTCACTGGGTTCCATGACAGTCACAGTGTTAGTAGAAACGAGGAGAAGATCTGATGCAACCAAACTATCAATACTTCATCTTGTTCCCTAGTTTTTCTTGTCCAACTTAGCATAATTTTTTACTAGAGTTGGGCTAGTGGAGTTCCTCTACAGTGAATTTCCTCCACAGTTGATATCCTTGTCAATGGCATTGAACTCATGTTTAGTTTCGTTGAGATACATTTTGAGCTCCCTCTTGGTTATAGTCACTAACCAGACCACAATGAAAATAAAGAAGATTGGACAATCAATATTGCATGTGGGCAAATGGATTTTCATTAATGACCTTAACCAGGACCACTTGAACTGATTCTACTAGTTATGTTTGATCATCGTCATCAACTTATTCAACTTTTTGTTATGGGTTGTGTCATACAAGTATCAATCCCCCCAAAATACACTTGTTCGTGAAAACATCGGGAGCATCGCGAGTGAAGCAATGGACATCCCCGAAAATAACATCCCTCATCATGAAAATGTTGAGCACGAGACAATAATGTAGCACCACCACAAGCACGAAAGATTTGTCCTCCATCCCTCGCAAGGATAAAATTTGAAGGGTAGGGTCATATTTCACTTTGAAGGGCTATGATATATAGAACCTTCAATGATGATAGGTTAAAATAAACTATTCTTTTTATTTGAAAATGTAGAAATACATCAAAATTTTATTGTATATTAAAAGCAATGTAATCAAATTCTTCAAATTCTTCAATATAATGAGAAAATTTCCATTGTTCCACTCTATGTTTTTTAATAAGAAATCCCTAACCCAAGAACCCATATAGAAGAAATTTTTGAAACATACAAAACATTTGACAATATAAATAAATCAATTGAAAAACATTTATAACCATTTGAGATCGAGTCGGCAAGTATTAAAACATCTAACAGAAAAATCAAAGTTGGATGAAAATGATCTGCAATCTATATAATGTCCAATAAACATATAGATTGATAAATACAAAAGATGAAGTGAATCTAAAAAATATGTTCATGAATACCAGAGCTATTATCTTGAATCACTTCAGTAACAAACTTCACTCCTTTTGAAGAAGAAGCAAATAAATATTTATAGAATAACACAACAAAAAAACTATTCTCGTATAGAATAACACAACAAAAAAATATTCTCGTTATGCACATACCTGAAAATCATTCAGCAGCATGAACAACCCAATCAGTATTGTGCTCCACTGAGGGAAGGAATCTCTTTATATATGTTTCTAGCCACTTAGCTCTATGAACCAAAGAAGAGACATACTCCCCTATAGGAAATAATCATTAGGGGAGGTGTCTTTTTTGTCTCTAGTGGAGATTTGCACTATGCATGCTGGTGGTGGACTGGTGGTGCTAGGGTGGATGTGTCCTTTCTTCTCTCAAGAAAAGACCTTGGATTTGAAGAGGGTATGATATACCTTATGAATGAATAGGGAAAGAAACGGTGGAAGTAGTCTAAGTAGGGGTCCATGGTGACTGTGGAAATAACCTAAACAAGAATTGAACTTGATAGTGGAAGCCACCTGAGCAAGGGTGAAGAGTTACTCCAATTCGAACTTGTGATTTCGATAGGAATAGTTTAAGGAACCCATTCTCCTTGAATTCTAATTCATAGGCCAAATGACAAGGTTAGTCAATCATGATTTTTGCAAACATCGATAGTCATATCCAATCACAAGGCAATCATTTTTCCTCTGACTTTTGGGGGCCTTTGAGCAATACATTCATCTATGTGTAAATACCATTGGAGCCATTCAAGATAGATGGATGAAATCTTCGAGTCAAGTCTCCATATCAACCATTCACAAACCCAATGAAGGTGGAAGTGACCCACCATCTTGTTTACCAGCATGAATCTCCATGTCTCACTTCGTCATTAGGGAAAGAAATGGTGGAAGTAGTCTAAGTAGGGGTCCATGGTGATTGTGGAAACAACCTGAACAAGAATTGAACTTGATAGTGGATCCCACCTGAGCAAGGGTGAAGAGTTACTCCAATTCGAACTTGTGATTTCGATAGGAATAGTTCAAGGAACCCATTCTCCTTGAATTCTAATTCATAGGCCAAATGACAAGGTTAGCCGATCATGATTTTTGCAAACATCGATAGTCATATCCAATCATAAGGCAAGCATTTTCCTCTGAATTTTGGGGTCCTTTGAGCAATACATTTATCTATGTGTAAATACCAATGGATACATTCAAGATAGATGGATGAAATCTTCGAGTCAAGTCTCCATATCAACCATTCACAAACCCAACGAAGGTGGAAGTGACCCACCATCTTGTTTACCAGCATGAATCTCCATGTCTCACTTCTCAATGATGAAGTAAATATTGATCGAGAAGTGATCAAGGAACTTGCTCCAATATGAGCCTTGATAATCATGTATGTTTTCCTACCTCTCCAACTAACTGCATCGAGTATCGATTGAATCTTGGAGGTACCTGTGCCCTGGCATGAGCTCCCTCCCCACTATTTAGCTACTATAACTCTATCATGTACTAAAACAAAAAAAAAGTAGAAATATAAAATTAAAATAGGCTCAAGAGTCAACGTTGACGGTGGGCACAGGTCTCCATTTGATTAACCATAGTTATGAATCCAGATCTCCTGATTCCAATCACTCAACTACATTAATTATAAACCAATGCAGAAAATGATGAACCGATTCTAATTCTAATTTTTTACCATCCAGTGCACAATCTAATTCCAAATTATGTGATTGCATTATCTATTAAAACATTAATTATTCACCTTACACATAAATTATTTTGGATTTGAGAAGGAATAGTTGGCAAGCTATGTTAGTGTTCGAAGCATGTTGTAAACCGATTTCAACTATGATAGCCTATTGAAACAAAACCATCATTAATGCATTTATGTACTACCATGCTACTAGCTTACCACAACATATTGTCAATTAATGCTTTAATGACTACCTAGCTACCAACTTACTAGAGGTGATTGTCAATTAATGTTTGACGCTTAGGGTTGCATCATGTGTTACAAAGGATTATTGGTTATAACCTTGTGGTAAAGTGTGGAAAAGTATAGACTCCTCGCGTTTATGCATCACATTTCTCAATATAATACTTGAATTATCCATCAAATTTAACCTAGGAGAAAGAGCTATAAAATTACCTTATTTTGAGAAGTTTTCTCATTCAAATCCCTTTATTTTGGACAAGTAGTTTTCTAACCAAAAATTCCAACATAGATATATATCAAAAGAGTATGTAACTCTGACTTCCATGCATCACGCACACCTTAGAATTTGGCAATCTTGTTGTACTCCTCCATTAATATCTTGATGTACTGTCTCATTCAATTATGCTCCAGGCCTCCAGACTTTCGAACTAGCCATAGTTGAGGAAATCATGAATCCATGGATAGTAGCAAGGAAAATTTTAGGGGCGAAATTTAGCCCATGGACTATTTTTCTATGTCTTTTTCCAAAAACAGATTCGCCAATTTGCATTTTTTGAAGCCCCGTTTTGCCCAGTTTTGATGGGGTAAAGTTTTTTCACTCTAAAAATTGCCAAATTATTATATAAACTATATAAAATCCTTAGAAATTGAAATATTTTTAGAAAAATATCGCCAAATATTTTATAGTTGACATTTTAAGAATTGGTAAGGTTCGCCAACGTTTATACACTTTTAAATAATTATAGATCCTTAAAACTTTCCCTAGATAGTAGCGAAAGCACCTTACATTATAACACATGTCCCATCCAACAAGTGATAATTTTTGTATACAATAAACCAGACATGGCTTTGCAGAACATGCTTTTGGAGGATTCGAACCCTTAAAAAAAGACAAGGTTGTGGAGAAGAATTTTGAAGGCTTGCCCAATATCTCGATGGCCTTTGTCCTACAATGATGTTTATAATTTATTCCCATATGAAAATACAATAAAGGAGATGCTATTATGAAAGGAAGAGTAGTAATGAAAATGCAACCATCTTATGATACTAGGAAATGAGAATTTAAGTCTTCCTCCCAATTGCAGCCATGCTAGAAAATAAGAATTTAAGTATTATATCATATCAATCATGTTATCAATAAGAATCTACATATGCATAATTAATACTAGTGTAATTGCATGGTTACTCAGAGATAAAAATCATAGTAGCATAATTCACTCGTATTGAACTTTCTTGTATGTACGTAAATTTGAGGGAGAGTTCAAAGTCGACAAATATTCGGCATAATACGAATAAGGTAAATTTGCCGAGCATTACATAATGATTATACATTTTTGACACATGTATTATAAAGTAAGAGTTAGTGTTAGTTTTACATTTAAATGGTTTAAGGCTTTAAACTTTATAATATATATTTTGTAATATATTATTAGAAATTTGTTTATAGTTTTATAATTTATTTTTGGTATTTTAATTATTTAATATTTTTATAATTAAATTTATAAATGCATTATTAGATTTAGATGTTTTAAGATATCTATTTCAAGTTGTTTTTAATAAAAAATGAGTGTTACATGCAAATATGGTATAGTTTAGTTATATTTTTAATTTTTCTAAAATTTGAAAAATATGTTTTATTAATCTATAAGCAATCTATTCCCATTTTTTTCGTCCTAGATTTTTTTTCGTTATGTATTTTTTCCATATCAAATCGTATTCCAATCCGTATTAGTTCTCGAGTTATGCTACTATGATCCAAACCACATAATTACAATTTTAATAAATTTTATAAAATCAATGCAACCCATTGCAAAGTCAATCGTAACAAAAAAACTATTATAGTATTGAAACAGATTAATAAACAATAAAAAAATGATTTTCATTTAATTTTTTTATAAAGAACTTAGATTTGAATAAAACATAATTATAAAGACATTGATCTCGAATTGTGAGACATCTGGAATTCGGTTCATAATTGAATGAGCTTTCACTATTACCTTTGTTAGAGACTTAAGTTAGTTGCGCAATTTTATCCATTCATGAATTTAGATCCGAGTTAATCATATTTAGGTCCATAAATGATCCATGATAGTGAAAGTTAACATTTATACTTAATTTTAAATGTTTTAAAGTTTCATTGTAATTTAAATTTTGATAAATATTGGTAATGGAATGTGCGGCATACTCAGTTGGGATTCTTCATTTGTTGTTGCCTAATCGTACATTCTCAACCATCTAAAAATTTGATAAGAAAATATTGGAGCATCCTTTCAATTGCAAAGTTGCAAATAATGGTCAATTTCATTATTAAAGGGCTCGATACAATTTTTTTTTTTGCATGGATACAAATTGTTGTGCCCTTCTATGAAGAGTAAAATAGACCCTGAAGGACTTTGAAGGGTTCAAATTTGAAGCTTGATCACTAGCCAACAAAATAGAATCAAGATTGTCATGAGCAGTGGAAGAAATCAAGTTATTGATGTGAGAAGGGGTCTTAGTTGCTATAAAAACTAGGTAATTGCTACACCGTACTATTGTTTTGGTATACTTTTTATTTGTGAAACAAGCATCAAAATTTTAGAATGGGTTTTAGTTTGCCTTTACTTGAAGTATTTCAAGTATTTGAAATGGTAATGGCATGGTTTGAAATGACAGAAGCTATATGTGAAGTCAATTCAGATTTCAATGTCCATAATAAAGATTTTGGCTAACAATCAAATTGCTTACGATAAGAATTGGATAACCAAGCTGAATTTTCATTTTTTTTACAAAATAAAAATATAATATATGACAGAAAAATTTAGGGGCAAATTTTGCCCATGGGCTAATTTTTGAGTTTAAAAAAAATTATTCATCATTTTCATTTTTTTTTCTAATATGATTCGCCAAAATTCCATAGGATTAAAATCTAACAATCGCCATATATATATATATATATATATATATATATATATATATATATATAAACATTTCCCATTAGAATTTATGACTAGAATTTGATAACTAGTCTAAATTTTCAATTTTTTTAAACTTGGAATTTGTGCTTTTAAAGTATTTGTTAAAGTTATAGGTTGAATTGAAAAAAATTGAGTTTCAACATTAACCTAGAATTTTGCATAGGTTCTGGGTTGGCAAGTGCGAGAGGGGTCATTTTTGACCCCGGGGGAAGCAGAATGAAAAATTATGCTTGGGGAATTGGAAACAAGATCAACAATGATGTCAAATGGCTCGCCTTACTCAAAGGTATAGAAATCGTCATCAAGGCCGGGATAAAAGATCTAATAGCCCTTGGGGACTCTCTTCTTGTAGTCCGAGAAGCTCGCAATATCATCAAGGAAACGCTCCACTCCTTCAAGTAAGTACCACCACATTCTCAAATTTACCAGTAGAGACTTCAATTCTCTCAATTTTCTCCATGTTCTCTGCTCCAACAATCAACATGCCGATGAAATGGAAAATAAAGGGGTGCTCCTAAATTTTGGTTTTTTAGCCCAAGATGATGATCTCCCTCTTCCTTATTGGGTCCCCTGGCCTATCTCTCGCTTGGGGTGTCCCCTCCTCCACCCCTTGACCTTCTTTTCACCCTTCCCTTGCCACGTTTGAATGCGGAGACCCCCATAACTGCATGCAAACACTTGTCACTGATTACAAGGGCCGATGGAGGCATTTAATGCCATCACATGGCCTATCCTCACCTAACCCCACTCACTCGCACGCTCCATTTTCTTCTTCCTCCAAAAGCTTCCAGACCTGTTCATTGTTAGCTCCTGCCCATTGTTAGCTCCCGCCCTGAGTATGTACGCTAGCTCCACTGCTTGTATTGCTCCCACCCTGGGCGCCAACTCTGTACCATCCCCTCCATCGTTCTCCTGCTCGCTCTGCAATAAACCCTTGCAATCTCCCTTTGGCATCACTCTTCCTGGAGCCTTTACGCACCCTGCTCGTCGACCTCTCGTCCCTCAGCATGTGTGAAGAAGAGATAGAAGCCCTTGAATCCTCGTCCCCTTCGACTCTACAAGGTTCAGTGGTCGAAATTATGGAAGCGCAGGTGTGCAAGATAAGAATTGAGGTGGCGGACATCAAGAAGAACATGACGAGAATGTATACCCTTCTGCATTCCCTCAGCACTGAGATTAGGAATAACAATGACCTTATGAATGGCAGAATTTCTTCCATGTCTGAAGTGGTGGATTACACTGCTAACAGCATCTCAAATGTGGACTCTAAGGTGGATGACAACTACAGGAACATCTCAGACGTAGAAGGTAAGGTGGATAGGCTCCGAGAAGATTTAGCTTGCTGCATTTCAGGGTTCTAGGATACTACAGGCTCCAACGCCAACCCGGATGACTCCATGGAGAGCCCAGAACCTCCTCGACCACGCCAAAATGATACAGCTTGCTGGTTCTACAATTTTTGTCGCTTATATATTTTCTTTCTATTATAGTCTACAAGCAACTCTGGTTTTAGCGTTTTGTGGGTTTTTATCAGCTTTTATGGATCCCATATCCAAATTTTGTAATGTATCACTTCTGCAAGTGTATATTGGGACAATTTGTAAAGATTTATAACTTTAGCTTTAGACCTGTTAGAGTTAAGAGAAGAATTAGCGAAGCAGGAAAGGAAAACTTAAATGCTGGTCCCTCACAGAGGAAAACCAGAATCTCTATGTCCGTATTTTTTGAAGACTCTTTTTAATATAAATTCCATAACCGTTCTTATTAAAAAAAAAGAATTTTGCATAAGTTCATAATGATTTATAGTTTTATGTATTGTAGCACATCATGTTGTTCTCTAAAATTTATTTTAATTATCTATTAGAAAGAATAAATATATATTTATAAAATTAGAATGAATTGAGATTTTAAATATTTGTTAACTTACACATTCAAAATGATGTATTGTTCTTGTGGTTTGTTGATACTTTGAAAATTAAGTACTTATTACTCAACATTTATTATAATTGCAAATAACAATTGTACATAATAATGATACTTGTTATATACAAAATCAGCTTGACTTTGATATTGAAACCCAAAACAACAGGCAACTCTCAATAATAATATTTTTTTTAATTGAAGAAATCATAACTTCAAATTTAACTACAATAAGATACATAAATACTAATTTTTTAATTAAAGAAACCATAACTTGAAATTTAACTACAATAATATACATAAATAAAATAGTTATCATTCACACATGAGATCTCTCCCAAATTCATCTTTAAACTTATAACAAGTTTTAAAGGTATTTACCTTTATCATCTTTAATACATATTTACCATAGAAATTTAATTTTATTTTCAAATTTTTGTTTTGTTGAAATCAATCATTTTTTTAATAAAATCCTTGTTCCAAATTTTATGGACCAAATTTCAACTTGAAATTTGTTAAAACATAATTTCAACTATTCAAGAGTACATAGTCATGGGTGATACAATTTGGAGTTGTATTTAAATTGTTGTCCTTTGAGTCAAGGATTTGCACGAAAATAAAAAAATATTAAGCTTTATTTATTTATAAGATCTAATCATTCTAGAATTTGTACTATTAATTTTTTTGTTGAATATTATTTTTAAAGTAAAACAAATCTAAAAAATATTATAAATCTAATCTTTATGTGAATCTTTAATAATCTACATTTTATACTATATAACTTATTTTATACTAGAATTTTGATATTATTTTTAAAGTAAAATAAATCTAAAAGTATTATCATAATGATATATGAGTTAGCTTTTTTTACAATTTTCTTTTATTACTAGGTGGAATTATCTTTTTATAAATTATTGCAATCTTCTTTGTAACATTAAATGTGTGTATTTTAGTATAATTATTGAACACAATTTATTATCAGCATAGATCTATTTTAAATCTGTATCTATCAAGCATTGAGAGGGATCCAATTTTTTGAGGTGTATTTCTTTTTTAAAATTTAAACTTAAGAAATTTGATCTCTCTTGATTGATAGATCCGGGTTTAAGTTTTAACTTTTTTATTTTATAAACGAACATCGATTTTTTAATTACTTTTCACAATATTTTATTTTATGAACCAACATGGATTTTTTTTTAATACTTTCCATAATTTTTTATTTTATGAGTAGACATGAATTTTTTAATTATTGTGTTAGGAACAAACGTTACAACATCTCCCCCATATTGGGTTTGTCCATTGGTTGTAGCTTGGGTGGTTGGGAGGAAAGTTTCCCTCCCCATCCAGGTTCAATTATTGTAAGTGACATGATGCTCTTCTTGAGCCTTATTGTAATGATTGTATTTCAAACTTTCCTTGATTTCTTGGGAATAACAGAAAAGTGACATACTGCGCTGTAGAACACTGAAACTCGATGCAATAAAATTTAAGTTTTAGGAACATTGATTTAAATATATAAAATGACTTTCTCTTTTGTAAAATTTCTGCTACTTTCGTCTTTTGGTACTTATAACTATAATTAAATATAAATATTTAAAAGAAAATGAAAGGAAAATTTTAATAACAATAAGAAATTATTATTAAAAAATAATAAATATATTTTATTTAAATTTAAAAAATTAATATATATTAATTTTTGTAGAGAAAACTTTGTTGTTATAATTAAAATAAATAATTCATAAACAAATCTACTTCCAATAATAAAAAAACCATTTAAAAATGAATCATTTATGAACAAATCTACTTCCACCATATAATAAAAGAACCATCTAAAAAATTGTATAATTTATGAACAAATCACTTCCACCATATAATAAAAGAACCATACCTTTCGATGGGGTATAAGTGTTACATCATGTTTTTTTAAACACATATTCTCTCAAAGGTAAATTGAACTATATAGAAATTGGTGTATCACAAAGTGGTAGAGTGGATCTTATTTATCCATATTCATCTAAATAGTAGGAATACCCTCGTTTTTCAATGGAATTCTTCAACATTGTAGAGAAATCCTTTAATTAATATCTATAAATGCTAATTAGTGGGTACTCTATTATATATCTCTTACTCTTGTTTAGTATTGAGATGATGTTTCTTTAACCATATTTTCTATATAGATATAAAGTAAATAAATTGTGGTTTTAAATTTAAATATGTGGACATGGAAAAAATAATAAATGTAGGGCACCTACATGAAGATGGTATCCAAAACCATTGTAAGTGGAGTGTGCAAGTGTTAATATAGTAAACGTATGTGTGTCCACAAAAACGCATGCACGAATCTTCATAAGGACAAACAACATGTATAAGAACACACATGCGTTATAGAAATGCATACACGTTATATAAATGCATGCACATTTCTATAACATGCACACATTCTAAAAAATAACATGTGTGCACTTTTATAATGCATACACGTTCTAAAAAATAATGGATGTGTATGCTTTTATAATAGACAAAAGTTGTTCTACTATTTTGGCCATAACTTTCTATCCAAACATCAATTTTTCGAGTTCTTTAGCTTGTTGGAAAGGTATTGAAAATATCTACATCATTGTGCTATGTTAATTTCACACACACACACATAAGCTAACTGTTCGCACCTCATTTTCCCCATTGTTAATCCGATGTCATCTTCATCCATTATGGTAATGTGAGTGCATCTTGGTCGTAGCCACAACCTCCCCATCATGATCAAACATTGTCTCTCAGGGGAGGTTAGGGAGAGAGAGAGAGGTGGGGGGTGGTTAGTGGTAGAGGGAGAGGGATTAGGAGAGAAAAAGAAAGAGGGGGGTGTTAGATGGTTGGGAGAGAGAGTGAGAGAGGGGGTTAGTAAGGGTTGGTGGGTAGAGAGAGGAGGAGGAGGAGGGGGGTTTTAGTAGGGGAGGAGTAGGGTTGTGTGTGTGTGTGTGTGAGAGAGAGAGAGAGAGAGAGAGAGATGAGGGGGGGTTATTAGGGGTAAGGGGATGAGGGGGGTCGGGGAGAAAGAGATAGAGATCGGGGGGTTAGGGGTTTGGGGAGGAGGAGGTAAGTTACAAAAAACATGGGGTGTTTACATATATATATATATATATATATATAGAGAGAGAGAGAGAGAGAGAGAGAGAGAGGGGGGGGGTTAGAGAGAGGTGGTGGTTTAGGTGAGGAGTGAGGGGGTTGGGGTTAAAGAGAGAGAGAGAGGGAGATTGGGGGTGGTTAGTGGTAGGGGGAAGTGGGATTAGGAGGGATAGAGAGAGAGAGAGAGGAGGAGGTAGGGGTAGGGGGTGAGGGGGGAGAGAGAGAGAGAGAGAGATGGGGTGTTAGGGACAAAGGGATATAAAGGGGGTATAAGAGAGAGAAATGCGAGAAGGGAGACATAGGAGGTAGCATGGGGGGTTATGTAATGTCCCCATTTTGACCCCCTTTTTGCATTAAATCGTAAATGATGCAAATATTGTAATTTAATCATGGTGAGGAGCTCAAGGCCAAGGCCCCACCATTGATTTAGCGTTTTATGTATCGGCAATTAAAGAAATAGATGCCTATGGTTCATGTGCTAGATGGGCACAATGTAAATAAGACATCATGTAAATGCGAATTTTAATGAAAATACCCACAACTAGCTATGCAATGCAACAAAGAGATGGGGGCATGATTCTACAAGGAATAGGGAGAGAAATTATTCAAACCCTTGAGCCAATGGTGTTAATCCATGTGTCAATGAGAAAACCCATAAACCACCAACTATCCATTTTGGGTTATGGACCCAATCATTTAATTCTTCCAGAAATTGGTTGAGGCAGTTAATGCCTTGGGAATGAAGAGATATGGTAGCCAATTTCATACATGGGCAAGCCATCAACCTGGGAAATGGTATTTTGTCTCCTTGGGCAAGAAAACACCCACGAAATGGTGCCCAAAGCCATTATGAACATATAGTTTTTCCTCTCTCATGCAGTCAGAACTACGAGGTCTTTCCTCATCACGTTTTTACCAATTTTCTTGCATTTTTCCATGGCCGGGAGCTTGTTTTTGTGTTACACAGTGGCTGGGGAAGGAGGACCACGATTTGGGACTGTTATGGAGGTCGTTTTTGCCCCAGAATGTCTATGGACGTTTTTCTGAAAATGGATTTGGCTTCCCAGGGTTATTCCCCATTTTCCAGTTTCGTTTTTGGGTTTCCCACATTTTTCTGAAGCTAATGAAAACCCCATCTTTGGGCATCTCACTGTAAAAACGTTTCTTCATGCCCAACACTTATACTTTTGCTGTTATGTGCATCCCTGTTTTGGTTTGAATCTGTGAGCAAGATATTGGAGTGGTAGTGGAGAGAGAGGGCTTGATAAACCTAGTGGGGAGACAACCTCTTAAGAAGATCGAGAGGGCTTTGGCTACTCTTCTATGCACACCCTGAGAGCACTAGATGGAGAAGGTATGGCTTGAGGGACTGTACAACAGTGAAAAGAATACTTCCTTGTACTGGGTGTGTAGGTATTGTGGGTGCTAAGCTAGATAGATCTTGTAAGGTTACCCCTGGCTCTGTGCTTGAGCTCACTAGCTTAGCCACTCTTCCTTTCCATTTCCTAGCAGCCTGATAAACCCAATTGTAGATTGGCTTGGCTCATCTTGGTGTATGCTTAGCTATGTGTGAGTCTGTTGTTCCCTGGTTCCTTGTAGAGATCATGCCCACCTCGGGGGTGGCAGTTGTATCAAGAGGTTGATAAGCACAACTGGCCTATGGTTGGTTGGAACGTTGCAGTTGCATAGCCAGCTGCTTGGGACTACTTTGTTAAGATAAGTATTCTCCTGTGTTAACTTTGCAATTATTATTTGATGAATATCTTGAATGTATGATGGATGTGTTATTGATATTATTTTCGCTATGTTTTTCTTATAATCATACATTCCATATGTCTTTTATATTATGTGAATGCTTAGTTAAAAGTTTATGGGGCTAGATGCCCGGATTTAGTATCACGATCCTCTCCATCATGCTGGTATGATAGGAGGGAACATTACAGGTTAGATATTGGGTCTTTGTTCATTGATCTATACACAAATAAAGACCCGATATCTATCCATAAACTTCTTTTTATAACAAATAACTACATATCATCAAAATCATTACCTATATTGGGATCCTCTTTGTCAATAGAACCATGTGCCCCCCACCTCTAGGATCTACCCCTCACCTCTATTGAAAATATCAAATTTGATCCTCCAAGGACATTAATCCACACCCTACAATTTTGATGAAACCTCCTTATCCAAGCGTTAAAAAGGTAGAAAAGAATCCCTTGACTAATAAGTAATTTTGCTTGAGTGAAGGGTACATTTTTAATAAGGTCATGACAAAGGAGTTAGACAACCAACACCAACAACATCAAGGTACATAGAGGAGTTGATGCACTTGATTAAATGTCAATCCCATACCCTCATACATGATTGAATCCAATGGAAATGTTGCAATCTTGAAACCCAAAGACTGTTGTCTACTGAATTCTGAATTGGATCTAAAATTCTACATTTTGCATATGAAGTCGGATGAGGTTGGAGCCACTCTCAAACATCCTAAATCAATAATGGTAATATTAAAAATTTAAGTAAAATGATAGAAACACAAAAATAAGGAGAATGTCACTTTTACCTTAAGAATTTAACATTTCTATTTAATGTTACTGTTGATTATTGTGGTTTACCTTCATTTAGAAATTAAAATATAGGAGCAATAATGCATGCACATTTATTAATGCGTGCATGCTATTAACACATGCGCGTTAAAAGCATGAGTACATTATTAACATTCGTGTTGGCTTAAATACTGATCTAGAGGTTTCCAATGTAGACCCAAGTTCTTCGCGGTTTCAAGGAACCAACAAAACCCCCTCTCACTGGCCCTTTCGGAAACAGCCTGCGAACAGGCTGATGTCTCACCTGAGTTGTAGCTATGGGGGTGCTGTGGAATCAGGTTTCCACAGCCATGTGATGAGTTTCTCGGATAGAACTACTGCGCAGTGCACTGTGGGGCTCGCACTACAGACTGAAGACTGTGCAACGATAGACTGCGTCGCGGCCCTCGCTTTTACAAGCTAAGATGCTTGCGCAACCCGCGCCTCCAAGGACTACGCGGTTCAGACAAGATGCAAATAATGGGACATCGCAACTGGCTTATACGCTTCTTCTATGGACTTAATTGATATTGACGTCCTTACTTAGTGTTTGTCCATTCAGCTACTGCCTTAGACGATTAGTCTTATAACCAATGTAAACAGATGAAACACACACTACTGCGCATCCCCGGTGTTGTGTGTCAAAAGAGTTACACAACCCAAACTCTACATGCACATGTGATTATTCAACGAATTGATACTTTCACAGACTTTGAATACTGCTCATTCATCATTCATCCATACATGTAATACTTAACATATTACTCCTGCTACGAATATAAATAGCATATTAAATAAATAAATTGTTAATCGTTAAAGTAGTTATCTTCTAATGTGAAAGGACATAACCTTTCATTAGGAATGCTCAAGCCATATTAAAGGCGAGCTCTTGTAATACATTAATCATCCATTTATCATATATATTTTTATATTCAATTATGTGAAGTCGGATTCGCTTCAGAAAATGAATTCAATCAGAGGTTAGGAAATCAAGAGATAAAAAAGGAAATAAATAATTATGAAGCAGAAATAATACACTTGAAAAAGATCCTTAACGACAAGGATGAAGAACTGGCGCAGATACGAAAGAAATTAAAGAATCAAGAATCAGTGATCGACCAGTATCGGGAGAAGATAAAAGTTCTTCAGATACAAAATGACAATTCTTAAAAGACACACAAATCAGAGATTGCAAAGAATAATAAAGCATTATCCAACAATGCTGAAGAAATTTTCAGACTAAGAAATCATAACAAGACACTAGTCACAAAAATTAAGAAGTTGAAAAATAGTCGGAAGACAGAACAATCTACGGAAGACATTGAAGGAAAATTTTTAGACAAGTAGGAAGAAAATAGTTGCATCAAAAGTCATAATGAAGATCTTAAGGAACAACTTAAGAAGTCTGAAGATGACAAAAAATCGCAGGTCGAATTGATCAAGAAGTTTCAAAATGATAACAGGCAGTTAGGAAACAAGTTGGAAAAGATACAGAATGAAACCTTAAAACCTCAAGAGACGAAAATAAAACTTCCAGCTCAGATCAACACTCAAAAGATGACACTCGTAAAAGAAAATGACATTGTGAAAATTCCCTATCGACACCCCAACCATAAAAATCGATATTCTGAAAAGTGGGAACTGTCGAAAGACGATGGTACTAATGTGATCAGAGCTCTTAACGACAGATCAGTGGGGAATCTCAACAGTCAGTAGCAAATCAATTTGGGATGTATTGACCCATCCACATATCGGAAGGTATGCTCTACACTTAGCAGTTCGTATCGACATGTTTCGTCAGCCATGACATCGCAAAGAACAATGTGACAAAATTATAAGGCTTTGAGGACAAAGCCTTTCTAAGAGAGTGGCAATGCTACGAATATAAATAGCATATTAAATAAATAAATTGTTAATCGTTAAAGTAGTTATCTTTTAATGTGAAAGGACATAACCTTTCATTAGGAACGCTCAAGCCATATTAAAGGCGAGCTCTTGTAATACATTAATCATCCATTTATCAATCATTTTATCATATATATTTTTATATTCAATTATGTGAAGTCGGATTCGCTTCTCAATGGATACAACCGGATTCGGTTGCTGCAACTCCCATCTTTCCCGTTTAGCGAATACATATAAAAGTATTAACCTAACAACTGATAAATGAGAATTCAAGCATTCATAGTAAGAAAACAGACAATAGCACACATATAAACAATCACACTGCACAATATTTAACGTGGTTCAACCCCAGGATGGGAGCTACGTCCACAAGAACTGTTGTTGTATTAGTCTTTAGTAACGATACAACAGTTCTTGTCTGCGCACACAACTGCAAACTCTCTTTTCTCTCAATAGGCCTCTGCGCACGCAGCTTGCAGAGCCTTTACAAAATGTCTCTCAACAAATATCTATTCAATCAACAATGAGAACAATAATACATGAAGAGTAACCCTTTCCCATACAAAATATGCCTTATTTATAGACCATGCCCATAGGTCATGTCTTTACCATTCATAGGAAAAAACCCTAAGGTTCCAAAAGTGGCGCAGATGCCCGCTACCCTTCCTGTCGCCATCGACAGCTTGCTCCACTCGCTCTAGCCACCTTACTGGACCACTCGTGGCTCTAACGCCCTTTTGACAGCATTCATCAACAAAACGGTTACAACTGCATCGTGGCCTGTCACTTTCCACTCCTTTAGCCTGCCTGTCGCCATTGACTTAGTGGCTTAGCTTCTCAACTGCTTGCCGCCACTCTCTTAGACAGGTCACTTTCCGCTATCTTCAGCTCTATCCCTTACTCAAAATAGGTTGCTTCCTCATCCGACCTTTACTTATATTCTTTACCAAAATTAGCTGCTGCAATGTTACTACGCAACAACATATCTGTGCAAAACTTAAACATATACCCTGCGCTACGCGATCCACAAAATTGTACTTTCTGTGCACTCAGCCTAAACTGCGCAGTTCCAAAACTGCTCTTTATCCGAACTATACCCACTTGGGCCATGCCCAATAGGCACCTAACACTTACCTGTTGATCGTCCCCGCTCCACTTCCACTAGCTGATTTCTCCAGCATATCTTTGGTGCTTTTTAGCTTAGTGATGAAATTGATGAACGTGATGGCGATCTCATCAACTGTTTCCTTTGCCTTCATTTCAAAAGTCTTAATGGTTTCCAGATGTGCCTGTGAAACCTTCTCCTAGACTTGTTCTCTAAGTGTTCCCTCCACTGTTTGAAGTTCGATGAACTTCTCATCAAATTGCTGAACTAGGTTTAGACCTTCCTCTTCTATGCTCTCCAGCTGCGCAGAAGTGATAGCTTCCTTTTCCCTTAGTGCCTTGAGTTGTTTCTGGAGTTCCTCTACTTCGTTAAACTTAGGTAGCTTCTGCTGCACAGGAAGAGCTTTCATCTCTGTGGTTGCAGCATCGATCTCTTGTTGTGTCTGCTGCACTTCCTCTTTAATCTTCTGAAGTTCCGGGTCTTCATTCAATCCTATGACAATTGTGTTTACCTGTTCAAGTAAACCTTGGCATCTTGCTACTTTAGACTGGATGCTGCTCAAAGTGGTCTCCACTTCCTCATGTGTGGATGAGTGTTGATCTGATGCTGGAGTTGACTGCCTGGATTCCAGGTTTGCGATCTTTCCCATATAAGAAACTTCCATTTCCATCATTTCGGCCGTGAGGGACTCTACCTTGGCCCCAATCTTTCGTATGGTATCTTCAACATTTTCTTCCTCTGCGCATTCTTTAATTTTCATGCATACCGTTAAGATGGTCTCTTTCAGCTTATGGTCTCTTTCTCGAACTTTAGACAATTCTTGTTCCTTCTGCTCGGATTCTTGCTTGAGATCTTCGATATTTTCTTTCAGCTGGACACTCTGGTCATATGAAGCAATGCTTATTTCTTGTATTTCCTCCGCAATTTGTATATGCAACTCATTCAAGTCCTCCAGCTCTAATGAACCAATGTTGAGGTCAAAATGTGCCGAGTCTTTTGCTGCTTCGCACACCTTATCGTTTGGGAAGATAAAGTGTATCGGTTCTATATGCGCTACCCTAGGGTAGGGGCTTACTGTATGAGGTGGCCGCTTCTGCGCACTCGTTCCTCCTAACTTCCCTTCGGAATTTGATGACTGTTGGCCTAGGTTCATCTGCATGACCATGGCCTACACTATTTCCATTTTTGAATGAGGCGGAGTTGCATATGTTCTTGCTTAGCCTCTTTTTATACATGGGTTTCCTCCCATACCTCCTGGAATTTTGTGGTGATTGTCTCGCAATCGTCTGGATGCAACTACGAACCGAATTCAGGCCTTTCAACCTTCCTCTTCTTCCGTTGGCCTTTCTCCCAGGCAGGAGTTTCAGTCGCCTTTCTTTTGTCTCCTACCTGGTCTTCTAACTTTTCCTCCACAATAGGTGTAGGTTTGATTTCTTCCTTGTCTTGAATTTGTCCTTCCTCCTTGTCATCATCTTCTTCATTTGTGTCATCCTCTTTGCTTTTGGGCTTGTCTTCATCTTTCTGCTACTCATAGTCGGATTCAATGTCGATTGGCTGCTCTTTTTTTCAATCTTCTCCCATCTCTCCATCATTTGTTCGATTTTCTCAGCATCTAGCTGATAGAATCCGGGATACCATAGCTCTGTATCCGGGTCTGCCAGGGGATGAATGTATGATCTGTGCCTTTTGGACAAGAATCTCATTATCCCTCTATATGTATCTGTGAGTGATTGCAAGATGCGTGGTGTCCACCCAATCGCATCACATATCTGCACATAGTAAGTATAGAATAGTTCGTTGCTTGTGCGCTGGCTTGAGGGTTTTGAGCTAGCCCATAAGTTGGTGTAGCGTGCTCCACTGCATTGCCCCTCGAGAACTGGAATACCCTGATTACTAGTGGGCTCTTTCCAGCTGACGAGAGAAATCATTACTAGTAACCAACTAAAATGGAACAGGGATCCATTGTCCTAAGCCTCTTTAACATCTGCCAAAAACTCATTGAGCAGTTACTGCGCCTAGTTGTAGGAATTGCTCTTTAAGATTTTATCTGCGAGCCGGACTGTTGCAACCGAAACTTCTGGTGGTTTGCATTTGCACAGCACCTTCCCTACAAGAAGTTGAACTATGAACTTAGTGGCTTCATCACTGATCTCACTGGTAGGGAAACCACGTTTTCCCCTGACTATCTTGAATTCTTCGGCTATTTTAGCAGCAAGATCTTTTCTTGCGCCTTCCCTACCATCATTGTTGACGGGTTGTCACCTCTCTTGTTTAGCAGAGTGAGCTGGTGTATGAGATCGATATTAATATCAATGCGGCTGTCCAGCCATAGGTAACCGTCATGTACACAAGACAATAGAACACGCACTATCGCCGCGAGCTCTGGACTCCTATCAAAATGCGGGATGCGCAACAGGTGCAACAACTTGGATGGCTCTATTGCTCTTAGCCAATCCTGAACATATAGACATTCAGTTTTGGCCTGCGCATCAAGCTTCCGATGCATGTATCAGTTAGGTTGGAACTGAGGAAACTTTTTCGGCTTCAACTGTGCTCCCTCTAGAAATTCGTGGTCTTCAAATTTGCAATCCCTTACTCTTCCCAGAAGGTCCTCTACAATTTTGACATGTTTAGACATGGGCGGGATTGGAATTTTGTAAATGACATTCTTCTGTAACTGGACAGGTGGTGCATCATCTTTCCGAGGTGGAATGTAGTCGTGTGCTAGGCGGATGGGTTTCTCCACGAATGTAACTGGTTTTTGTAGCTTAACCGACTTCGGCCCTCCCTGGTCTGTGGCTGGATTTTTCCCCTTTTCTACAGCCTGTCTTGCATAATTTCGAGATGAAGCTCCTGGATCGCCTACCGGTTTCGTAGCTGGCACCGTCATTACTCCCTGAAAACTTGACTGGATGAATATTTTCAACACTTCGTCACTAGTAAGTGGTTCGGACATGTACCTATAACTTTCTTGGCTCTCTGGTTATGGAAGCTCTACAATCGCACACAGACGAAAAAAAGCTCCTGGTAAAACTTATAAGTGGTTGTCCAAGGGCTATTTATAGATCCTGCTAGTCTTGAACGTGGCGAACAACCATTAATGAAGTGGTTAATGGTTCGTACTTTAGCCATATCTTCTATGAGATCCTGGTCACTTCGACCAATCATTGTCCCTGGACCAATGATTTTTTCTTAATTGCAAAAAGGTGGCGGCATGGCCAAGCTCTCAATTTAGTTAAGTTAGCGTTCAATTTCTAGCTTGTCAGTTGGATCTTGGCTAGATTACGGTCACTTCTTGCTTTATTATGCCTAAAATTGTCATATCCATTGTTTAATGCTTAACCTTATCGGTGCCGTCATAATGGGTAACGACCCACTAACCGACCGACAACTGTCCGGTTAACGTTTTCTGTTATGATGTGTTGGTGGTTTTGATGTACACGTGTGCCTCTTTACTTTCAACTGCGCGGCTGTGGCTCCACGTATACCTCATGCCGCACCTCTCGGTCTTCGCAGTTGGTCCGTTTACTTGATCAACGCAGTTACATTGTGTTGTTTGTCTCCCCCCCCTTTTTTTTTCTCTCCACGCAGCTTCACTTCTACTACGTGGTGCATCTCTTTTGCGAAGTTGCGTGTACAGACTCTTGTGAGATTTTCAATTACTAGGAACTAGATTCATAAGACAATTTCACCATGGAATATTTTAGACAATGAGAGAAGAAGAATAGAGAGAATAAATTATGGAAAACACTATGTATCTTATTTATTGATATGATAAAAATGTATAATACATCCTCCATGGAGAAAATCGAATTGCTTTGAAGCAATATGGAAAGAGCAAAAAGAAAGGCTTAGAAAAGATAAAAAACCCCCTAGGTGGCCAAAGCAGTTTCCAAAACTGTGCTAGAGGCTCACGAATTTGGAAAGTATGGTATGGCAGCTCATGAGTGAGGTAAAGGGAATGTAATGATGGCTTTAGAAGGTTAGATATGATGTGGAGGTCGAATTGGTCAAGTGGCAAAAGATTCCAAGTAAACTAGCTTTATTTTTTCCACTTAAAAGCAGAAAAAATGGGACAAAGCTAACTAAAACTGGATAGTGTCTTTCTAATTTAGGAATGGAATAAAATCAGACAGAATCCAAGGAAATCTTATTCAGAATCTATCCAAATTCATTTTTTTGAATGAGGATAGCATGTGGTCCACTAAAAGACAAAACTGGCCTATTCTACCTAGTCAAAACTCAGGAAATTAATCATAAATGATTAATTAATTTTATCCTAAGTCTAGAATGACATTTAAATGTTCCAACAACTCCTTCCTGCTTCCAGTGTCCAATTTCATCTATACTTGACACTTAGAAGTTTTCCTTTGTTGTGATCATTAAGAGTTTTGCGAAGCAGGACTATCTCGATAGGGTTTTAGTCTGCTTCCATTAGCTAGGCCTAGCAAGTTATCTCCTGCTAACGTGGCTAACTTAACTGCGCCACCATTCGCAACATGTACAATAGTATATGGGCCAAGCCAATGCATCTTAAAATTTCCAGGAAACTTCATGAACTTGCTGTCATACAGGAGGACTAGATCACCTACCTGAAAGGTCTTGTTTTTTATATGGCGATCATGCCATGCTTTTTCTCTTTCTTTCTACACTTGTTGGTGAAAGCCTGCAATGAAGCGATCCTCCTCTAGACCAACCAAGTGTAAAAGCCTTTCTTCCAGTGTGTTTCACTCTACCATGCCTGTGAATGCAGCTATTCTCAAGCTGGGAACAATGTACTCCATTGGAATTATTGCTTCTTTCCCATAGGCCAACCTAAAAGGTGTATGACCAGTCAACTTTCTACAAGTAGTTCTATATTTCCATAAAACGGATGGAATGCACAGGTCCCAGTCATCCCTATTCACATTGCATACCTTAGTCAACACATTCTCCAGTACTTTATTGAATGCTTCAACAGTTCCATTCGCTTGCAGATGATATGGCGTACTTCGCTGATGATGAATGCAGAACTCTTTTGTCAATGCCTCTATAGTTATGTTCAGGAAATGAGTGCCTTGATCACTCATCAAAATCTTCGGGCATCCGAAACTTTAAGGATGTCTTCAAATATGAACTGCGCAGTAGTACCTGCGCTACAGTCCTTCATTGGCTTCGCTTTTGCCCATTTGGTGAGGTAGTTAGTTGCAGTAATAATATACCTCGCACTAGTTCTTTTCCCCGGTGGGTTTATAGGTCCCACAAAATCAATTGCCCATTTCTCAAATGCCTGTAATATCAACTATGGATTCAATGGCATTTCGTCTCTTCATGATGGCCTTCCTGTCCTCTGACAGACATCGCAGCTCTGGAAATGCTCCTTTGCATCTTTGTGAATCGTAGGCCACCATAGTCCTGCCCGCAATATCTTCTGTGCAGTGGCTATTCCTGCATAGTGATCTTCTGCTACCCCTGAATGTGCATCTGCCTATATGAATGGCTTCTCGTTCTCTAACACACACCTGCGCAGTACTTCATCCAGCCCTAATTTGTATAACTGTCCAGCAATTATGCTGAAGTATGTTGCTCTTACAACTAGTTGTTTCTTTTGTTACGTAGTGAACTCTATAGGTGCCAACCCAGTGGTCAAGAAGTCTATGGTGTTTTTATAATATTCATCGGCTATCTGGATGGAAAACAACTGTGCATCAAGCAGATTGTCTTCAAGGTTTGTAGGTTCTTCTCCTGAATCAATCCTTGACATATGATCAAGTCCTAAGTTCAATCTGCACAGCTTAACCACTATTTCAAAGTTATACTCCTGGAAGAGTAACAACCATCTGCAGATTTTCCCCCCTAACAATGGCTTATTGACCAGGTATTTCAAAGCAGAATGGTCAGTGAACATAGAGAAGTGCGCACCAGGCAAATAGTTCCTGAACTTTTGCAGTGCATGGACCATAGCTAGGCCTTCTCTCTCAGTATTGGTATAATTCTTCTTTGCAGACGAGAGCTTCCTGCTCGAAAATGTGATGGGATGGTCAATACCTTCCTCTCCTGGTTGTGCTAAGACAACTCCCAATGCTATACATGAGGCATCGACATGGACAAGAAACGGCTTATCCCAGCCTGAAAAAACTAGGATCGGTGCAGTTACCATTTTCTCTTTTAAGGTGTCAAAGCCTTGTTCACACTCTGCATTCTAGATGAACGATGCATCTTTCTTCAACATCTTCTCCATTGCTGCGGTTATCTACGCATAACCCATTATAAATTTCCTATAGTAACCGGTATGCCCCAAAGTAATGCGCAACTGCTTGATTGAATTTGGTGTTGGCAAGTTACAATAATTGCGATCTTCACAGGATCAACCATCAAGCCCTGCTTGCACACAATGTGTCCCAACAAAATTCCATAGGGTACACAAAAGATACACTTCTTCGGGTTTAATGACATTTGATCCTGTTGGCACTTTTCTAGCATCAATCTGAGATTTGCGCAATGGTCCTTCAGCAACCCAAATACTGTCTAATCATCAAAATAAGCTTCTAAGAACTTATGCATGAAATCCTTAAATGATGTGACCACAACTCTGGAAAAGATGGCAGGCGTGTTTTTTAGGCCAAATAGCATCACTGTGTATTGGAACGACCCCCATTCGGTGGCAAAAGTGGTCTTATGTCTATTCGCGGGATCATTTCTTATCTGATGATATCCAGAGAATCCATTAGTAAAAGAATCTCCCTCATTTCCTCCAACGTTATCAAGTAACTCATTAGTGAAAGGAGTAGGAAATGGGTCATGCATCGAAGCATCGTTCAGTTTTCTGAGGTCCACACAAATCCTGATTTCTCCTTTTTCCCTTTTATCTTGGACAACCATAGGGCTTATCCACTCATACTCCTCGACTGGCTCGATGATCCCTGCGTCGAGCATTTTATCAAGTTGTAACCTGACTCGTTCTTGGTATCACGGATTCATCCTATAGGGCCTTTGCTTAACATGCTTTGCACCTGGCTTAAGAGGTATCTTCATAACCCCTAAATCTCCCAAAATGCCCTTCATCTCTGTAAACTTTGTTGGGAATAAATCCTGATACTCATGTAACAGGTCTGTGATCTTTGCGACAGTCTGATTGTCCCAATAGTCTCCAACACTTGCAAACTTTGGCTCTTCGCTAGTGCCAATGTTTACTTTCCATGTTTTCATAGGTCCACTCATGTCTAGAATTTCTAGCAGAGGTCCCTCTACGTCGCGCGCTCCTTCTGACTCATGAATGTTTATGTTGCACAGGTCCTCCTCATCACTTCCTTCTTTATCTTGAACCTCTTTAGCTAGGTTATAACATTCCATGGCATGTTCTACCTGTTCCTTCGATTTTGACTGTAGGCTTGAAGGTACACTGTCAGCTCCAAAGAATTCCTCTACTGTCATGTTTCTATGTGGACATTTTGGTCTGAATATTATTTCCTTAATAATCTACAGTGGATCATTTATGGTAGGACTCTCATCTTCAAAACTAAAGCTCTTCTGGAAGTTCGCAGTCAGGGTAGGCCAATATGTAGTTTCCCTACACAACTCCATATATAGATACCATTTCTTTGGAATCTCTTCCTCCAATGTGTGCACAAATAGATGCACCCATTTTGTTTGTGGTCTCTCCTCCCATGCTTGTGAACAAACCTCAATATGCTGCCTTGGATCTGTCTGTCCATTGTATTTCTCAAAGGGTAGTGTAGCTTTGTCAGCGAACCTGATCCGCATCTTGATTCTGCACTAATCCCATGTGGTCAATGTAGGCTTATGCGCAACCCACCATCTGGCAGGTGTCTGGCGCAGTGCCATATCTAGTGCTGGTAAGCGATGTTCATCTGCAATTACTACAGTATATTCTTTGATAAAGGAATAAACAATAGATAAATCATCATAGGTGGGAATTGGGCTTACCTCCTTTCCAATCTAGTGCAGTGACTTTGTGACCTGCGCACATCTCCTTGTAGATACTTAGTGCATACGACTTTGCCAGTTCTCCAATCCTGCATCAGAGTCTGAGATGCAAGAGTTGTCGCATCTCCAGTTGAGTGTTCCATCCGCAGTAGGATTAATATAGTCTTCTTGGTTCGTAGTCATCTTGTACATGCGGTCCAAATTTTGAGCTCTATATTCCTCTTGAATTGGATCGCTGTATCTGTCTCCATATGAAGGGTCCAATGGTGTGATGAACCTGAGATGCTTTCCTTCGAAGATCATCTTTTTTGTCTTCAAATTTATGATAGCAAGGTTATCCATAGCCCAGTCTATCCCCAATAGCGCAGGATAAGGCTAACTATCATACAAACTCTCAATAACCTCGAAATCTGCGTGACTTTGCACTCCATCGATATCAACAATAACATTGGCTAGCCTTCCAAAAGGTATGACTTTCTCCTGATTGGCCATTCTCAACTGGATAGGTGACCATAACAGCTTTGGTCTCCACATCTGCTACCATGTCTGTTTATTTAAGACATTTACTTCTGATCCCAGATCAAGGATGATCTCATCCATTTCATAGTCTCCTATCTGTGCACTAAGTCTCATTTCTCTGCCCGAGCTTTTGTGTTTCTTGATTTGGTGAATTGTGCTATCGGTAGTTTCTGTCTTGCTCTGTGGTTCATATTGATTTAACAGTTTTTTCAATTCCGCTAGGTGGTGACGAGCTGTGCTTGTTTAACAGCATCATCCTGTACTTGTTTAACACTCCATATGGCTTCACATAGAAACCAATGCTGATCAGGGTCTTCTAGACCCATTCCTTTGAATATCGGCAGCTTAATATCCTCAGTCATATTTCTTCTAGGTGGTGCAGGGTTCTTCATGGAAAAAATAAACGGAGTATTGTATTGAATGTTCTCAGTGCTCAGGATATTTAGAACCGGTTGACTTTGTGCAATGAGAGGTGCGGTGTTTGCAACCGGTGGATTCTGTGGAGTAATAGGATGATAGGTGGAAGATAGAGGTGCAGTTTGGCTATCAGGTTCATCTTTTGAATCAATGTCTATGCGGAGTCCACTAGAATTCTTATTAGGTGTATACTTATATCTTTTCCCACTTCTCAAATTATGTGTCTCTTCGTCGGACTCACTAAAAATGCTATTGACCATTACAGATTCCCAAAATTTCACTGCATTCTAAAAACGCCTTTCTCGACTAAAAGCATTTTAATGTATAAACTGAGGTTGTTCAAGTACTTACCTCTGAATCCCTTGAAAAAATCTCTTTTGGCTACGCTGTAGGACTTTAGCATGTCTACAACGAACTGTGTCACAAAGCTCTGTAGTGTACTGTCAACCCAGAAGTCGACTACTCGCATGAATGGACTATCTACTGCTTTGAGCCTTTCAATAAGCTCTGGTGTCCACTTGATCGGTACGTCTTGTGGTGTACAGTTTCTTTGCTCTGTGAGCCTTGACAACCACTCGTGTAGCTCGTTCCCAAAAAACGCCCAGAAAACTTCATGAACGTCTTTCCACAGGTATTTGTTCAACCACTGGATGTTAGGGAGATGCGGGTGTCTATTCTCCTTTCTTGCGAAGTCTCTCTCTATCTTGTCACACCAAGCCCAGATTTCTTTCTTGTCTGGATGCCAAAAGTCAGTACCCAACAAAGCTTCTTCTTCGTCACACATCATGGATTATTAGCGCAGTAATGGAACCGTTTGTTGGCTTAAATACTGATCTAGAGGTTTCCAATGTAGACCCAAGTTCTTTGCGGTTTCAAGGAACCAACAAAACCCCTTCTCACCAGCCCTTTCGGCAACAACCTGCGAATAGGATGAGGTCTCACCCGAGGTGTAGCTATGGGGGTGCTATGGAATCAGGTTTCCAAAGCAATGTGATGATTTGTTCGGACAGAACTACTGCGCAGTGCGCTGTGGGGATCGCACTGTAGACTGAAGACTGCGCGATGATAGACTGTTTCGCGACCCTCTCTTTTACAAGCTAAGATGCTTGCGCAACCCGTGCCTCCAAGGACTGCGCGGTTCGTACAAGATGCAAATAATGGGACAGTGCAACTGACTTATACGCTTCCTCTGTGGACTTAACTGATATTGACGGCCTCACTTAGTTTTTGTCCATTCAACTACTGCCTTAGACGATTAGTCTTATAACCAATGTAAATAGATGAAACACACACTACTGCGCACCCCCAGTGTTGTGCGTCAAAAGAGTTACACAACCCGAACTCTACATGCACATGTGATTATTCAACGAACTGATACTTTCACAGACTTAGAATACTGCGCATTCATCATTCATCCATACATGTAATACTTAACATATTAGTCCTATCTTTCCCCTTTTGCGAATACATATAAAAGTATTAACATAACAACTGATAAATGAGAATTCAAGCATTCATAGTAAGCAAACATACAATAAGCACACATATAAACAATTACACTGCACGATATTTAACGTGGTTCACCCCCAGGATGGGACTACGTCCATAAGAATTGTTGTTGTATTAGTATTTGGGAAGGGCACAACAGTTCTTGTCTGCACACACAGCTGCAGACTCTCTTCTCTCTCAATAGGCCTCTGCGCATGCAGCTTGCAGAGCCTCTACAAAATGTCTCTCAACAGAGATCTATTCAATCAATAATGAGAACAATAATACATGAAGAGTAACCTTTCCCATACAAAATATGCCTTATTTATATACCATGCCCGTAGGTCATGTCTTTACAATTCATAGGAAAAAACCCTAAGGTTCCAAAACTTGCACGGATGCCCGCCACCCTGCCTATCATCGTCGACAGCTTGCTCCACTCGCTTTGGCCACCTTACTGGACCACTTGTGGCTTTAACGCCCTTCTGACAGCCGCAGTCATCAACAAAATGATTACAACTGCATCGTGGCCTATCACTTTCCACTCCTTTAGCCTGCCTGTCACCGTTGACTTAGTGGCCTAGCTTCTCAATTGCTTGCCACCACTCTCTTAGATAGGTCACTTTTCACTATCTTCCCCTCTGTCCTTTACTCAAAATAGGTCGCTTCCTCATCCTACCTTTACTTATATTCTTTACCAAAATTAGCTGCTGCAATGTTACTGCGCAACAACATATCTACGCAAAACTTAAACATATACCTTGCGCTGTGCGATCCACAAAATTGTACTTTTTGCGCACTCAGCTTGAACTGCGCAATTCCAAAACTGCTCTTTATCCGAACTATACCCACTTGGGCCATTCCCAACAATGCTCACGCTAATAACACGCGTGCGTTATTAACGCGTACATGCTCCTGAATTTTATTTTATTTTTGGCGCATTTTCCTTTTCCACCTTTGTGGTGGATGAGTTGGAAGGTTTGGTTCTAGGTTCGGATTTCCAAATCTTATGGATCATATTGCATTATAGAAAAACACATCAGGTTTTGTAACTTCATGTTTTTCGACCTTGATTTTGTATATGCTCCACTTTTGCATTGCTAATGAAGTTGCAGACACTTATAGAACTCCGTGTGCATATTCCATTGTTTTTGAATAAATATGCTATTGTTTTCTATTTTTTATTCATTTTTATTTGCACTCATGTCAGATTTATATAAAAGACAAGTCATGTATTTTGGCTAAAACTTTTGACTTGCTCACCTATTTTGGAAACATAAAAGAACCCATACAAGTATACAGGAAGAGCTACACATGAAAAAAAAAGTTGATTGATTATGTTAACACCATGATACCAGGGCCTACTGCTCGACCTTGTCATTTCAGGGCTTCGCTGAATTTCTTAATTTAAAAAAAATATAAAATTAACTTTGAAAATTTTGGAAAAATAACGCTACACAAGAGCTGCCTATTATCTACAACTCTACATAATTTTTTTTCACAAAAAATTGACAATTTATATACCAAACCTAGGGCCTAATGTAAACATATACATTATGTTTTAGAGAAAAATAATATACCAATCTTATAAGAACACCATTTTTTAAGAGTTATACCTATTTTCCATAAATAAAAGTTATATATTCCAGAAGGTAATCCGACTGTCTACGTTTCATCTTGTAATACCATAATCTAAAAATCTATGTAGGTACCTCTAATAATTCATTTTAATGATCGTATATTTTTTTTCCAGAATTCCATTACAACTAACATGTCCTAAGTAGGTATTATTACCTTGCACCAGCCTTATACCAAGTAAATATGAATACAAATTCTATTCCTATGTGGGATGGGGTTTCTTTTTCTTATTAAACTTGCCCTTCCTCTTTTTCTTGATGTTAATTTTTGAACTACTATGTTCTTAATGTTTTGAGGAAGATTTATTTGTAATTTTTAATAAAGTGGCTATATTCATATCACTTATTTTGTAAGGATAAGGTCATATTTTCCTTTAACCAAAAGAAGAAGTCATAACAATTCTTTTTTAATTTTATTCTTATATTTACGATTTTTTTAAATTAATAAATAAAATCTCTACTTCTTCTTCTTCCTTGGTTTCATATGATTTTTTTTCTTAGCAAATAGGCTTTGTATATGTCAATTTGTTTCAAAATTGAAAATAAATAAATTTATGCTTCAATTCTAACCATTTCCTTTTGGTGTGATTTGATAAGATAAATAAGATTTAAATTTTCAACTCTAACCATTTCCTTTATTGTGATTTCATAAGATCTAGTTCTAGCTGTGATTAAATTCAGGTAATATAATTTTTCATTTCTAATTTTTTGTTAATAAAAGTGAGGGTAATGGTGATGGTGTATTTTTTCCTAGGAAAGGCTTAAATACTAATTTCACCATATTTAAATCATTTTTTTAATGTTTAATCTTTTCATTTTCCATAATAGTTTTATGGTAGTTAAATTTTTATGTGTTTTTTTTTAGTTTCATTATTCTTTTCTCATGCATGGGTGTGTGGACCATGACTTACCCCAGCATTCGAAGTTTACCATATATTTCTCATGCATGGGTATGTGATCCGGATCTTGGGGGATGAGACCCGGAAGGCTTGAATACCGAGAGAGGAGGAGATTAAGCATGCAAATCTGTTATAAAATTCACATGAAAACCCTAATATTGCATAAGAATAAGCATGAACAAAAACATATGAAGTCAATGGGAGGTGAGGCTCAAAGAGGAGCCCCACCTCTGAAACTAATTACCAATAAGTCACACAATTCTAATTAATCTCACAATGAACAATAGAAAATAGGAGAGAAACCAAATGAGTAACTTGTTATTATGAGAAGGCTTGCTAGGCCTTTATATAACATTATTACAATGTGTCTTGAGACCATACCATGGGCCAAAACTATGTGCTACCAAATACCATGGATGAGAGAGGGTGGCCTCTGAATTTAATACTTTTATGGCTTATACATCCGAATTTAGACCATATGCCCCCTAAAATTCGGATCATTCCTCCCCCCTTAGAAAATGATGGTCCCCATCATTTCATGCTAAAAAGAGACCCATGATTACAATGTGCTAGTTACCAATGAAGAGAAGGGTTTTGTGTAGTTGACCCATAACCGTGGGTTTTACGAGGTTGACCCATAACCGTGGGTTTTTCAAAGGTGACCCATAACCATGATGGCAATGACAAGTTTGATTCCAATGAAGAGAAGAGTTTTGTGTGGTTGACTCAAAACCATGGGTTTTGTATGGTTGACCCATAACCGTGGGTTTTATGTGGTTGACCCATAACCATGGTGGCCATGACAAGCTTGTTTCCACTGAAGAGAAGGGTTTTGTGTGGTTAACCCATAACTGTGGGTTTTGTGTGGTTGACCCACAACCATGATTACAATACATAACGATGGGTTTTGTGTGGTTGACCCATAACCATAGGTTTTGTGTGGTTAACCCATAACCATGGGTTTTGTGTGGTTGACCCATAACCGTGATTACATTAAGATTTTTAAAAAATAAAAAATTCATGATTATTGGTGCAGTTGATGTCTTGCTGCAAATCCATTCATAGCTTCTAGCGCATGTACTGAAATTGAATTCCATTGAATACCCATTTGAGATCTCGAAGAGACCTTTCCATCCATATAACATACTTGCTCTGGGATGGCCCCGAGATTGAGAAAATGTTTGTTGAAGTTTAAGAGATGCGCGGACACTATTTTGCAGACATACGTTGCTTCAGTCGATGATATCTCTCAAACCAAAAAGCCAAATGGAAAACCACGAAATACCCATTTTAGCTGACAGAAAGAGATTTCCAATGAGCTATGGTAGAGCCTCAAATATATTTTGTGGAGTCTGTAGCACTTGTTTAAAGTTATTGTACGTCCGGCCGCATTGTGTACAAATATGTACTACTTCAAACAAACATATCTCACAAACCGGAAAACAAAATGAAATTCCGTGAAATACCCATTTTAGATGACGGAAAGAGATTTCCAATGATCTATGGAAGAGCCTTTGAGACATTCTTTGGAGTCTGTAGCACTTGTTTAAAGTTGTTTTACGTCCGGCCGCATTATACACAAACACGTGCTACTTCAAACAAGCATATCTCACAAACTGGGAAACGAAAGGAAATTCCGTGAAATACCCATTTGAGCTGACGAAAATACCTTTCTAATGAGCTATGGTAGAGCCTCTAAAACATTCTGTGAATCCCATGGCACCTATTCAAAGTTTGCTGAATGTGAGAGTGTTGAGTATAGAGATGCCAAGGGTTTGTAGAAAAACATGGATTGTTGTAGAGGTTGTGGAACCTCCGTTGAACCTGCATAATGCTTCAAAATCTTGTCCCGATGGAGAGCGTACCCGCTCTGATACCACCGATCCAGATCTCGGGGGCTGAGACCCGGAAGGCTTGAATACCGAGAGAGGAGGAGATTAAGCATGCAAATTTGTCATAAAATTCACATGAAAATCCTAATATTGCATAAGAATAAGCATGAATAAAAACATATGAATTCAATGGGAGGTGAGGCTCAAAGAGGAGCCCCACCTCTGAAACTAATTACCAATAAGTCACTCAATTCTAATTAATCTCACAATGAACAATAGAAAATAGGAGAGAAACCAAATGAGTAACTTGTTATTATGAGAAGGCTTGCTAGGCCTTTATATAGCATTATTACAATGTGTCTTGAGACCATACCATGGGCCAAAACTATGTGCTACCAAATACCATGGATGAGAGAGGGTGGCCTCTGAATTTAATACTTTTATGGCTTATACATCCGAATTTAGACCATATGCCCCCTAAAATTCGGATCAGTATGTGGACCATGACTTACCCCAACATTCAAAGTTCACCATATCTAAATTATCTACATTTGTATGTTGGATCACATCAAAGGAGATTCACAGGGATAGCAATATGAGGGGTCTACGATAGAGGGGTACATCGTATATTAGTCATTCTATTATGTCAGTGAATACATCAAGAAAATCAATGACAAATGGGATGGGGGCAAAAAGGAAGGGGAGATACTCAAAACGGAAAACGAACCATGATAAAGAGTAAATCACTTATTTTTTGTCAATTTTATATAGAAAATCAATTTACACAAAATTTGATTATATATATGTGATCTCATTCTATCCTTTTTGTTTTCATGAATACATCATCGAATTCATAAATTCATGCCATCAATAAGTTCATTCTTTACAATGTGGAGGAAACATAACCATGGGTCACATTGTATGAAAAGAAGAGAAGGAAATGGGAGAGTGACATGAAATAATTCAATATTTTGAACTATAGAAGCATGACTTATCCTGATTATTTTAAATAAATATGCTAATGATTTGTCCCAATAGTTGGGTGGATAACCATATCAAAGAGAAATATGGTACATATGATTGTTACTTGTATGGTGAAGAGGATACACTAAACATAGGGATCGAGTGAAACAACTCTGTAATAATCTATCTGTGTACATTTTTAACTTTATATACAAATTTAAATTATAGCATTTATATTTTTTATTAATGCTTGAGTTATTAGACATATGAAATCATCATTTGTTCACATTTTTATAGTTGCATTTGTTCCCATCTATGTGGGAATATGAACATGATCTCTTCATTGAGGATGCTGATGATGTACATTTCACACTCGACTATGGAGTGGCAGTCAAGTTCAGCCAATCTAGTCATGCTAGCTACTATGATTGAAACATGATAGAGGGGAATTTGTTGGAAAGATAAAATAGATCACGCAAGTTGATTTCTCATCTTTCCAATGTGCTATTTTATGTGCAATTGGTGGGATACCTTTGACCAAAGTAATGCAAACAAAGATCACATTAGTGGGTTAATATGTATGATATCTAGAATGATGTGGATGAAGCTAAGGAGCCTTATGTTTTCCCAAAACACCACAACTAAGTGTTTTTTACCCAGATATATTGGATAGGGATTGGTGGTTCGTACTAAGACACAACCCTTAAAACATCCTTTTGTAAACAACACCATTTTTTTAACAGATTCATATATCATTGTATTAATAAAAAAAAGGGGGGGAAGTGTTGTGGCCTGACTGTCCAACCTTCTTACGCAAGTTTACAAATAGTATATAAGCAAATCCAATTCTATAGTAGTAAAGTTCTCTTTCCTATCATTGTACTTTCGATCTACTTCTTCTTTATGCTTTTCCTATAATTGTCAATTACAAGGCTTATATTCAATTTCAAAAACTTCCCTAAGATCCATATGGTTCTATAAAGCATATAAAAAGAGAGATTTATTCTTTGCTTTTCTTTGCGTGAACATTTTCGTAATCTTCTTTTGAGACTATTTATGCTTATTTGAATAGGAAACAAAATGTAAAACTAGAAATTGAGACAAAATGGTGACCTTGCTTTTCACAGTGCTTCCTTGTGTCTAGGTTTCCTTCTTTGATTTGTTGTAGTTTCCCAAGTCCTCTCTACTAACCTTTCGTTCATCCTTTCTGTTGAAGAGATATTTTCTTTCATTAATCCAAATGTCGAGCTCATAATTCTAATACCTAGGGGAAGCAACTATATTGTTCACCGATGGGGAAGTGGTGAGATCCAGGGTAACAAAATAATCATGGAGATAAAAAATAGGGGACAAGGATTGAGGGCTAGTGTCTAAGAGATAAAAGAGGTTCGAGCTAGATAGATATAATCCCAAAGGATGAATTAATGACATTGTTTCGCAACTGAGCTCATCAAGCCATTTATCAGAATAGTCACAAAAGCTAGGAGTGAAACAATGCGTCGAGGCCCAAGGTGGGACATGCAATCTATTATTTTTTGAGTTGAAATACCTTTGATTGTCTTGCCTAAAGGCATGCCTGATGAGACATATGAAATATCACCAAATGTTATTAAAGGAGGAATTGTAAGGGGAATTCAAACCTACGTCCATAAAGTGAAATTTGTTGACACAATTAGGGAGTTGGATGCAAAAGCTCAGAGAAATCGTCCTCCTAAGAAGCAGAGCGGACGAAACAAAAATCGGGTAAATCAAAATAATACCAATGCTCAAATATTCCATGGACATAACCATTTCAAGGGATGGATGCACAATGATACCACATTCAATGACAAATATGGGATGTACATGATTATTATGGCAACAGAGTCTAATTAAGTTGAAGTGATGGTTGTTGTAAGGATACTGGAACACATGGGAGGCATGCTTCCCTTGATTCTAGATGAGTGGTCACATGATCTCATGGCTAATAATGGTATAAAACTTAGGGTATGGGGTTAGTGGCTATGAGCCCATCATTTTTTGCCAATTGACATTTAATCAAGTTACATCAATGATTTGCTTGATGGTCAGCTATAGAATTGAGTTCTTTGAGAACATGGAAACTTTGTATCTAATGGAAGGACTAAGACATGATTTGGATTCATCTCATATCTATTTTGAGTTAAGGTTTGCTAGGGAAATGACCTTCTCAGACATATTTGATGATGATTAAGGAGTCACTAAGGATCAATAGGGAGTTTATTTCTTTATCTTTTTCTAGGTGTAACCCTTTCTAGAGTGAAAGTAACTCATCTTGGTTGCTTGTGGCCACACCAATACATTAAGCGCAAGAAAATACTTTGTTTCCTTTAGGGTCATAGAGAATCCCCCCGGACCTACCACCCCTGGATCGTGTTTTGAGGCACCGTTGAAGAAAAGGGGAACTTGATTTCTTTTTTCCTTCCAAGATGCCATATCATCTTTAGGTAATCTGAGCTTCCATTCTAGTTCATTGGAATGCCTGTAAATATGTTTATAAATTGGGGCAAGAGATAGGGAGAAAATATCATCAATCCATTCCTTCTATTCCGGTTCTAATTTGGTTAAATATTGGTCACACAATGCTTTAGCAATAACAATGTTAGATAACATTCCCCGAGAAGCAACTGTTCTAGGAGTAATTTCCTTGTCTTCAAATATACCTTTGTTATGGGCAAGCCACATTTTATAGGATGTATAATATGGGATGTCCTTTCAAATTATTTTTAATGGGGGTTTGTTATGAAGGGATTTGAGATATGATGTGTGCCATGTTAGGAACATCCCTTGTCGACTTTTTGGGATCTTAGGCTGGATTCTCAAATCAACAACCATGTAACTCCAATTTGAGGAGGTGAAGCTACACTCCATGAAGAGGTGAGTTGAGGTTTCTCAGTTGTTAGAAGTCTTTTCGAGGTTCTTAGTTGTTAGCGAAGTATTTTATGTGCTGCCAACCAACTAAAGAATTTGATTTTGGGGATTGCCTCACTTCTTTTGATTTATTTCCAAATAGAATCTTTCTGGAGAGGTATTTTGTTTTCCAATTGCATTTTATATCCAACCTTGACAGTGTAATTTGTACAACCTATACCCCTTCCTCAAGTGTCTTGCAGACCTTTTTGGAGGGGGGATTTACCAGTAAGGAGTTGAGTCATTGTTTCCCATTTTCCTTGTAGGTAGTTTGGTACATTTTCCATTCTCTAATATTTCCATGTAACTTTCTTAGGGTCCCAATTCGCTATGTTGAATATATGAATATATCCTTTTTCTTCTACCTAGTCTTTAATATCTTGCAACACTGTTATGGTGGCTAGAGGGGGGTTTCCCAAAATGGTATCATTCCAAAGGGTGACCTACTCTCCACTTTTAGGGATATAAATTATATGGATTTGAATAAGAGGGAGACTGAAAATGCAAAGTTTCCATATTGGAGAGCTTTTCCTACCTTCAACTTGTTGATCAAGGCTTCTAGTTCTTGGCCCATTCATGCACTTTTTTTTAGGGTTGTTTGCCACCAAGAATTTTTATGAGAGATTAATATCCATATGATTTTGGATCCCATGGATTTATTCATCAAAGAAGGATCTCTTATTTCAAGGCCCCCAATTTCATCTGGAGTAGTGACCACATTCCAATTGACCAGGTGAAATTTCTTCGTCGTGTTCTTTCCTCCTTTACAAAGGAAGTTCCTTATCATTGAGCTCATGTAATGGATTATTCCCATGGGGTATAGCATTGAAGAGTACTAACATAAAGGAAAGGATGAGGGAAAAAACTTAATTAAAACGACTCATCCTGTTGGGTTAAACCATATAGCTCTCCATTGATTCAGTTTTTTCTTGAATATGTTAAGCACTTCAAGCTAGTCTTGAGCTTTAGCACTCCCCAAAAGAATAGGTAGCCATGGATATTTGAAGGAGTGCCAGTTAGGATCAAATGAGAATTGAAGGATTCTAGCAAGAGTGCATATGAAGGATACATATCTGTTCCATCCATATATATGAATTTTTTTTTCTTATTTATACATCCACCCATCTCACTAGTAAAGACATTCAAAATGATTTTGAAACAAGAGGCTATTATGTTGGATGTTCCTCTTTTTAGTAATCATCCACAAATTGAGAGTGGTTGATTTATTCCTTCATTCTGTTGAAAGTATTTTCATCCTCCTATGACCAACAAAAATCTCCCTTCTTGGTGAGATGTGTCAAAGGGGATGATAGTTTAGAAAACCCTTTCACAAACTTCCGGTAGTAGGTGCCCAAACCAATGAATCCCCTTAATTTAGTTATGTTATTTGGGCTTGGCCATTCAAGTATGGCCTTGATATTATCCATATGCACCTTGAATCCTTTTTTCCCAATTATATGACCAAGATAGAGGATCTCATTCAATCCAAACTCACACTTGGACTGTTTGGCATAAAAAGATTGTTCCGCCAAAATTGTCAGAACATGGTCCAAGTGGTGCAGATGCTCCTCTCATGTCCTACTGTAAATCAGAATATCATCAAAGAATACAAGGACATACTTATGCAACTACTTATTGAAGACTCTATTCATGCAGTATTGGAAGGTGGCTAGTGCATTGGTCAAGCCAAAAGGCATGACAAGAAATTCAAAATTCCCATAATGGCACCGAAAAGTGGTTTTTTGGATGTCTTCTTCCCTCATCCCGATTTTATGGTATCCTGAGCGGATGTATATCGTGGAAAAATACCTTGATCCATGTAGCTCATCTATCAATTCAACAATCCTTGGGATAGGATATTTGTTTTTTATGGTCTTATTGTTCAGGGCCATATAGTCAATGCACATGCACATTGTTCCATCTTTCTTTTTAACTAGGACCCCTGATGATGCAAAGGGACTTGAGCTTGGTATTATGAATCCCAACTCAAGAAGATCCTTGATGGTCTTTTCAATCTCATCCTTGAATATTTTGGGGTTCTTGTAAGGATGGATCTTGATAGGAAGTGTGCCAACTTCCAACTCAATTCTATGTTCAGTGCCTCTATTGGGAGGCCTGCCATGTAGAATATATTCAAATAATTTCTTATGCTTGCGTATCAGCCTTTTGATGTGCTTTGGATGATGTGAGACATCTATGGAAGTTCCTTTATTAGTGATGAAACATTCAGCATCCCACTCAACATCACCATGCGTCAATATTGATCTCATACTATAAGCAGAAACCACTTGTTTTGGGTAGGTGTTGACACCTTTCAAAACCACTTTCTTCTTATCAAGATCTTTGAAGCTCATTTAGGGTATTTGGAAATTCACTAAATGTTCCCCAATGGAGTACAACCACTGCACTCCCAACACCATATTGGTGTCAGCCACATTGACAACATAAAAGTTGTCAGTCACAGTATAATTTCCAACAATCATTTGCAACTTTGGAATCCATCGATTACACTCCATAGTGTTGTTTCCAAGAATGATGATAGTGAAACCTCAAAATTTTTATGTTGGCTGCATCAATGAAATTATGGGTGGAATCCCCATCAACCAAAATTGATACTCTTTTCCCTTTCACTACCCCCTTGAATCTCAAGTATGGAAGCAGGGAACTCCACTTAATACTGAAATTTTGTTGTCTGACTATGGGGACTACTCTTCCATCGTTGTTTCATAGCCATTATCTACTGGTGCTACTTCCTCAACCTCTTACTCCTCACTTTCCTAAAATACCTCAACGTAATGTGCTTTCCCCTGATCACATTTGTGGCCCGGAACCCAGGGTTACTAACAAGAGAAGCATAGCTTCTTCCTCCTTATATCATCTCGATATTTGTATGAGTATTCTTTCTTGTTTGGGGAAGCCACATTCTTAAAATGTGGTCTTTGATTCTGAAATTTTGTAGGCACATTAATATTTGGAGGATACCTTGTTCTTGGGATGGCATCTTGTAGATCCCTTGTTCTGCTCACTGCCTCTAGCAAAGTGGATGGTCTGTATGCCTTTACCAATCCTTTCAAAGGCTCCGCTAATATTTCCGTGAATAAAAGGATAGAGGGAGGTTCGTAGATGTCAGTGACCATCACTACAAGATTAGAGAACTCATAGATGTATTCTTTAGGAGTTCCAATTTATTTCACATGCGCAAGCTCCCTGAAAGAGATCTCAGGGTCTCTCCTATCAAATATTTCTACCAACCTCCTAGTGAAATCTTCACAGGAAGTTACTTGATCATGGCCCAAGGTCCTCATGCCATGGAACCACCAATCATTGGACTCTCCTTTCAAATGCAAGGTTTCCATTCTGATGGAATCCCTTTCAGCCATGGGATTCAATTGAAAGTAAGTGTTTAGCTTTTGCACCTAGGAGCTAGCAGTACACTTTGAAGATCCATAAAAAAGGGTAATGAGATATTAGCATGGGAATTTCTTAGCTCATAATTATGTGTTGGTAGCCTATGACCTCCTATTGGCTGATTTTTATACTTTGCTTCACCAAAATATTTGAATGGCAATGCCCTTCTACATTCTTCACTCAGTGTTTGGTATTCTACATATTGATCTTCCCATGAAGGAACTGATTCAGTCTGCACTTCATGATCTTCCTTGTGTTCCTCAATGAAATTAGGCATTGTAGGTTGGGGATGATTCTTGATTTCCTCTTTGAACTCATTAGGCCTATTATGAGGTCTAATATTTGAAAAGATAGATCCACCAGGGACCTTCCTTTCTTCATTTTGAGAGCCACTGCTGCTCCCTTCTCCATCTTTATTTCCTAGCTGCTTAGCCAAGAATTATCTGGTGTCTTGCCCATATTGGATGATGTTTTGAGATATGTAATGCAACCCTTTTAACATAATTTCAAAAAAGAGTCTAAAATCTTCCTTTTCATCCAATTCAGACACATCCTTTCCTCCTTGCATTTTTCCTCCCGTAGATTCCACCTCTTCTTCAACATGAGGTTCTTCAGGATTCTTTCCTTTGGGGAGTGGAACTCTCTTGGGACTCATCACAATTAATCCAGAGAAGATTCAGAGGACCATGATATGATACCACTACAATATCCCATATATGATCTAAAGGGATCTATATCAACTTCAAAATTTAAAACATAAAAGAATGCAGACTAAAACTAGTTATCAAAACTACTTAAGAAAAAACTAGTTTTAATAACTATTAATCCCACCCAGAACTGGAGATATGAACTCTGAAGGATGTGAAAAATGTGTTGGGGGATGTGCAACAAAAAATATCATATTTAGGGTCAGCTTCAAATTCCTATGCACAAAGTACTGGGGCCATTTACGTTTCAACAACAGCTGCTGTTGAGGTCTACTCCAAGGATTTCTTGACACACCAACATATGCATAATAGACCCATTTGCTTACACTGAAGTTAACCAAATGATGAATATAATACCTTAACCCCCTAATCAGAATATGGACAATATTTTATGAGAGTTTGGGAGGTTTTGGTTGAGTTTGGAGTCAAAAGAAGGAAGGGCGCTATTTTGGATTGCTCAGCTAGTTAGTTTCTAGGCTCTCCCAAACAGGATGAGAGGCCTACGAATTCTCAATAAAATGGTTGGAGAGGCTTCAAAAGGGTCTCAAGATTCATTAATGACCATTAGAACAGAAAATTGTTTCACAGGTAACTTTTAAATGCAAAAACTGTAAAACTAGTCAAGAAAAGGAGCCTACAGAGTTAGTCTTGAAATATTTAATTCAAATAGCCTGTAAGGATTTCGAATTTAACTTTTGAAGTCATTATGAATTAGAAATGAGCTTAATAACAACAGAAAACCAAAATTAAATACTATGAGTAGAAATCATAAGTATTTTAATCTTCAGATCTTTAGGAAGTCTCCAATACAAGGAAATCTTACAAAACTGAGAGTATAAGTCTTCTATGAAGAGAAGAAAGGAGAATTTCTACACTGGATATGCAAGTATGATGAATTCATAGCAGGTGGATTCTCATGGAAGGCTCACCAAGCTTCATGGGCCTCTCATGGGCGCATTCATTGGATGGAATCTCCTCCTCTAGATGTATCTTTCTCAAGATCTCTCTCCAATTACACTATCATTGATGATATCTCTCTAGATGACTTAGATTCTTCAATGGTGGAATGACACTGGCCCGTAGATCAGGATTCCATAGATCCAGATATTATCATGGACAAACTGGAAAATCAACTGCATCGGGGCTCATCTCCCAAGCTTGGTTGAGGTGCATCACTCAACCTCTAAGAAGTAAAAGCTCTCAAGACAATAATCAAATGACCAAAATATGTGAATGGTGCGCACTAACATCATTTTATAAGCTTGGATAACTTCCTGGGAAAGCAACTGGCACGTGTGAGATGTGAGTGTGCCTTCCTTAGGAGAATTAGCAACCTTTATTTCCTTGTACAACCTGCTTGCTTTGTTTTTCATATTCTTTTAGCAACTGCGCCCTCCTTAGATTTTCTGGATGTTGCCTTCTTTTCAAACTAGATGCTTTCTGCACTTTCCTTCTTTCTCACTTTCCTGCTTTGTGCATTTTCTTGTTTTTATTGCTTTTGTCTGTTTCCATATTTTTCTGCTGCCACCTTGCTTTTAGCTGACTCCTTGTTGTTTCTATCTTTTTCAATTGAGTAGGTGAGGTCCACCTTGTCCTCATGTGCCCTCCTAGCCATGCGAGCATTACCACTTTCCAAAATTTAATTAATAATGATAATGGAATAGTTACAAAATACTTCAAATACAAAATTATTAAATTTTCAATCACTATAGGAATTGTACCAAAATTTATCCCAATTAATTAATTATTCTCCAACTTAATTCTTCTTCCTAGACCCTTAGGGATTAGAGGGTCCAAGACTTGACCAAGTGGCCACTAGGGAAGGAACATGACAACGGATTTGTTGTGAAGGGATAATAACAATAGGTATGCAAACTCGTCAAGTCCTTGTATGACCTGAAAAAAGCACCTCGAGCATGGTATAAAAAGCTAATTGAGCATCTTCTATAGTTAAGTTTCAAACACTATAATATTGATGACACAACATTGTTTGTAAAGAAATGTGGAAGATCTATTGTGTTTCTTCATCTTGTGGTGTATGTAGATGACCTTATGATAACATGGAACAATGAAAGTTATATTGCATCCATAAAGAAAGATTTGAAGAAGGGAATTGAAATGACAGATCTGGGTCACCTTCACTACTACTTAGGAATTGAAGTCACTCGACATCCTAAGTACATATTCATCTCACAGAAGAATTATGTTGGAGAAATGTTGAACATATTTTTCATGACAGAATGCATCCCTCTCACAACTCCATTGGAACAAAAGTTGAAGCTCACATCAATTGAAGGAACAGAATTCGAGGATGTGACCAAGTAGTGACATCTTGTAGGAAGCCTGATCTATCTTACCACTACCAGACCATATATTTCATATGTTGTGGGAATCCTTTCAAGGTTCATGCACAAAATTTGTGAAGGACATTGGTCTGCTGCTAAAAGAGTTCTAAGGTACCTGAAGGGGACTCAAAACTTTAGACTCAAGTACTCCAAGGTGGACGTATTCAAACTTATAGGGTACTCTATGATTCAGACTTTGATGATGACAAAGAGACACGAGTGTCTACTTTTGGATACACAATGAGTCTTGGATTAGTAGTTGTCTCCTGGAGATCACAGAAATAGTCACTTCCAGCAGATTCGACAATAGAGGAAATATATGTGGCTGCTACTGAAGCAACGAAAGAGATAGTGTGGATTGGGAAGATACTTGAATATTTGTAGAAGAAACAAGAGAACTCCACTTCCTTATTGATCGAAAATACTTCTGAAATCAAGTTGGACAAGAATCCCAGATTCCATGATTGAACTAAGCACATCAACACAAAGTACCATTTGATTCGACATCATGTAGAGGCCAAGAAAATCCATTTAGGACATTGTTCCACGAATGATCAAATTGCATACATCTTCACCAGAGCGCTTGGACAAGAAAATTTTGAGAGGTTTAGAAACATGCTTGGACTTACAAGCACCCCTTCGGAGGGGAATGTTGGAAACCTAATCCCACGGGATTATAGTTACAAACAATTTGTAAATATTGTAAATATTTTAGGGTGAGGATATGGATAATATCTGAAGGAATCCGAGAGCTCTATTGGTAGATAAAACCCAACAGTCATTAAGAATGTATAAATAAAGTATCTCTGCTCATTAATAAACGGAGTCGGGATTTATTTACCATCATTAACAATACCTAAATAAACACAATGGTGTCATGTTGACTCTCTCTCACATACACCAAACCCTCTCACAAATAAACAATATTTTATGTGAATGTGAAAAATTGTTTTGTTGGTTCAAATAAACAATATTTTCTTTGAATGTGGAATTGTTTTGTTGGTTTGTGATTTTGTTTGCTTATTTTGTGAGGTTTAGAGCTCATTGTAGGGTTTTTGTAATGTTTTTTTAGCATAAAAATTGAATGAAAATAGAAAGAGGGAACAAGATTTACCGGTGGGGGAGAAGAACTCCGTTTAAGATGCTTTCATATGACAAGATCATGCCTACATTTCACCCTCGTCACCGGTTGGAATGGAAATCAACAGAATGTGAAGAATGGGGTCACATGATGTTTTTGGGGATAAAAAAAGTGTCGAGAAAAACACGTACATGTTTTTTCTCTATAAAACACGTGCATGTTTTGGAGAGCAAAAATGTCTGCGCATTTTTCTCTCCTATCCTTCGTGGCATCCCAGTTGGCTGCCTTGTGGTTGTCCATTCCTAGAGTTAAGAAACACATACGTGTTTCTAAACTCTATAGCAGATGCTTGTTTTGCAAAACATCAATTGCATCTAAAAGGTCCCTCATCTTCTTGCGAGGGCCCATAACTCTCTCTCTCTCTCTCTCTCTCTCTCTCTCTCTCTCTCTCTCTATCTATCTATCTATATATATATATATATATATATATATATTAGGATGACAATACTGTTTTATATTTTAAATTTATTTTTATCTGGTCATATGTCAAATTTATAAAAAACATAAGCCTCTTATTCTGTTTGTAACTTTTGATTGGTTCCCTGGCTATTAAAAAAAAAAAAGAACACAAACAAGTACAAACGAAGGCCTACACGCTGAAGAAAAAAAAATCCATTGATTGTGTTAGGACCCGCATAGCGAGGCCTAACACTCCACCTTCTCATTTCATAGCTTCACTTACTTTCTTTTAATTAAAAAAAAATATAAGGTCAACATTAAAAATTATGGAAAAATAGTGTGGTGTAAGAACCACATGTTATGTACATCTTTGCAAAAAAAATTTCAAAAATTTTCAATGTTTACATACCAAACCCAGGGCCTAACACGAACATGCACATTATGTTTCAAAAAAAAAAAAAAAAAAAAAAAAAAGGGAAGAAAGTAAAATACCAATCTTAGTAGAACAACATTTTCTTGGATTTATGCTAATTATCCATAAATGAAAGATCTATATTATGGAAGGTAACTAGATTGTCTACATTTCATTTATTTATACTGTGTTTCGTAAATGTTGTGAAAGTACCTCTAATACCGTGTCGCAATTGAGCTCATCAGGCCATTTATGAGAATAGTCACAAAATCTAGGAGTGAAACAATGTGTAGAGGCCCAAGGTGGGACATGCAATGTATTGTTTTTTGAGTCGAAATACCTTTGATTGCCTTGCCCAAAGGAATGCCCGATGAGACATGAAATATCACCAAATGTTATAAAAGGAGGGACTGTGAGGGGAATTCAAACCTACGTCCATGAAGTGAAATTTGTTGACACAATTATGGAGCTTCCTGCAAAAGCTCAAAGCAATCGTCCTCTTGAGAAGCATAGCAGACGAAACAAAAATTGGGTAAATCAAAATAATACCAATGCTTAGATATTCCATGGACATAACCATTTCAAGGGATGGATGGACAATGATCACGGGCGATTCACTATCTTGGCAATATCATATCACATCCATTCATTTTAGGGATTTGAATACTCCTAAAAACCTCAAAAATATATTGCCTCGTATTAGGGGGTCAAGCGGGGGTTTTTTATTTGACATAGTAATATAAATATTGGGGGTTATTTTATTTGGGTGGGATGAGGAATAACCTTCAAATCGTGGGATGTATACATACCTTCAACCCATGGCCTCAATTCATACCTCCAAATCGTGGGTTGGATTCATACCAGTCTTATTTTTTATGAAGGAATAACCTCCAAAACGTGGGCTAGATTCATACCTCCAAATCATGGGATGTATTCATATTATTACTAACTATTGCTAAGGAATAACCTCCAAATCGTGGGTTGGATTTATACCTCCAAATCATTGAAATTATAAAGTCTTCTTTTTTTAAGAATAATTTTCTTCATGAATGGGATTTATCTAAGTTTTCAGTCACCCCAAGGCCATGAAAATGGGTAGTAAAAAAATTAGAAGAAAATAATAAAATTCATAAATGTGATCTTCCCCTTGATGAGATGTGCTCTTAAATTCCTAGTCAACTGTGTCTCCATCCATAAATGTGTTCTATCCTTTTAAATTCCTTGTGTTGTTTGAATAATTTAATGTGATATGTGCCTCCATTCGGTTGTTGAGGTTCACATTTTTATGATGCAAGCAATTTTCCCATCCATATTTTGTCACTGCTACAAATATTAAATGATGTATTAAATAAAACAATAAAACAATTAATTATTTAATTAAAGGGATGTAACCCTTAAGCACGCTCAAGCCGTATAAAAGGTGAGCTTTCTTGTAACATCACAATAGATGAAGAAAAAGTGAAGTATGCATCTATGCACCTTGAAGGATATGCCTACAATTGGTATATGTGGTGGAAAAATGACCATTTCACATACACATGGAATTTGTTTAAAAATGATTTCCTCAAAAGGTTTCAAGGAATCAATGAAGACGGATTTTTCTCGAAGCTTAACAGGCTATAGCAAAAAGGAAACATCGAATAATTCACACACCAACGAGAATCACTCGCTACCAGAGTATTTGGGTTATCAGGAAGACAATGACTAGAAACTTACTTGGGAGGACTAAAACCATACATACAAAAAGAGTTAAAAATGCATGACATACCGAATGTTGAGGCAGCAAGATGAAAAGCAAAAGTAGCCGAGGCCAAATTTGACAATTTCCAATCAAATAAAGGGAATTCATACTCACAAAGAAACATCCAGTCGACTCCAGAGGACGATACAAACAAATACATCCCTCCACCTAGAAGGGACGATAGGAAGAGCCTTGAGAATCAACGAATGAGGGAAGGAAAATGTCGATGATGTGGAGACAGATGGAATCCTAAACAAAAGTGTCACCCTGAGGATGGCTCAAAGAAATTATATACTTGTGAAGCAGAGGAGAATAGTGAATAAGAAGAAGAAGAAGAGACAGAAGATGAAGAGGAGGCGACCGCAAATATGGCATCCGAAAATGATGAGGCCCCCAAAATCTCCTAGCATCCATGACAGGCATTAGTCAACCATAGACTCTCAAGTTAAAAGGGCATATAAAAAATGAGAATGTTACAGTGCTAGTATACATATGAAGCACTCACAACTTTCTTGATATAAGAGTTGCAAGAAAACTCAAGTTGTTCGTACATCCAGTTCCAGACATGAAGGTGATGGTTGTAGATGGAAAGAAGATCGAAAAAGTTGGAAAGTGCCACAAGGTGAAACTTCAAATACAAGACTTCAAATTGGAATCAGAACTCTACACCTTACCGTTGGGAGGAGTAGACATCGTTTTGGGAGTCCAATGGTTACGAACATTGGGAACATATTCCTCCAATCACCAAAAACATTTCATCAAGTTTAAATGGCAAGGGAAAATTTTTAAGCTATATAGTTTTCAACCACCAGACACATAAGTAGTTTCATCTCAGCATATGGAAAAACTCATTCGAAAAGGAGCATCAGCATACATAATCCAATGCCATCAATTGGAAGGAAAAGAGGAGGAACCAAATGAGTTAAAAAAGGAAATCCAAAAGTTACTCCAAAAACATGAACACATATTTCAAGACTTACCCATGCAACTACCACCAGAAAGGAGTATAGAACACATAATCGATATTAAACCTAGATCAAATCCTGTCAAGGTTAAACCATATAGGTATCCCCACCACCACAAAATGGAAATAGAAAGGCTGGTTCAAGACCTATTGAATTGTGGTGTCATCACCAAGAGTAGAAGCCCTTATGCAGCTCTAGTCGTGTTAGTATGGAAGAAGGATGGATCGTTTAGATTATGTATAGATTATAGAGGATTAAACAAAATAATGATTAAGAACAAGTTTCCAATCCCTTTCATCGATGATATGCTGGATGAACTTCATGACGCAAAATATTTTTCAAAACTCGATTTAAGGTCAGGGTACTGTCAAATCAGGGTCAGATTAGAGGATAGAGGATATCGCAAAGATTGCTTTCCAAACTCATGAAGGACATTAGGAATTAAAAGTAATGCCTTTTCGGTTAAATAATGCCCCTACCACATTCCAAGCAACTATGAATGAAATATTTCAGCCATACCTAAGGAAATTTGTGTTAGTATTCTTCGATGACATCCTTACATATAACAAGACATGGAAGGAACATTTGGCGCATCTGGAAAAGGTTCTATCTCTTCTGAAGGAAAACCAGTTCTATGCAAAAAAGTCAAAATGCACATTTGGGAAGCAAGAAGTAGAGTATCTCGGTCATATAATCTCAAAGGAAGGAGTTAAGGTGGACCCAAGGAAAGATCCAAGCGATGAAGGAGTGGCCCCAACCAAAGAATGTTTCAAAATTGTGAGGATTTTTGGGATTAATAGGTTAGTATCGAAGTTTCATCAGGAACTATGCACACGTCACTGCTCCGCTAACAAATATACTAAAACTAAATTCTTTTCAATGGGATGATGAAGCAAGAAGATGATTTGAAACATTGAAACAAATTATGTCTTCAACTCCCGTTTTGGCAACACCTGATTTTGAAAAACCATTTGTAATCGAATGTGATGCTTCAGGGTTTGGGATAGGAGCTGTGCTAATGCAAGAAGGTCATCCAATCGCTTTTGAAAGCAGGAAGTTGAACAAAAGAGAATACCTACAATCTACATACAACAAGGAAATGCTTTCCATCATGCATGCATTAACTAAATGGCGACAATACCTTTTGGGAAGTAAATTCCTTATATGAACAAATCATAATAGTTTGCAACACTTATTACAGCAGAAGACATTAACAACCGAACAACAAAAGTGGATCGAGAAAATCTCTACCTTCGATATGGAGATCTTACATAAAAAGGGGAAGGACAATGTAGTAGTTGATGCTCTATCAAGGAAATATGAAGAGGTGCAATTCTATGCCGTATCAATGGTGATCGCGGAATTTTTGGACGAAATTTGCAAGGAATATGCCAAGAATTCAAAGGTTTGCTCCATAATTAACGACATAAATCAGTATCCTAAGTTTGAATGGAAGAATGACCTCTTATGGTACAAAGGACGTATTTACTTAAGTTCCAACTCTAGTTTTAAGACCAAGGTGCTTAAAGAGTCATATGACTGCCCATCCGCTGGTCATGTAGGATTTTAAAAACCTACTATAATGCAAGGAAGTCATTCTTTTGGAAGGGTATGAATGCCGACATTCACAAGTATGTTGCGGATTGTGACATTTGTTAGAGGAATAAAATTGAGAATATCTCAAGTCCGGGGTTACTCCATCCGTTACATATCCCAAATCAGAAATGGGAGGAAATTTCAATTGATTTCATTGAAGGTCTACCCATATCAGATGGAAAAGACAAAATACTAGTCGTGGCAGATAGGCTAACCAAATATGCACATTTTGGTTGAGTGAAGAAAACTGATTCGGCAAAAGAAACAACCGAAGCTTTATGTAAAAATGTCTACAAGTTACATGGTTTTCCCAAGATTATCGTAAGTGATAGGGATTCCAAGTTTAAAGGGAACTTTTGGAGAGAGTTTTGCAAGCAAATTGGGACATCATGTAACATGAGTTTGGCATATCATCCCCAAACAGATTGATAGACATAAGTCGTCAATAAATGCTTAGAAACCTACCTCCATTGCTTTGTAACTGATAAGCAAAATAAATGGTTCCAATGGCTACATCTTGCAGAATGGTGGTATAATTCTACTCATCATACATCTGCAAGAATGACACCATTTCAAGCCCTATATGGATATGAACCCAAAAAATGGAAGGATTTCATCACCAACCAAGCAAGGGTCGCATCAGTAAATGACCATTTAGAAGAAAACCAAAAGGTTGTCCAAGTACTTAAAGAGAGTTTGAATACTTCCAGGAATAGAATGAGACAACAAGAAGATCGACACCAAACATAACGAGAATTTGAAGTTGGAGATTGGGTATTTGTAAGACTACAACCCTATAAGCAATTATCACTTAAACAAGGTGGAAAGAATAAATTGGATCCACGTTTTTATGGCCCATATCAAATCAATAAGAAGATTAGTCATGTGGCATATGCATTGGAATTGCCAACTACAAGTCGCATCCACAATGTTTTTCACATTTCATGCTTGAAAAAGATGATAGGTCAACACCAGAAGGCACAAACAATACTTCCCTGTTAGATGAAGCAGGAAGAATCATATTCGAGCCATAATCTATCATTCCTACCAGAGAGAAGAGATTAAGAACGCGAGTCATTAAAGAGTACCTCATAAAATGGAAAAATCTTCCTGAAGAAGACACAACATGGGAATCAAAACAATTTCGACAGCTACATCCCTCATTACCATTGCTTTGACAACAAAGCTCCTTAAAAGGTAGTGGCAATGCTACAAATATTAAATGATGTATTAAATAAAACAATAAAATTATTAATTATTTAATGTAAGGGACGTAACCCTTCCTTAAGCACGCTCAAGATGTATAAAAGGCAAGCTTTCTTGTAATACTTTCATCATCAATACAATAATATTTTATCTTTTATTCAAACATGGATTTCGTGTCCTAAGTCTGCTGCTGCAGTCACCCATTGAATTCCTCGTGGGGCCTTCATAGTTTGCTATTTATTTTCTACCACTTGTAGTCCAGTTGGGAAGGAAATGTCAGGGAAACTCCTGGATCCATAGTTTTTTATATTTATATTGAATTATGGTGCTCCTCCATAGATGCGTAAATCGACCTATACAAATTTTTTGCTTGTTGAAATTATCTATTCAGTTGCAATGAACTCAAAGATTGAAATTCTTTTTTCATTTTTGCATGAAGCATGATTTACATTTATGTGGATATTACAAATTAAAAAAATACAAAAAAAGAAACCATTCTCTAAAAGCATGTCTCCCCCCAAAAAGCTGATTTTTTATGCACATAAGGGCCAATTCATGTAGAATAAAAAAAGAAAAAAAAAAAACATATCCCATCTCTTAGATATCTACATATCTTCCTTTGCATTTGTTCTTAAACATCTATATATACTTTTCTTTTGCAAAAAAAAAAAAAGATTTGGAGAACTTCAATGCTCAATGGTTGTTTCAATCAAACCTTGCTTCCTGCAACAAAGAAAAGTGAGATCAGTATTTCTTGGCTCACTGGAACCATGAAAAGTTAGATCAATCTTTCTTGACTAATTATTTCATTCAACTTTTTGTATTCTTCTTTAACATTTTCACATTGCCAGTTTGGAATAACTCTTAGATTGAGTTATATTTGACACGTTCATAACTGTAATTTTAATTATTATATGCAAGGAATCTGTCTTAACATTGTATTGGAACTGAGATGAACATAGGTGAAAATCTAAATCCTTATTTACATACCCTATTTGTTATAGTTACCATGAAATGGAATCATATAATTTCACCATCTCTATATCTTTATAACTATTGCATGCTTGAAACTTAATAATGGTGATTTTTCCATCTCCTATAAAGATAAAAGAAACGAGATATAACCCAAGAAAATGTAACTAAATGTTGTTAATTCCCTTGCTTGCAAGAATAAATGTATAGGAAGTGGAGGCAATTCATTACATCTTATGAATGAACCAAATCCAAGCTATGTATATGATCATATGGTGTTATTGGAAAGTCAGAGTAACTTTTCTATGTTCATTTGGGTTCAAACATCAATGATGTTTGTTTTGATAGGAAGTTAGGGAAGTCCATCCACAAAAGGGTTTCAATTTTTCATTTTTATGGAGTTTAATTCATTAAGCTTATATAAAACATGAGCTCTCTATGTCTATACTTGTATTTAGGTGATATAAAATTGGTAGATTGACAAGATGTGGTGTGAAACATCTACAATTATCATATTTTCTAAGCATTGCATTGACTATTGGACTATCAGTATTTTACATTCTTTGTTACATTGATCTCTTGAATAGGTTTCCTTTTACGCATTTTTCCTTCCTCATTACTATTTTGCTGGGCCTTCAACTATCCAACGCTACAAATTGATCAGTTGCCACTACCATCTCGGTGGGATCATTATTAGCATTATACCATTATATTTTATTAACATCTTGTTTGCTTATGCACATATGTGTTAGGGCTCATATTTGTTACAAATTGATAATATGATATAAAGAGGGTATTAAAAATGGGTTGATAAAAATCGATACCTACAATATCTGGTGAAAGTAGGGGTTTTCTTAATTGGAAAGGTATATTGGGAGGGGGGTTCAATAATACAATTTTAGGAGGAATTTTCCAATATTGAATGAAATTAGCGATATTCTTTAATATCCTATGAACGATCATGCTATGTAACAACTTCACTGATTGAACCCCCCGTAACAATGATACCACATTCAATGACGAACATGGGATGTACATGATTATTATGGCAACATAGTCTAATTAAGTCGAAGTGATGGTTGTTGTAAGGATAAGGGAACACATGGGAGGCATGCTTCCCTTGCTTCTAGATGAGTGACACGATCTCATGGCTAAGAATGGTATTAAACTTAGGGGATGGGCTTAGTGGCTATGGCCCCATCATTTTTCTCCAATTGACCTTTAATAAAGTTACATCAATGATTTTTTTGATGGTCAACTACAGTATTGAGTTCTTTGAGAACATGGAAACTTTGTATCTAATGGAAGGACTGAGATAGGATTTGGATTCAGCTCATATCTATTTTGAGTTAAGTATTTCTAGGGAAATGACCTTCTCAGAGATATTTTATGATGATTAAGGATTCACCAAGGATCAATAGAGAGCTTATTTCTTTATCTTTTTCTAGGTGTAACCCTTTCTAGAGTGAAAGTAACTCATATTGGTTGCTTTTGGCCACACCAATACATTAAGCGCAAGAAAATACTTTGTTTCATTCAGGGTCATAGAGCATCACGCCGCAACTACCACCCCTGGATCGTGTTTTGAGGCACCGTTGAAGAAAAGGGGAACTTGATTTCTTTTTTCCTTCCAAGCTGCCATATCATCTTTAGGTAATCTGAGCTTCCATTTTGGTTCATTGGAATGTCTGTAAATATGTTTAGAAATTGGGGCAAGAGATAGGGATAAAATATCATTAATCCATTCCTTCTATTCCAGTTCTAATTTGGTTAAATATTGGTCACCCAATCCGTTAGCAATAACTATGTTACATAACATTCCCCGATCTTGAGAAGCAACTGTTCTAGGAGTAATGTCCTTGTCTTCAAATATACCTTTGTTATGGGAAAGCCAAATTTTCCAGGATGTATAATAGGGGACAACTTTTCAAGTTATTTTTAATGGGGGTTTGTTATTAAGGGATTTGAGATATGATTTGTGCCATGTTAGGAACATCCCTTGTCAACTTTTTGGGATCTTAGGCTGGATTCTCAAATCAACAACCATGCAACTCCAAGTTAAGGAGGTGAAGCTACACTCCACGAAGAGGTGAGTTGAGGTTTCTCAGTTGTTAGAAGTATTTTGGAGGTTCTTAGTTGTTGGCAGTCTTTTATGTGCTTGCAACCAACTAAAGAATTTGATTTTGGGGATTGCCTCACTTCTTTTGATTTATTTCCAAATAGAATCTTTCTAGAGAGGTATTTTGTTTTCCAATTGCAAATTATATCCAACCTTGATAGTGTAATTTGTACAACCTATACCCCATCCTCGAGTGTCTTGCAGACCTTTTTGGAGGGGGGATTTTCCAGTAAGGAGTTGAGTCATTGTTTCCAATTTTTCTTGTAGGTAGTTTGGTACATTTTCCATTCTCTAATCTTTCCATGCAACTTTCTTAGGGTCCCAATTTTGTATGTTGAATATATGAATATATCCTTTTCTTCTACCCAGTCTTTAATATCTTGCAACGCTATTATGGTGGCTAGAGGGGGGTTTCCCAAAATGGTATAATTTGCAAACTTTTTTTTTTCAAAAAAATTCAATGTTTACATACCAAACCTGGGGCCTAACATAAACATATGCATTATGTTTCAGAAAAAAAAGAAAGTAAAATGCCAATCTTAGTATAACAACATTTTCTTGGAGTTATGCTAATTATCCATAAATGAAAGATCTATATTATGGAAGGCAACTAGATTGTCTACATTTTATTTGTTTATATTGTGTTCATAAATGTTGTCTAAGTACCTTTAATATTTATTTTTAGTGATCAGATTTATGTTTTTTCACGTTTCCATTGCAACTAACATGTTATAATTGGATAGCATTACCTTGCAGGAATGTGACATTTTCAAAAGTCCAACTAGAATAGCATGCGGGAACAATGTATTTTCAAAATTTTAGACTAAGAACCATGACATTTTCAAATTTCTCAGAACTTGAAAATGTCATAATTCCTACTGCAAGGCTCTCAGTTGTTCTCCGTGCGTGGAACTCATTGTCCTCCCTTGTTCTCACCTGCATGGAATTTGAAAATGCCTGGAACCTTGAAAATGTCATTGTTTCTACCTGCCTTACCTGTCACAGTCCCCGCAAAAAAGTCTGCCTGCATGGTGATTATTCTACCTGTCTTACTTGTCCCAGTCCCTACATTAAAGTCTACCTGCCATGACAGGCAATCTCCAGTCCTTTGTGCCGACAATAGCCCTTTTCTAACGGTTCATCCTCTTGTCGGCACCAGTTCGTTCGACATTTATTAGCTATTCAATCCCAACCACGAGATATATTCCCATGCCTTGGCCAATATCCATATATTCCATGCAACGTTTTTTAAGGCCTGACAATATATCTGAGAAAAGCCGAGCATTTGTTATGGGCAGTCGCCTGTGCAGTATGGTGAAGAAGCTGTCATGGAGATATTCTTGTGAAAACAAATCAATAAAATTGATTACAGTTGGCGGGAAGGTCATCAGAATCAAGCGTCGTGTTTACGTTAAAGAGATCGTTGAAGAGTATCCCCACCATGGGATTTTCGATGCAGGCAGTGTGAAACGCTTGGGAACTCGTGTTCTCACCCGTCCTCTGGATCACAACTCAGAGCTTGAACCAGGGCACCTCTATTACCTTATTCCTTTTTCTTCCTCTGGTTCTAGAATTGAAGCATTCAAACAGATTTACTCTCATCCAGCGATTATTTCCGCTTCCTCAATCGACAACAGCCATGTACTGCAGGTAAAGTTACATATGAGGAAGGAAGATGTGGCTTCATTTCTTGATTCTACCATCATCAACTTTGGAGAGAAGTTTGTCATGAAAGAACGGCAGATTTTAGATATGGGACAGCTCTGCTACAAGTGTGGGCCTGGGTTTACTTCTCACTGGAAACCCGCTCTTGCTACCATCGCTGAGCTCAACAACAGTCTAATAGGAAACTAATTTCTATCGCCTAGCTAATTTTTATTGTTTTTGTCAGCTAGTATTAGTATCCAAGAAATCAAGTTTTAACCCATTCACTATTTATTTTAAGTATTATTATTTATTCTGCATCTTGGACAATTTCCATCATCTACTAAGTGTTAACGTTATAAAAATTTATAAATTTACATTGTGCAAAATCACACAGTCCAGTATAGGTTCTTGTATCCGGATTTACTAAAGAGTTTGTTATGTAAGTGAAGTTACAGGGCTACAAATGAGAAACAGTAACGTTCATTTGTGCTGCCATCGCTTATTATGAATGCTTTGTAACATTTGGTTTCATAAATTCTTATGTTGTTGAAAAAATAAAAATATTTTAAATATTTTATTTTAGCTTAATGCTGAGGATTTATGGATTTATAGAGGTAGCAATCCTTTGAGATCATTTTCATTAACTAGTATAGGGTGTCCAACCTGACTTAACAACTTTATAGAAATGCTCCAATGTATTGTTTTATTATGCATTATTTTTATATTGATAGGTGTTTTATATCTTAGAATTTTGGGTGTTTACGGTTTATGCCTTTTCAAGATTGAGGGAGGATGAGACAAGTGTACTATTCAAATCCATTCTATGGCCATTGTTCAAAATTCAAAAGAAACAATTATAAATAAAAAAGAATATGCTCATGAATGGATAATTAATAGTTAGTGGCTGATAATTGAAAAAGGGTGGACGATAACATGTATCTAGGCATAGGTAACTAGCACCAATTTAATATGGCAACAACTATAAAAAATAATAATTTATAAAAAATAAGTGGTAGCTGATAAATGGATAAGTGGTAGTTATGCATGGATAAATCATAAAATTTGTGTAGATAATAGTTTAAGACACTAGCTTAAAGACAATATTTAAGATAATACACAATTTTTTTTTGTCTTAAATTGTTGAGATAATTTACACAAAATAAAATAAAATAAATTAAAAAACTATCCCCAAATAAAATAATACAAATTGGGTAAAAGAAAACTCAGATTGAGTAAAAAAGAAGCCGCATGATTTGAAGGGTGTAACTTAAACGATCCATCAAATGTTTGTCAAATTTTACTATATTCTGGGCTCTGATAACTGTCATTCAAAGTGGTCAAACTTTTCAGTGAAAAATCCGCTGGGAACTGAAAGCCTAAAACCTGGAATAAATTCTTCCCACAATACCAAGATGTGAACATGCTCTTACTTGACTTTTCCTAACTGATTAAATCCTTCCGAGTGTGTTCTACCCAACAAAAATAATTCCTTAAATTAAAAAAATTAAATTAAGATGAAAAAGTGAGAATTTGATAAAAGTTATAGAACTTTATCTCATCTAAAAATAAATTATATGCAAATTTTTAAGTTTTTGTTCTTATTACTTCTCTCTTATTCTATGTGCGTGAATGATGAAATAAATACAATAACCCCAAGCCAAGCACACAGGGCATTGTAGAAGTTGTTTTATAAAATTTTAAAATAATAATTTAAAATATACCCAATAAACCTTGCTTACATTGTAAAGCTTTAATATAATAAATGGGTGATAAACAACATCTAGAAGTCTTCACAAATAATCTCAACTATAGTGAGGATTCTTGAGCTTCCATAACTATTTCCTACATTCCATAACCTACACTGTCCCTCCGAGAACCAAAGTATTTTTTCGAATCCAGTTATTAAGCTGATATCCAGCCTTCCATTATCCATTATCAACCAATTGTATTTTTTCGAATCTAGTTATTAAGTTGATATCGAGCCTTTCATTATCCAGAAATTCTGATTGAAATCATGAAGATGGAGTGACAGATAGACACTTATGGGGAATGGATATAATAACTAATATTTGAATATGTGTATACATTTAAGGTAGAGTTATGGCACGTTAATAAATAAATGATATTCTAATATTTTGTATGCCCTTAATGAAGAATATTAGATTTAGTATTTTATATGTTTGTTCCAAGAATATGGAAAGGGCAAGGGCATTATGGATTCAACTATATCTATAACTTTTGGTCCCTGAAAATTTATTATACACTAGGTAATGAGAGTGGTGTTTAAGTTTCTAGAACTACCTTCCAAGAAAGGAATAAATTTATTTTAGAATGATATAATTTAATTAATTAATTTATTCTATGTTTATGTGTTGGATCGATTTTAGTTTTAATATATGGTAAAATATATAAACAACTTTTTTTTAAATATATGATCAATTTAATTAAATAGAGAATAATTAATTCTTGCAAACAAATTGTTAAATCTATCTAAGCAAAATGTTAAAATTCCTTTAACCTTATTAAAAATGACTTAAATAACTATCATAAAATCCAAATGACTTAAAAAAATACCACTAAATATTGGAAATAAATCAATCCCTAAAATGGATAGTTTTTTAACAAAAACAAATAATTATGATAAAAATGAAGCCTGGAGAAGGTAACTACCAGATAAATAGTCATTAAATTAAAGAATGAAGCTTTCACTTCTAGTTTTCCTTCTTCACGAATCATCCATAATTTCAATGAAAATTAAAAAAAAAATCATTAAATCTATTTACCATGAAAATTAAAACTTAATATAAAGAACATAAAGTAATTATGACAATAACAACTAATTAAAAAACTGTAAAAATAATGATGTCAAAAAGATAGTATATAAAATTATGAGAAAAATTAAATGTAGAGTAAGTAATTGAATACTTAAAAAAAATACTTATGAATTTTTTTATTATAAAAAAAGCACATTTATGACAAAAAGGTAGTGCATAACATTATCACTAAATAAAGCATGTACTACATGGTAAAGAGACATGGGATAGGATAAAGCATTCTGTATTTGTCATTTTCGTTTTACATGAATCTACAACACAATAAAATAAATTAAAAAAATATCAAACTTCTTTTAAATTAAAAATCAAATCAAATATAACTTAATTAACTATGAGTATACTCTAATGATTTCAATTAAATACATTAATACAGGAAGCTGAATTGAATATTCTATGGGATTGAATTACATACCATTAACATACAACATATGTTGAATCCAAAAGTTTCTGAAAGTAATTATGACAAATAGTGAAACATAGTATAGGAAAGCCAAAAATGAGGAAACACTATAAATCCTGATAAACCATAACAAAATTAAATACATCAAAACAGAAAGCCTAATTGAATATTCTATGAGGTTGAATTGCTTACCCATTATTTTGATGAACAGTATTATAGTGATATCGGGAAATGATATAGAAGGAATCATAGAGGGGCTGGTGCAAGCTAATGCTGGCCATTCATGACGCGTTAGTCGCAATGGACTTCTGGAAAAACAGAAATCTGAACGTCAAAAAGCAATATTAGAGCTACCTACACAACTTTTTGGAATATGGTGAAAGAAGATCAAACGTAGAAAATCGGATTACCTTCTGGAATATATAAATATTATTTATGGAAATTAAGTATAACTCCCAAAAAATGGGGTTCTCCTAAGGTTGGCATGTTATTTTTTTAAGAAAATATAATGAATATGTTTGCGTTAGCCCTCTGGTTCGGTATTCAAATGGTGGATTTTTGTTAAAAAAATTATATACAGTCGTAGATAATAGGCCGTTCTAGTGCGGCGTTATTTTTCCATATTTATTTATGTTAATTTTAATTTTTTTTTAATTAAGGAAGTCAGCCCATCCCTAAAATGATGAGGCCCAGCGTTAGCCCTCGATATCATGGACTTAACCTAATCAATCAACAATTTTTTTTTTAGGATGTATGTTTTTGTGTGTACTTGTGTGGGTTCTTTTCCATTTTCAAAATAGGTGAGCCAATAAAAAGTTATAGACGGAAGAAATAACCTACTCTTTGTGTAAGATTGACGTTAGTGCAATTGAAATTAACTAAAAAATAGGAACACATAATAGTTTTAATAAAAAATTACATATTCAGAATCTGCACACATAGTTCTACAAGTGTGTGCAATTTCATTTGCAGTGGACAAGTGTAGCATACGTAGAATCATGCTCGAAACAAAAGAAGTTATGGAATAAGATGTATTTTGTTATAAGATGTATTTTTTTATATTATTATATGTATTTTGGCAACCCGTACCTAAACCCATAGAAGCCAAGTCATCCACCACGTTGGTGGGAAACGAATTACCCACCAAAATTTAAAAACTAAACTTGCGCATGCGCGTGTATTTAAAAAGCGCGTACGCGTCCAAATGCGCGCATGCGCAAAATGGCGCGTGCATGTTGTTTTCACTAAAGTTTGAAATTTTCCATATTGATTAAATAATTTTATAAAATATATATATTTTTAATAATTAATAATGTTTTAAATTGAATTAAATTAAATTTATATGATGATGAGGAGGAGGAGGATGGGGATGATGACGATGATGTTGATGATGATGATGGGGATGATGATGATGAGGATGATGGGGATGATGACGATGATGTTGATGATGATGAGGAGGATGATGGGGATGATGACGATGATGTTGATGACAAGAATGAGGATGATGATGTTGATGATGACGAAGATGATTATGACAATGATGATGGAAATGATGATGATGACGTGGACGATGACGAGGACAAGGATGATGATGGTGATCATATTCATCATCATCAGCATCATCATCTTCATCTTCGTACTCATCTTCATCATCATCCTCATCCTCATCATCATCATCATCATCTTCGTCATCATCATCATTATCAATGATGATGATGAAGAAGATGATGATGATGTTGACGATGATTATGACGATTGAAGATGATGATGATGATTGATAATGATGAACAGGGTGATGACGACGACAATGATGATGGAGATGATGATGATGATGATGATGATGATGATGACAATGATGATGATGTTGACGATGAAGATGATGATGATGTTAATGATGAAGACGATGACCAAGATGATGATGATGATGATGACGGGGATGAGGATGAGGATGAGGATGAGGATGATGATGAGCAAGTGGGTGATGATGATGATGATGACGATGATGATGATGTTGATGATGAAGACGATGACCAATATGGTGATGATGATGATCATGGCGATGATGATGATGGGGATGAGGATGAGGATGATGATGATGAGCAAGTGGGTGATGATGATGATGATCATCATATTCGTCATCATCAACATCATCATCTTGATCTTCGTACTCATCTTCATCACCATCCATCATCTTCATCATCATCATCATTGATATTGATGATGATGACGAAGATGATGATGATGATGTCATCATTGATAATGATGATGACGACGAAGATGATAATGATGATGATGATGAAGATGATGGATGATGATGAAGATGATGATGATGACGTTGATGATGATGATGATGATGATGATGATGATGGCCAAGATGATGGTGGTGATGATGATGAGGATGGGGATGATGACAAGGAAGTGGGGGATAATGATGATGATGACTATGGAAATGATGATGATGATGTGGATGCTGACGATGATGAGGATGATGATGATGAGGTTGATGATGATGAAGATGATTATGATGATGATGAGGATGAGGAGGATGATGAGGAGGATGATGGTGATCATATTCGTCATCATCAACATCATCATCTTCATCTTCGTACTCATCTACATCATCATCCATCATCTTCATCATCATCATCATTGATAATGATGATGATGACGAAGATGATGATGCTGATGTCATCATTGATAATGATGATGATGACGAAGATGATGGATGATGATGAAGATGATGATGATGACATTGATGATGATGATGATGATGATGATGACATTGATGATGATGATGATGATGAAGATGATGATGATGACATTGATGATGATGATGATGATGAAGATGATGGCCAAGATGATGATGGTGATGATGATGAGGATGGGGATAATGACAAGGAAGTGGGGGATAACGATGATGATGACTATGGAAATGATAATGATGACGTGGATGATGATGATGACAAGGATGATGATGATGACGAAGATGATTATGTTGATGATGATGAGGAGGAGGATGATGAGGATGATGATGGTGATCATATTCGTCATCATCAACATCATCATCTTCATCTTCATACTCATCTGCACCATCATCCATCATTAATGATGATGATGACGAAGATGATGATGATGATGTCATCATTGATAGTGATGATGATGACGAAGATGATGGATGATGATGAAGATGATGATGACGTTGATGATGATGATGACGTTGATGATGATGATGATGATGATGATGATGATGATGATGGCCAAGATGAGGATGGGGATGATGACGAGGAAGTGGGGGATAACGATGATGATGACGTGGATGATGATGATGAGGACGATGATGACGAAGATGATTATTATGATGATGAGGAGGAGGAGGAGGAAGATGAGGATGATGATGGTGATCATATTTGTCATCATCAATGTCATCATCTTCATCTTCATACTCATCTACATCATCATCCATCATCTTCATCATCATAATCATTGATAATGATGATGATGACGAAGATGATGATGATGATGAAGATGATGAAGAAGATGATGGATGATGATGATGTCGATGATGACAATGTTGATGATGAAGATGATGATGAAGATGACCAAGATGATGTCGAGGAGGAGGAGGAGGATGAGGATGATGATGAGGAAGTGGGTGATAATGATGATGATGATGAGGAGGAGGAGGATGATGACGATGACGAGGATGATGATGATGATGATGATGATGCTGACGATGACGAAGATGATTAGGAGGAGGAGGAGGAGGAGGAGGAGGAGGAGGCTCCTTGTAGAGGGATAGTGTCATGGATTCTATGTGTTATTGATGACGTGTGAGGTCTAGAATTTTCAATTAAGGCCCAGGTAGAATTCAATTGAGCTCAATATGTTTCAATAAGATCTCGAGGAATCGGTTTTCATTCTTTGATGATGTTCAATGCTTTTCAACATATCCACGGTCTTGCATGGTAGGCTGAGGATGCATTCATGGCATTCGATCTTTACAAAAGATGTGTTTTTTCAAAATGAAATTCAATTTGCCTCTTTGATGAATCCTCCTCTACAAGACTTCATTTATTGCATGAATGTCACAGACTCACAGAAACTCTAAACAACACTCAATGGCATGCAACTATAACCACAAACCAAGCAGGGGTTGATTTTATGCATTGATATAGAGAGGTGGCAGTAGGCAAACAATATGGAGAAACAATGAGTTAGAAAAAACATTTGGACCAAAGTACCACAATGCTTATTAATAAAATTTAAAAAAACAAGTTTTGGCTCAGGAATTATGGTTTATCACCATGTTTCTCTTCGACACTCGCCATCAAAATACGTATAAAAATAACACGTCTTTACATCCTCTTCCTTTTAAATCCTCATCGCATAATAATAAATAAGGATTATTATGCATGCACATCCTCACCTTACAATGTCAATTGGGTCCAGGCGCATTGACAACCATAAATTATCAAATGTGTCAAAGAGTAAGCCTTTCCAATAAAAATTAAGACCCACCCTTCAAACTTAATCACCGAGTCCAATTTATGCAAATATTTTCGAAGTGGGGCGAAGGTTTGGCATTAAATGGTGTAAACGTTGGGGAATAAATGGTTTATATGTTGTACAAGGGCGCGTGCGCGGGTTTGGGCGTGTGCCCGCTCCTCACGTGTACGCGCGAAAAACACGCGTGCACGTGTTTTAACATGCGTGCGCGATCCTGTTACTAGTTAAAAAAAACAAAGCTCTCTGTTTCCCAGGAATTCTACCAAAATCAAGGGTTTCACTTCTTCCGCGGCTTTCAAGCTCTCACAGGTTGCTCATTGGCTCACACTCATTGATATTTTGGACACTCTTTGATCTATTGGACACAAAATCACCCTTGGAATCTATCAAACATCTTCAGTGTTCTTGGAATCTAGTGGATTCACTCAAGCTACTAGTTTCCATTGCAAGTGGAGATCATTTCTATAGAGGTATGGTGAATTGTAAATGAGTCTTTTCATTCACAAGATTTGAGATGAGCCCATGCCTTTTTGTTTTTGTTTATTCCCACAACAATATCCATGCATAGAAAACAATGAATTTGACAAGAAGATTTCCCAAGTTCACATCTAAAAAAACTCATATGAACACTAGACAAGATGAAGTATGCAACCTCCTCATTGTGTAATTAGTTCCCAAGTTAATTTTGTTATTTTCACCTCATATTATGCTAGCAAAAAAAACCACACACTCACTAAACATAACTAGAAATATCACTTCAACTCATCCACAAAACCTCAACTCTCTCATCTCTTATTCAATACCATTGTATGGAATGAGGATATCTGTAAGTATATGCACCTTTACTTTCTCTATGAATCCAAATATGATAATTTTCATCCATATTTACCATCCTTACAATATCCCCTCACCTCTAACAATGATTTTTTTCCAAAAACCAAGACCTCCCCACTTCATGCTCTATTCAACATGATGATTGTTGGTATAGTCCCTAGTTCCCCACTCTCCAACACCTCCCCACCCTAGATATTGCACATTGAAAGGTCAAATTATATTTCTCCTAATCACCCTTCCCAAGACCATGATCTTTGTTAGAAACCTTTGCATCCTCCTAAAGGTTTTGCACAGACTCTGGAGCTGCCGAAGCATGCGAAGAGAGGGAAGGTCTATGATGGCTTGGACTTTCAAGGGATCCACAACAATTCCTTTATGGGAAACAATGAAACCCAACAATCGGCCTGCCGAAACGCAAAAGACACACTTGTGTGGGTTCAAGCGGATTTGATATTTGCGACAACACAGAAAGACTTGCCGAAGGTCGTTAAGGTGGTCTGATCGTTTCCGGGAACAAGCTGTAAGGTCGTCAAGATAGACTAGCAGGATATGGACCAAGTCATGAACACAATAGGTCATGGCCCGCTGGAAGGTGGCACCAGCACTTTTGAGGCTGAAAGGCATGACGCGATAGGAAAAGGTGCCCCATGGGGTGGTAAAGGTAGTCTTGTATTGATCCTCCTTACGGATCTGAATTTGGTTGTATCCGAAAAAACCGTCCATGAAAGATAGAACTTCATGCCCCACACACGCATTGATGAGTTGGTTAATAAATGGCATGGGGAAGTTGTCTTTGGGACAGGCTCGGTTTAAATCGCAGAAGTCAGTACATACTCTGATGGTGCCTTTTTTCTTGTTAACAGAGATGAGGTTGGAAACCCAAGTGGTATATGCAATAGGATAAATGAATCCTTCCTTGTGAAGTTTCTCAATCTCTGCTTTAACAGAGGGGAGCTTTGAAGGATGAATGGGGCACTGTTTCTGGCGAACGGGGGGTACATCCGGCCATGTGTCAATGTCGTGCTCTATAATAGCGAGGTCGAGACCAGGCATTTCAGTATAGGACCAGGAAAAGACATCACAGAACTTTTGGAAAAGTTCTTTGTACTCTCCAATCTCATACTCACTGCAGGAGGCTCCTAATGTAATGATTTCAAGAGCACCAGGTGGGTCGGAGATATCGATGTGGATGACGGGTGAGATGTTGGCCATGTTACCTTCCTCAAAGGCATCAGGAGTGGGAATAGGATCCTTAAACCAGTCGACTTTGGTGGGAAGGAAATCTTTGGACTCAACCACAAATTGGGTAGCTATGGTGGAGTAGGACTCTTCTGGGAGGAAATAGGAATGATGGCGCATGTCGTCCCAGGGATAATTCGGGGCAGTGAGAGCCTCTAGAATCTCCTCATCATTGCGGAAACTTTGAGTTGTCAAATCGGTTGACGAGGGAGTGGTAGTCGAAGAGATCATATAAATGGTGTTAATCTCCTCAGATGAGGGTGATACTGGGGGGTGGATCTCTTCAATTGTGGGGGGCACCGTCTCAAGGTCCAAATTATTCATCTAGTAGAGAGCTGCTCTATAATCTGGGAGATGAGGACAATGATGTGAGTAATGGCCATAAATACCGCATATTGCACAAGGGTGGTTGGTACGCAATGATTTTTCATGAGGCTTAGGGGTTGGATCGAGTTGGACAACCGGGATGTTGGGGTCGTCGTCAAGCATTTGCATGTGTTCCTGTAATGCAGGTAATTGTGGACATTAATGAGTTGGATGGCCTAACTCATCACACAACGAGCATTTAGGAGGAGCACGAAACATGGGGGGGGGGTTTAACTGCTTTGGCAGGGGGTACAACAGTGTATGGTTGTGGGCCTCTGCCCCCAGTGGGCTTGATAAGAGGAGGGGGATTCGTAGATGACGAAGGGGTAGTGACACCGGGAGGTGGTTGACTAGTAGTGGCAATGGGTTGCACCGGTTGTAGGATGACATTTGGTGTCGGCGAGGGAACGGGAGGTGAAATATACCACATGGGTAATCCCAAGGTTAACCCGGGGAGGCTGAGAGTAGCTATAACCAGGGCACTTACTACTCCCAAGGGAGGGAATAGGAAGGGGATTGTGTGGATGGGTGTAACACCAATGTGACTAGGTACCAATGGTGGTTTGGGTAACAAGAGCGGTTGATTGTTGGGTGTTTTTTTATTGTGGGAAAGGGTACATAGGTCAGATACTTCGGTCGCGGGTGACGGGGGAGGAATGGATTGAAATGTTGAGGTCATCGGCGTATCTGAGTAAACTGCGGGTCCCACAGAGGAAACAAATGAGGTAGTTGCACCACAAACAGGTTGTTCAACCATGGGGAGAACATTCTTAGGTGCAGCTGGGGCAATGGGATCGTAATAGGTGAGTTGGTCGACCTTGACCACACGTCCGTCATGGGGGAACATCATGGTACAAAAAATGGATGGGGCAACCGCCCGCATGGCATACATGTAGCTGCGGCCAAGTAAGAGGTTATAATCAAGCTGGGCATTGATGACCTCTATGTCAATGAGCACGGTTTTACCAGCCAACTAGATGGGGACATTAGCTAAGAGACCTTGGGGTTGAGCCAAATGGCCGTTGTAGGCTCGCAACGCAGTGGTGGACTGCTGGAGAGTAGGGGATCCCAATTTTTTCCAAACGAATGTGGACATAACGCATGTAGATGCACCTTCATCGATAATGCACCAATGGATGACAAGATTCCGAACGGAAACAGAAACTTGGAACGCTAAAGTGGAAGGAAGGCGTGGTTCAGACTGGTCCAAATCGAAGGCCATCAGTCATGAATCATTTGGGTCAATAGCACCAATGGCTGAGATCAAAGTCTTGCACTGTGAAGGACAGTTTTTTAAGACCTCTAACGCAGACATGGCTGCGGGAGACTAGGCTAAGTCATCTACAATGTTGTAATTTGACACAGCGCGAGCATTGGGATTATTGTTGATGCGACGAAGTGGGAAGCGAGGTGCTTTGGAGACGCCATCTAGTGGAGCTAGAGGTATACGTAACGTCTGATCAGTGGGATGAGCATTAGTGTTTTTTTTGGGGGGAGAGGCTTCAGGGGTGGAGCCATATTGGTTTCGACGAGTTTGGAGGTTGACATCGGTGGATGACATCATTAACAAGTGGTGGGTACCTGAGTCTAACATGGGTTGATCAGGAGCGCGTAAGTGATTTGCTGTTGTGGTGGCACATTGCCTTGAGGGGGAGCCAACGGCTTAGTGTTCACTATGCCTTGGGTTGGTAAGGGGTTTTGCAACACCAAAGGTTGATGCTGAGGTGGTGGGGGGTTGGGTGGCGCCTGAGGAGCCGCGTGCCCTTGGCGATGGGCATCATCAGTCCAGAGTTTTCGAGCTCGCTCCAAATGTGGGCAAGCGTGTGTGTAGTGGCCATAGACCCCACAAATAGAACAAGGATGGTTTGTTCACAAATTAGGATTTTTGGCCTGCTTGGGCGGCCGATCAGGGTTCTGGTTGGCAGGTGCCGCGTTATTGTTGTTTGGGGGATTGGGAGGTTGACCGGATTGGTCTGGAGGGGGGTTTTTCCCACAGTTACGGCCTTTGCCACGGTTTTGCTGGCCCTGTTGGCGCTGATTATTTTGGTTCTGCTGCGGATTCTGTTGGGCGTACACTTGCCCTTGGGTAGTAGGTGGGTTCTGGGGTTGTGCAGGTGCGGGAGCAGGCTGCAGTGGATAATACGTAGGTGTAGGCTGCGCAGGTGCTGAACCTTGTGGGGGTTGCTGATACGTCTGTGGAACGGGTTGTGGGTTTGCCGCAAGGGCTGCCTGTGGCGAGTAATAAGTGGGTTGGGCTTGAAAGGACACGGGAGCTGGTGTAGCCTGTGTGTGGTAATATGGCTGAGGTGCGACTGGAGGGGGCATAAGCAGGGGATGCATGACCAAAGCACTGAGGTGGACAGGAAGGTCCGTGGGAATGGTGGTGATGTGCCATGGGAGCATACGAATTGGTTGCTCCGGATTGAGATGTAACCCGCGAAAGGTCGGGACCATGGCTAGGACGTGCTATGGAAAAGGGTTGGGGATGCAAGGAAACATGGCTAATGATGCCTTCTGTGGCATGGGATGCCCCCGGCGCATCGTGTCGGGAGGAATCACCGCGAGGAGCGTCAGGTATGATGGTATATAGATAACCCGACTGGGCGTAGATGAGGTCAAATTGCTGGGATTTGAGGATGGCCTATTCTTCGGACTAGGGTTGTTCGGATGCCACATCCTTGGCAATGATAGGAAGGAGGGATTTTAGAAACCAATCTAAGAAGATACGGTCGTCTAAATTGATTTTGTAGAGGCTGCGGCGTCGACACCACTCATGAATGTGGTTAGTGATGTGGGTAGCCGTGTTCTGTCTGCAAGACAGTAGGATCTCAACTCCCGCGTCATAGCAGACAGGTAACTGAAAGAACTGCAGGAAGGTCGAGGCAAGGGAAGTAAAGGTGGCATGGGTCCCATGGGGTTGCTCGATGTACCACTTAGCTGCAGAGCCAGTGAGGGTGCGCTGTAACAGACGGAGGCGGACAGAGTCGTCCACTATGGAGTTGGAGGAACACCATAGATGGAAGGACATAATATGGTTCTGGGGGTCCTCACATGCCTTGCCCTCAAACTTAGGGATGTCAGAGGGAATCTTGGTGGGCATGTGAGGCCACGCAGGGTCATGTCTGATGGGATTGTTAGTCAGTCTAACTAGGTCAGGAAGGTTGAGGCTATCCATGAATGGAAAACTAGTAGAAGGATGTGACATACTAGTGGGTGTGACCATGTTGGGGCCAATGCCCCCAAGTGGAGGGGCTGGGTTCGGGATGTTGCCCCCAAGTGGAGGGACGAAAGTGGTATGGGATGGTCCTGCACCGCCAAGGGTAGTGTGAGTCACTGATGGAGTGGCGATAGGTATGCCAGCTACTGGAATGGGTATAGTGATCGAAATGGTAGACGTTGGCCCCATTGAGGGCATACCCAAAGCAGGTGTGGTAGCTGGTGTGGTGGTGGATGTTCCACCAATGGTCCCTACAACGAAAGGGGTGGAAGTCATGCCAGCCATGGGGCTGGTTGGTGCAGTGTAAATGGGGCTCTCAGACTCTGCCTCAGAATCAGAGGTAAAATAAGGGGCATCTAGATCGGGTGACGGAGTTCTATGCCGTTTACGAGTGGAGTCAAGTGACAAGGCTCGAGATCTATGATGAGTGGTATCAAGTGATGAAGATCTATGTCTATGACGGGTGATGTCAAGTGAACCGTGCTGTGGGGGCTCACCCCGGAGGCGCCGAGAATGTCTCGGGGACTCAATGGTGACAGATGGTGTCAAATATCTGGGGGTTGTGTTGAGTGAAAAATCGCTCAAAAACCCTAATGCAACCGAGTGTGCAGAAGGAGAGCTCAAAAAATATGGCACTCAGGCCAACAACCAACTCAAAACACTTACTGTAACAGTTGTGCTACAACAAGTGGAGTATCAACAGAAATGGTCAGAATACCAACAAGCAACAGGTTTCCTAGAAAATAAAAATAGTGGACTCACTGGACCAAAAGGAGGTAAGGGAGCATGCAAACACCTAGCTAAATAGTATTCTGACTCAACTAGACATATCCTCTGCAAGGTGATGAAATCCAAGTCAGACAATATGGATAGTAGAGCCAAGTGGCTAAAGATATCCCCCTACTAGGAGGGACACCGGGTAGTCAATCCTAGAAGAAAAGCAACTAAGATACCCCATTCATGACACGTTCGGTTGGGTGAATTTGCCGTTTGGTTCTATTGCCGCTATATCCCCATACTGGTGATACACCGAGAACTGCGAAAGGTATCCTTCAGTTATTGAATAGATTGCGGTATTCCGCTCAGGCTTCCGGAACCAGTCTGGTGACTTCAACCCTCCTAGGGGAGAGGCCTTCCCGATAAATTGGTTTTAAACTGTGTCAAAAAATACTAGGGGATCTTGGTTTCCTAATGGACAACAGCTATGTCTCAAGTGTAAGCAACCGAGGGGTGTTATTTGGATGCCTATCCCCCCAATCCTACCTAACTACAAAAATTCTTATGTGTTCCCCAAGTGGGGTTAGAATGTTGGTTGTGTTAAGTAGTATTTTAGGGTTCACTTGAATTAGGTGCTAGAGTGTGTGCGTGTGAGATGATGAACCCTCCTTTTTGCCTCCTTTTTCCCTCTTTTTCCTCTTTTTTTGTATTTTTATTCCCTTTTTAGAGGGTTTTTGCTATTTTGGAGGAATTTTGGATTATTTTGGGGAAAAAGGGGTTTTTTGGCCTTTTGGAGGCTTTTTAATGGGATTTTAAGGTTTTGGAGGCAAATATGGTAGGAAATATGGACAAATGAGTCATGTAATGGGGTAGATGAGGTAGTGAGCACTTTTTGGGTGTTAACAAAGGTATACATTTATTCTCTTGTGATGCATTGTTGAATTCAACCATGGGTATTTTAAACTCAAAACCACATTCTATCATCTCAAGGTTTATAGATCTAAGGAAATAGTTTGTTGTTGTTTCTTCAACTCCTTACTGTGTTATATAACCTAGTAATTTATGATGGTAAAGGACATTGCCTCAAATGGAAGGATATACCATTCCACTAGGAAGACAAAGCAATCAAACTAGGTGCAAAGTCCTAGAATTGATAACATTAAGGGAGAAAGCAAAAAATGCAATTAATTAAGGTTACCTTATTTGATGTAGAAAAACTATCAAACTATTCCCAAGGCATTTCTAGCCATCTTTGTTGTAGGGTGTTACTACCATAATTTTTATGAATTCATGGCCAGGCAAGACACTAGTTTCTCCTCTCTACACTTGACCAAACATCATCTATATTGATTGGAATTGTAAGGGATAATGATGTTTATTCAAACACAAATAAACCAACATAGTCTGTAGTTGTATATGTTAATTTGTAAAGTGGTAAGCTATGTTAGAATGTGTCAGGTTCATTGTATAATGGCACTAATATCTTATTTGTTGTTTCTTTTGTAGGGGTAGGCCTGATAGTTGTGTTAAAGAGACTTTTGAAGATGGGAAACTCATGAAACGCAAAAAAAAAAATAGAAGGAATCTGCCCATTGAAAAGGTCAATGACTTAAGAGAAAAGGCCAGGTTGGGAATGGAAAGATTGAGACATGGTCCTATCATTGCCCCAGATCCTACCACTGATCCTAACACAGTTGTTGACATGAAAACCTCTTGTTCAGAACCATGGGTAAAGCGGTCGCATCCAACGGACCCAACTCAAATTCCAACATCAACACAATCTCCAACCAACAATCCATCAACGAGTCATTTTGAAGTTCCTCACGACACAAGAATTTTGGGAGATGCTGCATGTGTAGAGATGGACATACAAGCCTTGCTTAATTTTCAATCTCCCCAAGAAGACCAAAACCCTGTCGACCACACTCCCATTATGGCCCAATCTATGAACGAAGCACCACAACAAACAAGCTCCGGTATTCATGTCTCATGTCCACCTTCCCTACCTCCACTGTCTAGTGCAAGAAGAAGGACTCCTAGACGTATTCATGTGGGTGAGAGTGCTATGTCGAGGCTTGAAGGCAAGTTTCCAAAACGCACTATCGAATGGCAATGCAACAAAATTGTGAAAGAATATTTTGAATCCAAAGGTGATGTAAGTAAATGTCAATTATTGCTATGTTTGTTAAAGTCATGTTCTTTAGCTATTGTTAGGAGAATTTTGGGAATAAAGATGGTTAAAAGTTCAGAGGCCAACAGTCATATTGTTAGAAATCTCTAATCTACATTTAATGCGATTGGGAAGAAGTCTCGTACAAAAGATCTTTGTGCGGCTCGTTGTGTTTTAGCGGAATTAGTTGTAAGCAAGTCCACAAGGCAACGTCGCCTGCTATCACACACTTCTCACATACTCAAATTAAATAGAAAAACTATTAAAAAGTACTCTGTTATAAGAGAAAATCTTGACACTCTGGGTGGAAACGATTGTTGGGCTTTTGTTGGTAGGTTGCCTTGTGCAGATAGGAAGCTAATTGATGATGTTAAGGAGTTAGTACAAATGTTTTGGCATGATCATACTAGACCTTCATCAAACCAAAGAGACGTGCTAAAACTGAGAAAAGGTTCTACTGAATGTGAGCCCCATGTTAAACACTTCCTTGACACCACACAGACTGAACTCTATGAGAGATTCAGGAATGAGCACACACAATTGAACCTTGGCCAAAGGTCCTTTGAGAAATGCAAACCATGGTACATTCGTATATGCATTGAATGGAACACTTGTTGTTGTAGATACCACGTAGAATATGAATATTATTATGACACATATAAACATATATTTTGTGATTTGCATACTAACATTGTGTAGGGCTGCAATGAATCCATACTACCACCGAATGCATCAAGAGACTTTATCCACAACATCATGTGTCCAAGGCCCAAAGGACAAAAGTATTATAAAAAATCGTGTCTATATGGGACATGTTCTATGTACAGTGGGTTTTCTCTTTTGAACCATTGCATTCATGAAAGAAAGGACACAGAATTTGGCATGATGCGTGTGGAGATGCAAAGCTTCAAGTACGTGACCTATCAATTAGACAGTGTCAGAGAATGTAAAAAGATTGCATTGGTAAAGTCACAGGTACAAATGAATATTGCATATTTTTCATATTACACGTTCAATTTCTAGCATATACATTTTTCCAAAGGCCACATTATAATATTTCCCTTGTTTCCATGGTAACAGGTACCGGTATGTGACTTCTTGACGGAATTCTATGAGAAAATTGAGCAGTATGTTCAACATGTGCATGTAGCGTGATGGCAAGATGAGCAGTACAGAAAATGCAGGGACACATTTCCCATTGGAACCATAGTGTCAATTGTGGATTTTGTAGAAAATTACACCCTTCAGCCACAAAATGAAATCCAGAGTCAATACTACCATTCAAACCAAGTCAGCATCATGGTACATATTATCTATAGGCATGGTCCAGAGAGCAACAATGACAAGAGGATAATACTGAAGGAGACAAAATTTTACATAAGTGATGATAGGACCCATGATCTGCATTATGTGCAACATTGTTTTCGAATTTTCTATGATCAGTTGAAGGAGAGAGATATACAGATGGATCAGCATTGGATATGGTCGGATGGTTGTGCGGGCCAATTAAAAAATGCCCGAGTATTCCAATGGATGAGTACTTTGCATAAGACTTGCAATGTGTCGCATATCTGGAACTATTTTGAGACTAGGCACTGCAAAGGCGAGCATGATGGGGCTGGTGCATGCATCAAGACCACACTACGAATGGAAGAGATGAGGTTTGACAGGGAACCTGATATCCGAGATGCAGAATCCATAGTTCAATGGTGCTTCACAACAATGTCAGAATGAGCAAGAGATCAACAAACATCATTGGTGGCAGGATGTGTGGTGAGAAATTTTTGGCTAGTGGTTGACATAGATTGATCGTGTTCCTATAGTTGCGGCACAGTACAAGGAACACATGGATTTCATTCAGTTCGAAGCTCAGACAACCACATATTTGAAATATGGACGCGAAAGCTTGCATGCTTTTGCAACCCTTGTAGCAGTGGTGAATGGGATGAATGCGAATGCATGGATTGGGTTGATGAATGGGATCGTGTGTCACTTGCAGTAGACCAACGTGCAGTTGTTGAATCAACCCAGTTAGAGGAGGGCCAGTCAGCGATTTCTATAGACTATGAGCATATCTCAGATCTTGTACAACCAGGACACATATACGCAGTTGTTGCACTGAAATACAATGAATGGGGTGTGGATTATTGGTTGGAAAGGTGCATCCAAGGTAAGCAAACCCTCTACGGATCATTAATTGATGATGAAGGAATTGAATTTCCTACTGGCTCGATGGTGGTTAAGGGGGGATATCTTACACTAGATGGGAAGTCAAGAAAGACTAGCGGACATGTATTCATGGATTACAGACCAGGTTCAGTGGTGTATCACTTCACAAACTTGATCGTTGGCACAAACATCCATCTTCAGACAATGTCAAGCAAAAGCTCAACCAAGGTACGCTACTACCTGCCTCATTCAGAGCATGAGAGATTGATGGAGACAATTAGCAACAGAGAGGATCCATATGGATTTATTGAATGAGTCCAGTCAACTTTACATAAGAGAAAGAATTGCATCAAAGAATGTCATGTTCTACATTGAGGTATGTGTAGTTTTATGTTATTTCTTTGGTACATGCATTTTTTGTTGATACATACATACATACATGTCTTTGCCTATGTTTTTATTTTTCCTATATGTATTAAACTATTCCATGCTTCTCTTTTATGTTGAATAAAATGGTGATGTGATTTGGATCAAATTTGAGTAAATTGAGTTAGTATTTTCTTAAATATATCTATTTATGTTTGTAGCATTTGAAGCTAGTGGTTTTGATAGGTTCTCAAGATTAGAATTACCTAGGTTTAAGGAAATTTTTTGAAGTACATAGTCTATTACAATGGTCTTGAAAATTTAACTTGGTAGATGAAACCTTATAGGAATCCATGTCTGGATAGAAGGGTCTTCCACTTGGGGTAGGGAGTTATCATAAGGTTTCAAGGGTGGTATTTTTGAGATCTATACTTGAGAGGGACTTGTCATCATCATAGATAACCACTTAGAGGGGCTTGTCATCATCATCACCAACATCATCTCTAGGCTCCTCATCAACATCTCCATCATCATCATCTTCTTCATCATCACCATCACCATCACCACCATCGTCAACGTCTTCATCATCGCCACCATCATCAACGTCTTCATCATCGCCACCATCTTCATCATCATCATTAACTCTAACTCTAACCGTAATTCAATTTCCTTCTATAACTCTAGCCCCAACCCTCACCCAAACCCTAGCACTAATACATCTTCTTCATCATCGCCTTCACCATCACCATCACCATCACCATCACCATCACCATCACCATCACTGTCACCATCACCATTGTAGAGTTGATCCCCGTGTGCAAAAATTGCACACTCCCTCACTGAGCAAAACCCTAGTTTCCAAGATGGACGTTTAAGATGGCACCGGGGCAACGGGACCTGAGGAGAGGGGCACCCCTGGCATTATCCCAGCGTCCTGAATCCAACATAGTCGACAGTTCATCGATCGGAGCCACGGTCGTCATTCTATGGCTCGTTTCGTCTCGCATCCAAAAGGCCTTCAGGGACACCTGCTGGATACCTGTTGGGGGCATAGAAGTCCAACCGTGCAGTAAAACTGGGCTCCGGGGAGTCCTGCAGGTGTGTCTAGGCAAGTTTCGGCCAGGAACGCTAGCCACAAGTTCCCGGTGGGTGATTTTCCAGAGTTGACCTCCGTGTGCAAAAATTGCACACTCCCTCACTGAGCAAAACCCTAGTTTCCAAGATGGACATACAAGATGAGGGCGGGGCCACCTGGCCAAAGGGGAGGGGCACCGCTAGCACTATCCCGGCATGCTGAATCCAACGGAGTTGACAATTCATCGATCCGATCCACGGTCTTCATTCTATGGCTCATCCCGTATCGCTGCCAGAAGGCCTTCAGGGACACCTGCTGGATACCTACCGGGGGCGTAGAACTCCAACTGTACAAAAAAACTGGGTTTTGGGGAGTCATGCAAGTGTGTCTAGGCAGGTTCCGACCGGGAATGCTAGCCACAAGTGCCCGGTGGGTGATTTTCCAGAATTGACCGTTGTGTGCAAAAATTGCACACTCCCTCACTAAGCAAAACCCTAGTTTCCAAGATGGACGTACAAGATGAGGGAGGGGCCACCAGGCCGCAGGGGAGGGGCACCCCTAGCACTATCCTGGCGTGTAGAATCCAATGGAGTCAACAGTTCGTCGATCCAATCCACTTTATTCATTATATGGCTCGTCCCGTCTCGCATCCAGAAGGCCTTCAGAGACACTTGCTAGATACCTGCCGGGGGCGTAGAACTCTAACCGTGCAACAAAACTGGGTTTTGGGGAGTCCTGCAGGTGTGTCTAGGCAGTTTCAGGCCAAGAACGCTAGCCACAAGTGCCCGATGGATGATTTTCTAGAGTTGACCCTCGTGTGCAAAAATTGCACACTCCATCACTAAGCAAAACCCTAATTTCCAAGATGGATGTACAAGATGAGGGCGGGGCCACTAGGCCAAAGGGGAGGGGCATCCCTAGCACTATCCTAGCGTGCTGAATCTAACAGAGTCAACAGTTCGTCGATCCAAGCCACGGTCTTCATTCTATGTCTTGTCCCTTCTTGCTGCCAGACGGCCTTCAGGGACACCTATTGGATACCTGTCGGGCATGTAGAACTCCAACCGTGCAACAAAACCGGGTTCCGGGGAGTTTTGCAGGTGTGTCTAGGCAGGTTTCGACCGAGAACGCTAGCCACAAGTGCTCGGTGGATGATTTTTCAGAGTTGACCCCCGTGTGCAAAAATTGCACACATAGTCCATCCTTATCTTGATAAATAAGAGTTTTATAGTAGCTTGAATGTTTTGGGTGTGGTTATTTCCCTGTATTCGGTTGTCTGATTGGTTGACAAGCTTGCGTGAAAATTTGTACATTGAACTTCTTTGTTTTATTGCTGAAAATGGAAGGGATTTTCAAGTCACCTGCAAAATGCTCCTTTGTTGAAATATCTAAGTTCTTCCAACAACATAGATTTGGTTAGTGTATCAAATGCTGCCGTCCACACTAGAATTTATCTTTCATCAAAGGAGTTGCACATATTATGGCTAACGAAATGGTCTGGGGAGCTTAGAAGTGCCGGCAAATATTATTCCATGCCTGAATCTACCCAAAAGGAAATTATAAATTTAGATCCTCGAGAATGCTTGAATCTACCCAGAAGGAAATTATAAATTTAGATACTTGAGAAGGTAAGAAACTGTATGAGTGGTTGAATCAGTATCCTAAAATTACAGAGCTTTCTATCTCAAAGTTTGTTGGGTGGATCCTGGATGTGGTATCAGACTCAATAGACAGTAAACTTGTTATCATCGCTAGAATGGCCCCAGGGTGCCCAACTAGAATGCCCGTAGCGCTCGAACCGTGGCTCTGTTCGTGAATCCGTCGACTCCAGTGGGTCCGGGACGCCAGGTTTCAGCTAGGGGACCCCCCAAAGCATTCCTCGAAGACCCGGAAGCGGTGCCAATGGGCCATCCCCGGAGCTAGGGTTTTGCTCAGTGAGGGCCATTCCATATTTGCTCAATGGGGCCATTTCTCGTCCGGAGGCCCCCAGGCAAGCATGGACACTGTGGATAGGTCCACTATGGCCATGTGGACCTGTGGGAGCTGACGAAATCCAATACCTCTCACCGGTTTGGGTTCCGTGGCCCCGAAGCAAATCCCCAAAGTGTCCCTGAACGACCCCAGTGCGGACCTGTCCACGGTGGCCACGCACGCCCGGGGGCCTCCAGTCGAGAAATGGCCCCCTTTAGCGAATTTGGCATGGCCTTCAAATGGGGGTTAACTCTGGAAAATCATTTACTGGGCACTTGTGGCTAGCATTCTCGGCTGGAACCTACCTAGACACACCTGCAGGACTCCCCGAAACCCGGTTCTATTGCACGGTTGGAGTTCTACACCCCTGGTAGGTATCCAGCAGGTGTCCCTGAAGGCCTTTTGGATGCGAGATGGGATGAGCCATAGAATGAAGACCGTGGCTTGGATCAATGAACCGTCGACTCCGTTGGATTCAGCACACCGGGATAGTGCTAGGGGTGCCCCTCCCCTGTGGCCTGGCAGCCCCGCCCTCATCTTGTATGTCCATCTTGGAAACTAGGGTTTTGCTCAATGAGGGAGTGTGCAATTTTTGCACATGGGGGTCAACTCTGGAAAATCAACCACCGGGAACTTGTGGCTAGCATTCCCGGCCGGAACCTACCTAGACACACCTGCATGACTCCCCAGAACCCAGTTTTGTTGCACGGTTGGAGTTCTACACCCCCGGTAGGTATCCAGCAGGTGTCCGTGAAGGCCTTATGGCAGCGAGACGGGACGAGCCATAGAATGAAGACTATGGATCGGATCGAGGAACCGTCGACTCCATTGGATTCAGCACACTGTGATAGTGCTAGGGGTGCCCCTCCCCTTTGGCCCCGGTGGCCCCGCCCTCATCTTGTACGTCCATCTTGGAAATTAGGGTTTTGCTCAGTGAGGGAGTGTGCAATTTTTGCGCACGGAGGTCAACTCTGGAAAATCACCCACCGGGAACTTATGGCTAGCGTTCCCATCCAGAACCTGCCTAGACACACCTGTAGGACTCCCCGGAGCCCGATTTTGCTGCATGGTTGGACTTCTATGCCCCCGGCAGGTATCCAACAGGTGTCCCTGAAGGCCTTTTGGATGCGAGACGGAACGAGCCATAGAATGACGACCGTGGCTCCGATCGACGAACTGTTGACTCCGTTGGATTTTGGACACCGGGATAGTGCTAGGGGCACCCCTCTCCTCAGGTCCCGTTGCCCCGGTGCTATCTTGAACGTCCATCTTGGAAACTAGGGTTTTTCTCAGTGAGGGAATGTGCAATTTTTGCACACGGGGGTCAACTCTGCAAAATCATCCGTCGAGCACTTACGACCAGCGTTCCTAGCCGAAACCTGCCTATGCACACCTACAGGACTCCCCGAAGCCCATTTTTGCTGCACGGTTGGACTTCTATGCCCCCGACAAGTATCCAACAGGTGTTCCTGAAGGCCTTTTGGATGTGAGATGGAACAAGCCATAGAATGACGACCGTGGCTCCGATCGACGAACCGTTGACTCCGTTGGATTCAGGACGCCATGATAGTGCCAGGGGCACCCCTCTCCTCCGATCTCGTGGCCCCGGTGCCATCTTGAACATCCATCTTGGAAACTAGGGTTTTGCTCAGTGAGGGAGTGTGCAATTTTTGCACACGGGGGTCAACTCTGCAAAATCATCCGCCGAGCACTTATGATGATGATGATGGTGATGATGATGGTGATGGTGACAGTGATGGTGATGGTGATGGTGATGGTGATGGTGATGAAGATGATGACAATGCAGAATATGATGATGATGGAGATGTTGATGAGGAACCTAGAGTTAGAATTAGAGTTAGAGTTAGAGTTAGGGTTAGAGTTAGAGTTAATGATGATGAAGGATATGGTGGTGATGATGAAGACGTTGATGATGATGGTGATGGTGATGGTGACAGTGATGGTGATGGTGATGGTGAGGATGAAGAAGATGGCTTAGTGTTAGGGTTTGGGTGAGGGTTAGGGCTAGAGTTATAGAAGGCAATTGAATTAGGGTTAGAGTTAGAGTTAATGATGATGATGAAGATGGTGGTGATGATGAAGACGTTGACGGTGGCGGTGATGGTGATGGTGAGGATGAAGAAGATGGTTTAGTGCTAGGGTTTGGGTGAGGGTTAGGGCTAGAGTTAGAGTTAATGATGATGACGGTGATGGTGAGGATGAAGAAGATGGCTTAGTGCTAGGGTTTGGGTGAGGGTTAGGGATAGAATCATAGAAGGAAATTGAATTAGGGTTAGAGTTAGAGTTAATGATGATGATGAAGACATGATGATGATGGTGACAGTGACGGTGATGGTGATGGTGATGGTGATGGTGAGGATGAAGAAGATGGTTTAGTGCTAGGGTTTGGGTGAGGGTTAGGGATAGAATCATAGAAGGAAATTGAATTAGGGTTAGAGTTAGAGTTAATGATGATGATGATGGTGACGGTGACGGTGATGGTGAGGATGAAGAAGATGGTTTAGTGCTAGGGTTTGGGTGAGGGTTAGGGCTAGAGCTATAGAAGGAAATTGAATTAGGGTTAGAGTTAGAGTTAATGATGATGATGAAGATGGTGGTGATGATGAAGATGTTGACGGTGATGGTGATGGTGATGGTGAGGATGAAGAAGATGGTTTAGTGCTAGGGTTTGGCTGAGGGTATGTGCTAGGGTTTGGGAAGATGGTTTGGAAATAGTTCTTCATTGAATATCATAATTTTCCTATAAATCAAAGCCATGGGGTAGACTTGAAGAAGAGAATAGTTGTAAGGTCGTGTGGGAAGAAAGAGCTTGGAGATCAAACACCTCATTTTCTCATCTTTACCATTCATTGTATTCATTCTTACTTGAGTTATTTCATTAAGGAAGTAAGTGTTCTTCAGTCACTATAGCTAGAGAGAGATTTTAATAAGGAAAATGACCCATCCCAAGGAGAGTGTTGGAGCTAAATTGCCTCAAATCATTTTTTCTCAAATGATGTTACACATTTGTATGCTTTTCCATTTGAAGAATATATGAGTTTTGTTTTTTCCATCCATTTATTGTATTTGAATTACATTATTGTATTTAATATTATGATATTATTGCTTGCATGCTTCTTAGTTATTTATTTTCTATTATAGTACTCTCATGCTTATCAAATAAATAACCATTGTATATTGTCTCGCTCACAACTTGGATATATTAACAAATTTTGCTCAGCATTGCAACAAAATCCCAAAAATAGATTGAATACTCCATTTTGGGTTTAGAATCTTGATCAGTTAATCTTACTTACTAGGTTGTTTTTAGTTGTTTTCTAACCTCTAGTGACATGCAAAGTCATTAACTAGCATGCAAACTCACTTAGCAACCCTTGTAAGGAATCAAGGTTTTTGGAATTTTATTTGCATGATCTTGGTGACTTGCACATTTTTTCTCTTTTTCTCAGAAGAGTTCAATGGTAGAATCCCTAATTTTCATTAGTGTTCCATAGTGGCCAATGTAATATGCATGCAAATTCATTTCATAGGAAGTGTAACTATTTACTTGTGTAACTTGCATAGTTATCTTTGTAGCAAGTTGTGAATTTTTAGTTAGATTTAATTGTATGTTTTGTTAGTAGCTTAGCTTGAGGGAAACTTTAAATTTTCCAAGAATTGTAAGTTGATGTTCTTGTAATTTTACATCTCATCAACCACGATTATTAATTAAATCACTTAAGGGATAGAAGGTGGACTCATAATTCCTAAGTGTCTAATCACATAAATGGATTATCATTTGTCATTTGCACATGGATTCATAACTAAGGGCACTATATACTACCTTTTGAATTGTTATTTTTATTTATATTATTTAAACTCATCTCAAAAGAATAGTTAAGAATTTAATCAATTACCACTTGCAGTCATTTCCATTATGTCACGTCCCCTCCCATTGTTCCCGAGCAAGGCAGAGAACATGACACTAAAACCACTTGCGCAGGTTTGGTAACTTCTAGAATGTAAATGATTAGATGATTGTAAACATTCATTCAATAAACCATAAACATTTAGGATATGTTGTGTGTAATTGCTTAAGACAAATTTGTGAAATAATAACCATTCAAATAACATGCAATTAACACTATGATCCACAGATGAGAGTTCTGAATCGAAGACAAAATCATGTATGCAAAAATGTAATCAAGGACAAACTCATATACACAAGTGCAAATCCATCTATTAATATGCAAAAATGATCCAATCATGTACAATTTTTGGAAAAATGGAACATCGTTCCCAGCGTCTATATAATGGCAACTCGTGCCCCATACAAAAAAAGGAAACTCGTGCCCTATACAAAATATGGTCCATGGTGCCCTGCACAAAATATGGCAACTCGTGCTGAAAATGCCACATTGTGGCTACTGTACATAGGAAAGTCTCTCAATCTCCTGCCCACCCTCGGAGCTCCTAGGTGCATCTCTAAAATCAATCTTCCTCTTCTTCGTGCTAGAGGAAGTTGGGTCCTTCCGGCGTCTTTGAGCACGTCCCCCTGAGCCCTGAAATGACAACAATAATATGTCAACTTTTCTTGGAAATTATACAAGTATAAAACATAATTTCAAACTAAAAATAGTTTTCAAATCTTGGATAACTCACCGCGTGCAAGATTGTAAGTCGTGAGGGGGTATCCCTCCTCCGTGATCCAAGTCTCTCAGCAATGCCATCCTACAACATTTAGAACAATCAGATCAATGCTGAAACTAGATGCATATAGTAATTTCCGTTAAAATTGAACGAGAGTTAAATGATAAACTAGTCAATATCACTGTGAACAAAATCGGCTGGTCTTCGAGGCTGCCGGATGGAGCAGTCGGCTGGATAGCCTACTCCGATGCTAGGGTGGACAGTAAAGGGGAGGATGTAGCCACATCAATGATGGCTACACCATTGGGGGTAACAGTGGAAGAAGGGGGCATGGCAGGAGGAGGCATGGATTGGGGTGCGGGAAGTGGAGATGTACATCTAGGGCTATAAACCCCAACTGGCTGTAGTATGGATGGGCGCACCCTGGAAGGGGAAGCGAGTGTGGTGGGGGAATGTGGGGGGCTGCGAGGTCTGTGTTGCGGTAGAGGGATGGGTGACTGTGGATGGGTGGTGTGCCGTGGTCGGATGGGGGAGGGTGGGAACATGGGAAACTGATACGGAGGTGGAGCTGGATATGATGCGTAAGGGGGAGCTGGATGGAATTGTGGTGCTATATAGGAGGGGGGGCCTGGATGGAAGGGGTTGGGGAATGGGGCATGTATGCCAGGGGATACAACTGGCATATAGGGTGGCCGAAAGGTCGGGGAGGGAGGAATAAAAGCACTGGCAGGCCGAGGTGCTCGCACCTGCATACACATTTATAACTTCATGGTTTAATATATAAAAATATAAATATACACAAACAAGTCATCGTATTTGAAATTAAATTTAGACTTTAATACACACAATACCTGCGCACGGGGAGAACTGCTGGTCCCCAGTGGCGGTGGTTGGTCGCTGGAGCCCGCGGACACCTGTGCAAACACTACAATTTTTAGACTGAATTTATAAAAACAATATTAAACACAATGAAAATGAGAATGACAACAATGGTACTTAGAAAACATGACTGTAATAAATTTATATTCAAGTTAGATGATATCCAATATTCTGAAAGGATAGAAGGTGGCATGGCATGAAATTAAAATTAAATAAGGTGAGAGGGCATAGAAGGTGACATGGTGAGCTTTTCCTTTTCTAGAGTCATCTCCATGAGTAGGTGAGCTTTTCCTTTTCTAGAGTCATCTCCATGAGTAGGTGAGCTTTTCCTTTTCTAGAGTCATCCCCATGAGTAGGTGAGCTTTTCCTTTGGCCCTAGAGAGATCTGCAGTGTCTCATAAGCAAATGGAATTCATGTCCATTTACAAATTTGAATTGGAAACCTATGTAATGTGTTTGGGTTCTTGTTGAAGAGTTCCTAGGTTTTGATGTCTTCTTATAGATTTATAGTTTCCTAGAAGCTTGATTCACCCAGTGGAAAAGTATTTGCATCCCTAGAGTGAGGATCTTGAGTCCCTTTATTTCCATAACATTTACATCATCAAATAAAATGGCATCTCATTGTTTAAATTAGCAAAGAGGTGCTAAATAGCAGTTAAGTTAGTGTGCATGTTATTCAATACACTTTAGAGTGTTGATTGTTAGAAAAGGGAAGAAAGAGAAATCTTTTTCATGGTTAACTTACTTACAAGCTTGAATGTGCCATGTTCTTTTGCATTGAATGAGTAATTATGTGTTCTTGATTGAATAGCTATGTTGTCAGAATGATATCACTTGATTGAAATCAAAGAAATCTTGAGTGAAATGAGTTAAATGAGTATTCTTGATGCCAAATATTTTACCAAGTTGAATTTGAATCAAGATAATAGCAAGGCCCCATAGACCATATTTGTAAGATTATCGCTCTTCCTTATGGGCCTTACATCATTTTGAAAAACTTTAGTGACAATACATGTGATAAGTTGTTTTACGTTGTTTATATGTCTTTCCTAATAGCATGTTCTAGGAGTAGTAGTATTATTACTTTCAGTCTCAAGTATTAGAATAAATTGGAAATCCCATGATAATAAACTAGGGTAATAAGGACATGAGAAACATCAGGTTCTTGAATTTCTAGAAGCTTGGCCACTATGAAGACGTTGATGGTGATGGTGATGGTGGTGACAACATTAATGACAAAGGTTTGAGGAATGGCAAAGAAGATGATGATGTGGATGGCTTGAAGAACACACATGGCATGAAGAACCATGGAGGTGGGCATTGGAGCCATTGGAACACCTAATGAGCCAAATGACCCATTCTGTGGTCATTTGTGGTTTGATGGGGCAGTGGAACCCTTGGTGATGGTCCATGCTACCATTTGATGATGGGCTTGAAGTCCATTGAAAGCATGTTGATTAAATACTAAATGATTGACTCTTGATGGTGGAACCCACATTGAAACCCACATACAAATTGAATCAGCCCTTATCTAATGGCACTTACGATGGATGTTGAAGCCCTTGAACCTTGAAGATGTCCATATGTGGAATCCTTGATGTATGGTGATGAAGACATAATGTATTGTTTCCTTGGGGTTCTTGGAATTGTTTGTGGTCTATTGTTGTGGGTGTGATGGAGCCCTTTCCCTTATAATTGCTTGACGAAACCTTTGATGCTGAAGTATTTAAACATGATGATGTAGAATCCCACAAAAAAAATGAGGAAGCCCTAAGTTTCTAACGTGGCCTTTGATGTGGTTGTGTGAAGTCAAACCAAAACAAGCATCCAAATAAAACATTGTATGTGAACTATTATGTGTCCATTCAAAGGACAAAGTCGGCTCAACAGTTACAAATAAAAATAAAATGAAAACTACATAGACAGGTCGATTGAATATCATGTGATATGATTTGCATGTACAACAGAAAGACATGACGATGTAGACTGTATGAAGAGACTAATGATATTTTGGGCAGCAGTATGGTGAAAGGAGAGAATTATGTATTTGTGTATATCCTGGTTAAAATTATGACAGAGTGATGATGAGCAGAAAGTGATATAAATGTGGATATGTTTGATATCTTGACAGCAGAATGATAATTTGCCTATGGTTAATGACAATTTGATGACAGGTTAAAGATGTGAATGTAGATAGAATATCGATATGTTTGAGAAGATGTTGGACATGATGAAACAGGGACAGAATGATGATTGAAGACAAGGTGTTGGCAACAGATTGATGAATGAGATGATGTGAATAATGACATGGCTGTGATATGTATGATATGTGACAACTATGTAATCGTAAATACAAGTAGGGTCTTGTATCCATTTTCTTAGTAGGATCTAAGAAAAACTGGGCTGGGTCCTAGATGATGAGTTGGTGCTCATTGTATCAGTTGGTGCTGAATTGCCTCACGGTTGTAGCCGTTGAACCAAATACAAAAGATTACAAAAACTATATCTAGTCTCATATTATGTGTTGATGTGTTTCATTGGTTGATAGTTAGTTCATTGATGAATATGATGTGAATGTGAAATGATGATATAAGAGTTGGTGATTGAAGTTGAAATTAAATAAAGTATAGGCTCACTGATTCACCCCCCCCTCTCAGTGAGCATTGTTTCTAACACAAATGTTTATAGTTTTGTTAGGTTTTCATGTTTGATAAGGTTTCATTTTTTTTTTGGTGGGATTATACAAATTTATATCTCTCAAATAAATTAGACAATATTATAAACACAACTGTAAAATATGATGATAATATGGTAATTACTCAATGCTAATTAATTTGTAATTACTAAACACAAATTACTCGTAACTGGATCTAATTATTCAAAGTAAAGACGTTACCTGTGTGTATGGTGCCACAATCTCCTCTGCTGCCGCCATGGCTCCATCGAGGTCAAAGGGATCGACGTCCTCCCACCTAGGGGGTGGAGACCTGGCACCCATTAACTGAACATTAAAACAAATAAAGTCAACAATGTGTAATTCAAAGTTAACTATATTAAACAATACGATATCAAATAAAATACAACAAATACTTGAACATTAAATAAAACAATAGCAAACCTGATCCATGAAGCTCCCTGTGGCATGCTGCTGTGTATCACCATGGCAAGAATGACCAAAGTGAGAACAAGGATGTGTCGTTGTTCCAGCAGAACTAGAAGGCCCCACCTAGGTTCCACCTGTACCCGGCATGTCTCGACCACCACCCATAGACTGTGCAGCTATCTGTGTCTCATCGATGTCCTCCTGGATCTGGGAAGACATGGCCACAAATCTGGTATGTCTAAGCAAGTCATGTGTGGCACGTCTAACGGAGTCATGAATCTCATCTAGACCGCTACCAAACCCGGGTGGCTGAGGAGGGGGGTTTGGCTCTCTCCTGGGTGCAGGAGGTCCTCTAAGTGGGTTGCGGTGTGCTTGAGGTCGATCTTGGGTAGAGCCAAGACCGACACCCTAAAACTCAATGATGTCAAAATAGTTGACATGGTACCCTAGCTCAAACTCAACCCACAATTTCCGAAGGAAATACTATGGGATCTCCAAATTGTTGCACGGGGGCTTGTTAAACACCATGAACTACCTCTGTCTCTAGTCATCTCTCCATGGCTGGTAAATGCACCAGTCCATGCAAACCCAAGGCCTCGTCAAAGCTAGAGGCTGTCCGGTCGAGGGAACTATGAACTTGCTATACAATTGGGCTTTGCTGATGTTGAGGTCTTTTATTTTCTCTTTGGACAACCCAATGGAGTAGTGTTCCCTCATTCGAGCCCTGTATTGGCTCAAGTTTGTTATCTCACTGTGTGCAATATTGATTGATTCAATAATGTTTTGAAGTGATGAAGCCAAGGAAACCCAAGAGGGTTCCCTGGTACTGTTCAATTCATTACTTAGTGCCCTCAATTGATTTAAGTCTTGGTGTAATTGATTTTCAGGGTTTTCATTGGGTTCATTGGGTTCATTGTCGGTTCCCATATTCTCTTCTGGGGGTCGGGTTTCATCGGATGGTGGTGGTGTGTCTGACATCTTGTTAGGTGTGTAGATGGCCTGCAATTAAATTTCCTTGGTTTTTTAATGGATTGTGAATTTTTTTTAAAAATTAAAATTCAAATGGAAAACAAAAATAAAGACAAATTTGTGCTTTGAGGAGCACTTACCTGGAGAAATGGATGGCACCGTGGTGTAGGGGTGACTGCTTGGTGTTGATGATGACGGGGGTGCATGAGGATGCATTCGCGGGGTTGAAGGTGCGCTCGCGGGTTGGTAATTTAGCTCACGGGTCTGTCAAAAATGGAAAAACCCGTGAGCTCTGTTTTTTTATTATTATAAAAAAGCAGAGGTGCGCATGCGCCACTAACGCGTGCGCGCTAATATGTGCGTACGCATCAAGGGCGTGTGCGTGCCCCTTTTGTCCACGTGGGATGAACCACGTGGACGTTCGGCATTGCCGAAGCAAGGACGCATGCGTGCCTTTGGAGGTGCGTGCATGTCCTTTTCTTTTTTTTTCCTCTCACGCGCCCTTGTTGCGGTTATTTTGGGTACCAGCTTCGTGCGGGTACCCAGAGGTAAACACAAAATTAATTACATTGTAATCTTCTACAAGAATACTTTGGGCCGAGTAAGGAATTACATCCACTAAATACAAGTGAATACAAAAAGAATAAAATAAGCCATATACATTACATTTTGTCTAGGACGATGTAGATTTAAAAGAAAAGAAATTAACAATGATTCTATATCTATAACCTATGAAAATTAGGTCCAAATACGCTGAAGTACAAGCCTGTAAAAATAATGTTCATAAAGTAAAGTGAAACAGATAGTAGGGTAGATAAAATAGTTACACCTACCTAAATAGGATTAATTGAAGGAATAGAAACACTAAATACTTTCTAGTAATTAACAAACATGCGGCCATACCCTGGTAAAATCCCTTAAACCATACCTTGGTAAAATACCCTTTTAAAATCCTTGCTAAAATCCCTTCAATCAAAGCGAGAATGAAACTCATACCTTGGTTTGATGTTGGGTTGGTATCGACCAGTATGAGAACAAAGAAGAATATCCATAAGCAACATCTAGAATCACTCATGCAAGTGACCTGATACACTTCTTAAGACAAACCTTACGATGGGCACATGCAACCTGCAAACAACAACCAAAATCAAAACAAATAAATTGGTCATTTGAAAATCTTGTTCACAATTTACCTATCTTTCAAAAAATCTTGTTCACAGGAACTAACGAACAATACAGTGAGCCATGGAGGAACTAAAGAGCTCCACTCTCACTAGAGAAAAACCTGCCCAAATGCAGGACGACCCAGGCCATGGTCTCAATCGCGGTGCTTGGACTGCTAAAGAGGATACCATTTTGAGTGAACACATAAAAACTCATGGAGTTGGTCGATGGAGATCTCTTCCCCAGAAATCAAGTAAATCTCTTTACTTATAATGGCATCTAACTGCATTATTTCTTCTTTCCAAGAGAAAAAAAGACTAGAAAGGAATCATTCTCACACCCTGTATATTGCTTTTTGAATCTGTGCGAGGGGTGATATTGCTAGATTACATTTTAACAATACAATATTATATAAAATTTTAGGGCTGGTGCAAGGTAATGATACCCAATTATGACACGTTAGTTGCAATGACAAGTTGGAAAAACAAAAACATTATCATTAAAATGAATTATTAGAGGTACCTACAAAAAATTTTCGAATTAGGTGTAAGAAGATGAAACGTAGAATGACGGATGACCTTCCGGAATATATAAATTTTATTTATGGAAATGTGGTATAACCACCCCAAAATGTCATTATTTTAAGATTGGTATGTTATTTTTTCTCTAAAACATAATGCACATGTTTTAGTTGAGCCACCTGTTTGTTATGTAAATTGTCAATTTATGAGGAAAAAAATATGTAGAGGCGTAGGCAACAGATGAATCTTGTGTGGGGCTATTTTTCCAAAATTTTAAAAGTTAATTTTATATTTTTTTTAAATTATGAAAGTTAGTGAATCCTTAAAATGACATGGTAGAGTGGTGGTCCACCATATCATGGCCTGCAAATAATCAAAAAACCCTTTTTTTTTAGCTTGTAAGTATTCTTGTACTCTTGTGCGGGTTTTTTTCCATTCTCGAAATAGGTAAGCCAATCAAAAGTTATAGGCCAAATAAACGACCTATGTTTTTTACAAATTTAACATGAGTGCAGTTAAAAATGAATTAAAAATAGAAAACAACAATAGATCTATTCAAAAAATATATAGTTAGAATCTACACACAGAGCTTGACAAGTGTGTGCAATTTAATCTGCAGTGCACCAGGGGAGCATATGCGGAACTAGGTGTGAAAAACATGAAGTTACAACATTTGATGTGTTCTGCCATAAATAATACCGAGCCTCAAGGTTTGGCAATCCGAAGCAAATTCCAAGCCTACAAGGGCACCAAAAACATTTAGAATATAGAGACGCGTGCACACAAATACGAGCACGCATAGTTGCGCGCACATGTGTCTAAGAGCGCGCACACATGTCTAAGAGCGCACATGCATAGATGCACACACACATTGTTTAATTTCCTTTGTCAAGGGGATACATAAAGTTGACAAAGGAAATTAAAGAAAACATACAAAGGGATACGTAAAGTTGACAAATGAAATTAAAGAAAACATATAATTTGCAGTGAAAAAATAATAGGGTGGTAATAAGCTACACTTGTGTCGTCCATTGTCAGCTGCACTTAAAGCTTGAAGGTGGTAGCCTTGGGACTAGACATAGGTCGTAGGTTCGAATCTCCTCAGTTCAGTTCGATGATGAACAATATGATGATTATGGAGATGTCGATGAGGGAGGGGGAGATGAAAATGATGATGAAGAGGAGGAGGATGATGATGAGGAGGATGATGATGATGATGATGATGAGGATGAGGATGAGGATGATGATGGTGATGATGATGATGATGATGATGATGATGGTGATGAAGATGAGGATGATGATGGTGATGATGATGAAGATGTTGATTATGATGACGATGTTGATGCAAATGATTATGATGATGAAGATGATCATGATGATGGAGATGTTGATGAGGAAGGGGGAGATGACAATGATGATGATGATGATGGTGAGGATGATGATGATGATGGTGATGATGAAGAGGAGGACGATGATGATGATGATGATGATGGTGATGAGGATGATGATGAGGATGGTAATGATGATGATGATGATGATGATGATGATGATGATGATGGTGATGAAGATGTTGATGATGATGACAATGGTGATGAAGATGATGATGATTATGATGAAGATGGTGATCACGATGATGATGATCATCATCATCATCTTCATCATCATCACCATCATCACCATCATCCTCATCACTATCACCATCATCATCATCATGTCATCATCATCACCATCATCATCATCATCCTCATCACCAACATCCTCACCATCATCATCCTCATCCTCATCCTCATCATCATCATTCTCCTCTTCATCATCATTGTCATCTTCCCCCTCCTCATCAACATCTCCATCATCATCATCATCATCTTCATCATCATCATCATCATCTTCATCACCATCGTGATGGTGATGGTGATGGTGATGGTGATGGTGATGGTGATGGTGATGGTGATGGTGATGGTGATGGTGATGGTGATGATGATGAGGATGAT